>VXBA01004016.1:134645-164664 GCA_013399895.1 Serilophus lunatus
TCACAGGCTCTCACCCTGCTCCTCTCTGGCAGCCATCTTCATCTCCTTCCAACTCTTTTTTTTTTTTTTCTTCCTTCTTAAATATGTTATCACAGAGGCGTTCCTTCAACTACTGATTGGCCCGGCCTTGGCCAGCAGCGGGCCCAGCCTGGACATGGGGGGAAACTTCCAATAGCTTCTCAAAGAAGCCTCTCCCTCAGCCCCCTCCCCACTGCCACCAAAACTTGGCCACAGAGAAACCAATGCAGGAGCAAATACAACAGCCACAAAAGAGAATATCAGCTCTTGGGGTAAATATTGCCATCAAAATACCTGTGACATTAGGAATTGAATGTAGTTTCTGAAAAGAGAAGTTAGGTTCTAAATTTTCTTCATTAAGTTAATCCTCCTCCTAACTAAATGTGAATGTGCAGATCTCCAAACTGTGTTCTTGATGTAAATGTCAGATTTATAACTTCAGAAACTACGTTGCAGAATTTCTTTCAGTTCTATATCCTTCAATATCCTTTTCCATAAAATGTTTTGCCAGGCAAATCAGATAAACAAGACAGAGCAAGGGCGAGAAATGTGTTTAAAATTTTGAACAAGTACTAGTGAAAAATGTTTTGCTGTTTTCCCTCGGCTCTAATAAAATGTACGCTTTCCATTTATCCTTCAACTATCTATCTATTGATGTTTGATTAAAAACAATCTCCTCTGCTTCTGCAAGTACCTTCATTTTATTCATGGGGATTTTCTCATTTTCCCTGGTCTGCTTGGGTAAATAAAGGTTTCTTCTAGGCTCAGTCTCTTAGGTTGGATGTTAGAATAAACAAAGTTCCATTAACTTGCTTTTTGTTTTGCTTTAGACTGCAAGTAACTTCATCAGCATCTGAGAGACAACTGTTCCATCTTTCGCTATATATTTTATTATGCAAAGATGAACATGAACCCCTTCCCATGAGCTTAGCTCTTGACTATGGCTAAATGCAAACGAATAAGCACACTGAGCAATGATTAGCATTTTACACATACATATCTCCATGTTCTGCAGGTATATACAAAGAAAGACATGTAAAATTGCCTGTTCTGTTTATAGAAAAAAGAAAACTTATTTACCGGATGGGTAAAATGTGTGTTGACCTACTGCATTACAGTGTAAGCATGAACAAGGTTACTTTTTCCCTCTCTCTGCTAAATAATAAGGCAACTCATGCTGAGGGTGCACTTAAACTATATCTATAACTCTTGGAAATTCATAGATCGTAAGGCCAAATGGGACCATTATGATCATCTTGCCTGACCTCCTCTATAGCACAAGCCATAGGGTTTCGACAACATAACAGTATTTGTAATTTCATATCCATTAGAATGCTATTTATAGGATATAAATTGTATTGAAATGGCAGAATATTCATTGCTCTGAAATTCTGCTGGATAATTTTACTACTGTAGTGTTACCTACAGGGTTCAGTTGGTATATATTAGTAACAAACAAAAAAAACCAACAAAACAATAAAATTTCAAATAATTCACTAAACCTGAAACTTCATTTAATAACAGATTGCTTGGGACAACAGCTGAAAACATATGTATTTAATGTAAAAACAGCTGATATAAAAGAATCCAAATAATTTATAAATTACGAAGTACTGAAGAATCTGAAGACTAATTAAGAAATGGAGAAAACTAAACCAAAGCCTGTGTACTTTATGTGAGGCTTATTCTTGTCCTCTGCTGAAGCTCTTTTTTAGTTTGGACTGACATCAAGGACTATGGTGCTTGATTTTCATTTTCATGGTATCACTCCTATAAAATGTCTGCTACAAATGGTAACTAATTTTAAATAGTGAGTAGGGCAGAAGTAGGCATCTGCACTGTTACGCTGAACTTCATCCTCTGCCTTGCTTTGTAAAAGCATCGCTATTAGCCCTCGAGTTTTATGTCCTGTCTATCTGAAACACCAAAAAATGTTCTCTGCCTTTTCCATAGGACTCACTAATGAAATATACTACATTGAGCCGTTCTAGACATCTCCCACCAAACCATATCACCTCCATTGCTCAAATCTTGGAAACAGATAATATGCCTTATTTTTAATGATAAGAATCAAGATATTGCCCATGTTTGTATTTGCTGCTGGGAAGGGAGCAATAAAAGGGCAATTAGCATTTCTACTGATCATTGGTTAAAATGATTTAACCTATCTTTTAGCAAAGTAATAAAGGTCCTCAAAGTAATTACATCATTGTGTTAAATGCTAAGAATGATGAGATAAAACAGCATGGGTATCATTGGTCAAAGTTGTTTATCTCTGTGTATTAAAAGGTTTTAAACGTGATCTTCTAGAAAAGCCTATGCCATTCAGATCAGTCCCTCAATCTTCTTTAAAATTATACAAATTTAAAGAGATATGAAAAAGTATGCCTTCAAAAGAGCAGCTAGACCACTAAATGTATCACTTAACACAAACCTTTAGGAATTCTGTAAAATAATCAGTAAAATGTCAGTAAAATAACCATATTTTGTAAAATCTGAAATGCTTTGTTCAGAGAGTCTCCCTGCTATGCCGGAGCTTTGAAAAACTCTTGTGACAAGTGCAGTAGGAGGGCTGTGTCTCTAGGTTTCCATTCTGATTCGTTCACTAGTAAATTCTTCAAAAGTGTAGATAATTACAACATTTAACTAAAAAAAGGTTAATTTAAAAGCAATTTTAAAAGATATCTCAATAGAGGGAAAGAGGAGGAATGAAGAGACCAATTAACCAATTTTTCTTGGCCTTTCATGCACAGACACATTCTGTACAAACCTCTGTTTTGATGTATTATTTTAATTAATCCCGGTCTTTTGATTTCTGCAAAAAAGGTTAGCAAATGTAACAATGCTCGAGAGTTTCTTTATCGTAAAAGACACATAATTTCAAGCATTTAATAAGGTAGATTTATTCTGGGTAGTTTAGTTTGCACATTCACTCAAACAGCCCTCCCCAAAGACAACATTAAAAATGTGATTAGTTAGCTGCCATCAATAACACAAAATAGGAAAACACTCTCTGAAGGGACAGCTTTGTGGAGGGCACTGCACAGTGTGTAGTAAAAAATATATGGCCTAATAAGTTTACATTTGCAGGCTCATTTGTTAAAACTCTTGAATTTCTAATTTGTGTCGGAAAGATAAATGGATGAGGCCTCAGTAAAGTGTGAGATTAATACTGATGGATGGGGATTCAGATTTTTGCTAGCCTCTTACTTCTGTATAACCCAGTAGGCAGTTTATGGGAAAAACCAAATGTAAATAAAAAAGAGGACATTATTTACCTTGGTCAAGGCCAATTACCAGTTATATTGTTCTTTTCAATTTTATTGTTTGGATGTAAATTATCCTTATCTAATTACTGTTTAATGCATTTTGGTAATCAAGCCCTTATGAAGTGTAATTAGATGCTAAAAAGGACAGGCACCCCATGGTTACTTTGAAAAACTGCAAATAGTCAAATGGTAGAAATGGAGACCTCTGGGACCTTTTGGGGTTTAAGGTGGAAGAATAATAAGAAAACATAATATATAATAAAAATCTGCCTTATACCTGAATCAAAATGCTCACACTAAATGAAAATGAGCTGAGGTTAATATGAATAATAAAATAGGTAGGATCTGTGTATGCTCTGTGCAGTTGATTTCAACACATTTCCTTCCACATACAGTGCCAGTGTAGTGCTAGAGACAGACACTAGAAGGGACAGCAAAATTTCTTACCTGTCTGGCAGAAGATACCTCTGAACTTGAATGAACTTTACTAATGTAGGGAAAGAAGTTTTTATATTCTAATAATGTAAGTTGCCAAATACCTTTTCAAACTAAAATACGTAGATGTGGCAGAAGGGCATGCATTAACAAAGCAATAGAAGAAAGGTACATTTTGACATGAGTATAACAAGATGTGTAGCATCTTTAGATCTAAGTTAATCTAGAAGTCTTCAATATTTGTAAAACCTGTGTTAAAATGTCTGTACAGGTTCATAGAGGTTGCTAGATTTGATGTCCCGAAAGAGACAAGGCTGCCACAACTCCAGGTGCCCAACTCCAACCAGTAACAAATGGAGATGGATTCACAGTAGGTACATACATAAATGCACATTTACAATATGTGTGTATAAATAAACATATAGACACCCCTAGCTCCTGGGCCACATTACCTACTCACCAGCTAGTTCCTCCCCTGACCATTCTGCAGCAAGTCCTTTGAAATCCCAAACCACTTTTCCCTTGAATCCCATTCCCTGAGGAAGTGATTTCCCTCAATACAAAAGTTGCTCGGAAGACCTGGTCCCCTTGACTGGTGATGATGGGCTTCCCACCTAGGGCTGCCATCACTCCTGTGAGGAGCCTGCAGGTTGATAGGCAGGTTTTCAGATGGGTTACTCCACTTACTTGTTGTTCACCTGTGCACCTTTGTGCCTGTAGAGATAAGATTTTTATCACATAACCTAACAAAGACTAATACCTTGATAAGCTTAGTGAATATACTTCCAAAATAAAAATAAAACTAAAGAATATATGCTATATGGACAGATATAAATTTAGTTGTTTTTTTTTTTGTGGTTTGTTTTTTTGTTGTTGTTGTTTTTGGTTTTTGTTTTGTTTTGTTTTTTAAGATCGTGGAATAGTGACTTGACATACTCTACACAAACAGAAAGCTCTTCAATCTGTGGATAAATTTTAGGAAGGGTCATTTAGGTGCACACAGGCGTTTTCAGCTCCTGAACCTTAAGTTTTGGAATAACCTGCCTGATTCACATTGAGGACAAAAAAAAGGCTGGATGTACCTTCTTCCTGCAACTCTTTCCTAGAGTGCTGTGCTGTAATTCAATTGTAAATTAGTGTTAATGATGCAGAAACTACTGACTAGAGTTCTACAGCTAGTATTAATATAGGGAACAGAATAACATGCTCATGCCACTTCTTACTACCTTTGCAAACACTGAATCTGTTTAAAACAGATACCTACGTCTCATAATCAGAATGCAACTGAGGAAAACTGAAGGCTGTTATGATTATACAAGTCTAGCTCTAGTTTCTGTATGACTCATGCATTAATATGAGTGCATGCTTAAATGTACATTTATTTCAAAAGGTCACAGAATAATCATGTCACTAATGCCATACAGCTCTTTTGCTGTGAATAAAGTTATTGCCTTAGTTTTATCTAACTGTAGCTCTGCATTCTGGCTAGATAAAGGATCCATTTATATTGTAGAAGCTCACGGCTTGAAATTTGAATTTCATCACTGGAAGCAGTTACAATATCGGTGCAGTCTCTGGATGTAATCCCTCATTTAGTAATTTAATTAAAAACAAGTAGTACCATGAGCAGCAGAACTAATGAAGCTTAGTTTCCAACAGAACTGTGTTCACATGGTTGATTGACTTTTAAATGAGATACGAGGAAGCTTCTGTGTATCTCTCCTTTGTTTCCATAATTCCAGAAAACATCGAATTTCCAGTTCTACAACATTATACATTTTGTATCTCTATTGCTCCTGACAGAGGTCAGAAAAGAAGCAAATTTGGTTGGGGCAGCCTTACCCAGAAAAAGCTTCTTAGAAAGGACTGGGCACCCAAAACCCCAACAACCACTGCTTTTCAGGTGTACTTGCTGAGAATGCTTGCCACAGCTGCCCCTACCAAACTGGCTTCCTTCTTGCAACTCTGAACTGTGGGTCTGCATGGAGAGAATGCATCTATCAAATATAACGAAGAGGGAAGTTTTAAGGGTTAAGTTATGCAATGTAGTGAATGCAAAATATCAGTGCAATATTTCAGCTACTGCACAAATCTGTCACATACACATTGGACATATGTTCAAACCAGGAACACCACATCATAGCTTATAGAGTGTCCTGCGGCAGATGGTAAAGTGTGTTTGATTGTGGTGTCTCCACCTCTGAAGGCCATCAGAAAAAAAGAGGTTGCTCAACATGTGTCTGTCCGTCTAGGTACCAGACCTTACTGAAAACTGTCAACCCAATCCACGACGGAGAAATTGCTGGTATCAAGGGTTCCCAGAAAAAAACAATGCGAATATTTGCTAGTGGGATGAAGCCCAAATGCTTAAGATTAGAAACGCGAAAAGTGACAACATCTTGAAATTAAGTATAAAATTGTCATCAATTTAATCCTTCACTTTAGAAAGAAAACTGCTGGTGCTTTTTTTTTTGTCTGATTTAAATCTAGTGATAATGAATCTTTTATTCTAGACAGTTAATGGTTACTAATTACAGAGTTTTATTTGGAATGCCTCCAAAAATACTTCTTTTTAGAGTATC
Organism: Serilophus lunatus; assembly: GCA_013399895.1. Lineage (NCBI taxonomy): Eukaryota > Metazoa > Chordata > Aves > Passeriformes > Eurylaimidae > Serilophus > Serilophus lunatus. The sequence goes on from VXBA01004016.1 coordinate 140,950, forward strand.
TTGAGACAATTGATTCTGATAAACTTTTATTGATGATGGCACATTGGGACCAAAACTACACATCCACGGAGTCTGTTGTTTTGTAATATAACTCTTGAAACAATAATTGTAATTACATTCACATTGATACTCACATTCAGAAAGTCATATATTCCAGACCATACGTATTCAACGAAGAAAGTAGGCAAATCTTTAACATTATACATGGATTTTAACCTCTCTTGATTTCACCAAGATTCAAACAGATTCTTGAGTGCTTTGCTGATAAGAGCCTAAACATAAGCTTTCTACCTGCACTGACAATGTCAAACATGTTATACCTTCAATCTATTAACCACATTTAATAACAAGTTTTAGTGATGTTTTCAGAACTGATGAGGCAGAATTCTGTATCCCCCATTCTGTATACATCATTCTAGTCTTGCTAACATGGTTTTTCAGAAATGATCATTAAAATCAATTCTCTACCTGTTCCCTGTGTGACAGATAAAAAATGTAGTTCTTTGGATTATTTTGAATTAAACAAATTGCATTTTGTATTACATCATTTTAAAATTTCATAACCCACCTATAATAGCAGGCTGTGTAAATAAGATAACAGGGTCAGAAAAATATGGTTTTCCATAAAATAAAATACTTGATATTGTTACGAATTACTTCTACTCCACTTTATTCAGTGAAACCACAGTGCACCATTCAGCTGAGGATAAAAATGTCCACCCTATCCTTACAATTGAGAAGAAAATCATACGTATGGTTGGCATCGGCCTCTTCTTCCAGGCAATAGGTCAAGGGAAAATGATCTCAAGTTGCACCAGAGGAAGTTCAGATTGGGTATCAGGAAAAATTTCTTCACTGAAATGGTGGTTAGGCATTGAAACAGGCTTCTCAGGGAAGTAGCAGAGTCACCATTCCTGAAAGTGTTCGAAAAATGAATGATGTGGCACTTCATGATGCGGTGTTGTTGGCATGGTGATTGAAGATTGAACATGATCTTGGAGGTCTTTTCCAATCTTGCTGACTCTATGATTCTCTAAAATTCACCAGGCTATGTCTAGTGTGAGTTTATAATTAATAATTTTTTTCCCAAAGTGAACAGAAAAATATTAAAAAATCAAATTATTCAGAAACAAAGTCACACTCTTCCTTGTTTTCCTCTTTTGTTGGCACCCACTGTTTGCACTGAGACAGTGAAGTGTTTTTACAACCTTCTCCAGATGCAATCCATGCTGAGCATTTCTGTTATAGTTGGACTTTCAGGTTCTCCACACTTTCATAGTCCAGTAAAATTTTAGTTCTGCTTTCTCCTACACAGTGTTCAGCACTCACTTGGAGTCAAGAAGCTAAGCTGTCTACTACTGACAGCATGAGCCTATGCAAGAAAACAAGTAGCAACCACAGTTTTTCCAGAAACTCCACATAAGAAATTGCATAGTCAGTGGAAATGTTCGCATAATGCCATCCCAGTTCTCAAAAGGTAACAGCTTCTGCAGAGCCCATGTACTGGGCAGCATATTACAGAGTTCATTAGCTTCTCAGCTACTTCTGTACAAAGAATTAGTGAACTTGCATGCCTTATTTGTAAAGACCTCTGCCTGCAGAAGCTTAGCTCTTTTGTGGAACTCAAACGCGGCTCTAGGGAACTCAGTTTAGCTTCTTGCTTTACAAGTGTACCATTATATATAGCTTCAGAGTTACATCAGAAATGCACACAAGACATTGACCTGTTGGAATGAGTCTAGAGGAGGATGACTAAGTTGACCAGAGGGTTGAAGCATCTCTCCCATGAATATAGTCTGAGAGAATTGTGGCTGTTCAGCTTGAAGAAGAGAAGGCTCCAGGGAGACCTTAGGGTAGCCTTCCAATACCTGAAGATGGCTTACAAGAAGGCTGCAGAGGTACTTTTGATAAAGGCATGTAGTGATAGGACAAGGGGGAATGGCTTTAAACTGAGAGGAAGTTTAGATCAGATATTGGGAAGAAATTCTTTACTGTGAGGTTTATAAGGCACAGGAACAGGTTGCCCAGAGGGGCTAAGGATACCCCATCTCTGTTCACAACCAGGTTGGATGGTGCTTTGAGCAAGTGGAAAGGTGCTCTAGTGGAAAGGTGTCTCTGCCAAGGCCAGGAGGGTTGGAAATAGATGATCTTCCAGGTCCTTTCCATCTCAAACCTTTTTATGATTCTATGATTCTAAATGGGTACTGGGGCTGTATACTCAAGAGTTTCAGCAACAAAAGGGTCAGGAGGGGGCTTTACCGCATTCCTGAATAAATGTTAGCTAAAAAGTAGGTATCCTCAAAAATTAGCAGAACTTGCAGAACTGAGGCTGGCTGGCTACATTGTTCTTCATGAATTTTATGCAGAACAGGTATAAGTTCCATAATGAATCTATGTGCGATTGCTTTCAGCTCTTCTCCAAGTGAATGACAGTCCTGTGTATGTTCATCCACATTTGCAGCTCAGATGGAGCACTGCATTTGACATTTCAAAGACTAAAAATGATCTAAAAACTAAACACACTGCAATAATTTTGAAAGCTGATCAGCCTTTTAATGTGTCAGTTTACTGTTATTTTGTAAATTAGGCAGTAATTTGATTCTTTATCAATTTTTAGTGGTGTTTAACATCACCTTACTCATGAAGGCAGCATTGGTAGCCTAAAATATAGTGATGCTTTTATCTCCTTGAGAAAAAATGACAAGTGTTTTAAAAAATTTGGGATGACTTAAGTACTTATAAAAGAGATGCTAACATGAATACTATGCCAGCATGCCTTCTGAGCTTCCAGGCTTCTGACAAGTTCCCTCCATCTGCTGGCAGTAGTTTTAGTAAGAGATATCTGCTTGAGCAGAACCTTGATGAAAAAAGGGGAATTCAAACCAAAGAGTATGATACTGATACAGAATTCCCTTGTATTTGAGATATATTCTACTTTCTTCAGGTCTCCAGTAAAGGAAAGTGCACTCCCAACACACTTAAGAAGGTTTTGCTGGTTTCAGTAGAGGGGAACTCCTTAAGGCTCAGTTTTGAGAAATGAGTATAGTATCATTAATGTAAGTCAGCTGTTTTTACTGGTAATCAGAATTGAAGCAGGTGTTTTGTATGTAAAGCCTAAAAAGAAGAAAATCCCAACGTCATAGATTTTTTAAAGGATTCTTTTATTTTGTATTGTAGGAGTTCCAAATCCTAATAGAAAAATATAAAAGGCATAATACAGTGGATGAATTTACTAAAAAGTAAAGTTTGCCTGGAAAAGGATTCTGGATCATAGAATTTCAGAATTATAGGGTATCCTGAGTTTAAAGGGACCTACAATGATCATCAATTCCAGATCCTAGCCCTTCAAATGACCACCCCAAGAATCACACCTTGTGCATGACAGCGTGGCTACCTGGGTCCTCCAAGAGACACACGACCACACAGATGTAGTGTCAAAGGAGAAATCCATTTATTGTTTACAAGAATACTTTTTTATAGTCTACATATAGTTTATACTTTTCCAACCACTGAGAAGCAATTCTCATATCGCTTCTCTCTCGTCCAATCAGACACTGCCGTGTTGTGCAAGCATCTTCCTTACGTGGCACAGTCAGTCCCTTCACTTTCAGTTCAGCTCCTTCTTCAGCTCCTGGGTCCTAGATTCCACATGCTACCTGTGACTGACAAAAAACATTCACTGGTATTTCCCTACATGAGAGCATTGTTGAAACATTTAAACTCTCGTAGGCTTGGTGCTATGTAGCATATTAAATTATTAATATAGCGTGTCCAGAACTACAGTGCTGTGACCACTTTCCTGTGGAGTCTGTTCTAGAACCCAGCCACCTTTTGGGTGAAGAACCTTTTTCTAATATCCAACCTAAACCTCCCCTGACACAACTTCCATCCATTGCTTTGGGCTCTGTTAAGGGTCAGCACAAAGAAGAGATCAGTGCCTGCTGTAAAATCCCAGGTCTAAGCCACATGCTGCCCCGGCAGTTTACACGTATTTAAGACTCCTGCAGATTTCACCCATGTGAACTCTTACAAAATCTGTGGTTCTTTTATACCTTAAATCACATAAAGAAAACATACTACAAGCATTTTTCCTTCTTTTAATGTAGTGAGAAAATAAGCATTTTGGCAAAAGTTTCAGGGGTAACATACAACCAAGGCGGAAGCATTACATCCAAAGCACTCCGTAAAAAGCAATCAGTAAACCAGGTTAGAATACAAGCCTTTTAATTTTAAGTTAGCTGAAGGAATAAAGAAACAGAAAAGAAAGAGAGACTAAAACAGAGAAAGAAGATATTAGAATAAGACATAGCTATCATCAAAGAATCCTGCAGGGATCACATCACAATGACAGATTCCCAAGAGAAAGACCAAAATAGAGCCTATCTGTGTTGTATTTATGTGGTTTGGCCACCAGAGTGAGCCCTCCCAGGCAGGATATTCGGGTCACTGACCACTCAATGCCCTCCAGGCCAGAGTGAGAGATGCTATGGCCATTCAGGAGCTCCAAGGGGTGTGGTGTGGGTGGGCTCCTAGGTGTTCCTTGATTGACAGACAGACACATGACTCCCAAGCCATGTGTGCTCCCTACACTCAGCCATGTGGGCTGCAAAACATTCCCTGCAGGCCTAGGTCTGACCCTTCCCCCCACACAGGGTGAGTTGGCTCCAACCCACATGAATTCAGTGAAATACAAATCTGATCTCTCACACCTGCTCCTTCTCTTCCCCTGATGAGGAATTGTAACTGTAATGAGGTATCCCCTTCAGTCTCCTCTTCTCTAGGTTGAACAGACCAAGTGACCTCTGCTGCTCCTCATACGGCTTCCCCTCAAGGCTCTTCACCATCTTTGTTCTCCTTCGGATGCCATTAATAATGTGATAAGATATTTTAAAAACTTCTCCAGAAGACCTTTGCTCACAGAGATGTTGAATGCTCCAGTCAAGGCAACCCTGATGCTTTTGTTATTTACTTCTAAGTGGTCTTGTCAGTGACAAAGCCAACTTCATGCACAGCTTTCATCACAATACATTAACTGTGAAATTGCTGTCAAGGTATATTCTTTCCAGTTTTGCTTTCATGGAGGTAAAGAGTGTGTTTTGGAATCATTCAATTTACCATTGAATTTATCATTTAAATTACTTGACCATAAAAGTACTGTTCTGTGGGAGGCAGACAGGTATGTAGTAGTGTAGAAATAATTTGAGATGCCTGAATTGATGATAATTAAAAACAGAAGAGGTGGGTTTGAGGTCTCTGGAATGGACAAGAAAAGAGAATATGGATTTCATTAGAAATACAGAGCACTGTTTACTCTGCATGCAAGTTATAGGTGATTATGTGGTTAATTACTCTGCATGCAGTAAAATGGTTAATGCCATCCATCACCAAGTGAGTAAGTTTTTCAAAAAAAAGCAAGTTGATAATCTTTATTTTTACAATATTTTCCAAGAAATAGGAAGTTTAAACTCTTCATGCTTGTGTTGTCAAAATGGTTTCATGACCTGTCTTTCAGCCTTTGAGTTCTATTTCAACAGAAAATTTTGTCTTGCATGAGTAGGAGTCATCTGAACAAGTCAGCTTAACCAAAAGTGGTTTTATGCATCAAAAATTGTACAGGTATTTGATGGAGACATATAGGTGCATTTGGGACATGAAAGAAAAAAGGCAAGGTCTTGCCTCTCTTACACCTGTGTGAGCCCAGAACAGTTCTATTGAGATGCAACAGGGATGAGGAAGCAACACCATACAAGTGAGGATTCTTCTTCTGGATGGCATTGCTGGGACATAATTGTGTGTACTACTCTTAAAAGTGATAGCAAATAGTTTCAAATGTACTTTCTCTTTAAAATGGTACCACTACCCGTGGGTAGTGAATATTAGGAAGTATATGAGCAGCAAATAATTTACTACTGGCATTATCTAATAATTATCTCTAGATGAAATTGCAAGACTGCAGTGTTTTTAGAGCCCATTTGTGACCCATAAAACATGGGTTAAAACCTCACATTCCACCACTTGCTTTTGCAATTATTACTGCAAATGGTGGAAAAGTACAAAGCAATCACCAGTAGAAGAGATCTTTTAACTACTATAATTTCTAAAACTATTAAAAGAGATAGAAGAGATAGAAACTTGATACTGTTCACGTTTTGTTCACCAGTGAGACAGCATTGTAGAGGTAGCATCTCTCTTTCCAAATTAATATTCTTCTAACTGATAATGTAGTTTTTTCTGTCATAAGAGACAATAAAACAGAGTCTAAACCTACATTTAAAGAGGAAATTAAGACACTAAAGCAAGGACAAAAACACGATATGACTGCCTTCTAGAAGCCTATCAGGGTAACTTCTGGGGAAAATGGAAGATCTTCTGCCATGCCATAAATAAGTTTTTATAATAATAAATGTACATGAGAGATGATAGTAATTTCTTCTATTGATTACACCAAAAAGAAGAAAGCTTTCCCACATGAAAAATGGAGGCAAAGTCCCTGACAGAATAGTTTTAATGTGGAGTTTGTCAAATTCCTGACAGTATGTTCTACCATTCATCCTTAGTAATATAGAATTGGATGCAAAGATCAAGAAGACACTATTAGTCCTAAATTTTTCTAATGAAAATAAAACCTATAGTCAGGGAAAATTACTGTTTTGGTTTGGGTATGAGTCATGGCATGAGTCATTTATCTTATGCTCAGGACAATAACAACAAATGGGAAACCTTACATCACTGGCAGTGCCTCCTACAAGGGATATTCATGCTCTTAGAAAACTCACACAGTGTAAAATCCAGAGAACAGAGCTTGGGACTCAAGATACAATCAAGACAAAATTTAGGAGCTCAGTTTTTGTGGCCTAGTCCTGAGGCTAATTTCAATTGTATTTGACAAGATTCAGACAAGCTACATATCTAGTCCAAAGACAATTCAAAACACAAAATAGGCTTCAGACAAAGCATTCGAGAGAGAGATGTTTGAAAAAATGAAGATGTGTATCTATACAAGTAAATGGCTTTAACGTAAGAAACACATTGACTTCAACTAGTAACAGCCTTATAAACTGTAATTTCCAAATTATTTGTGTACAAGCCAAACCAAATCCAGTTGAAAACAAACCAAATCCCTGTGTGCCCACCCTCAATCATCATCATCATGGCTAGGCTTCGCGAACAAAGATAAGGGAAGGGCTCTTCCCACGCTTGCTGCAAGCGCGCTGGTGGCTAAAAAGGCCGATGTGGGACAGGCAAGTCCGGTTACAAAAAGCACATAAAAGTGAAAATAAATCGCCTGATTTATGGTAGATGTCTACCCCTTCATGGAAGCAAAGTTCATCTCCCCTCGTCATGCTGCATTCCTATCACTAAGTGGCAGTATGTTAAAGTATATATACACAGCACCATAAATGTTTGCAAAGCCCATTCATCTTTCCAATAACCTCAAATGGCTGCATGCCAATGTTTATGTCTTTCCCTAACTCCGCAGAAAAATACCGACGTATTGCTGTAAGAACAAGTTTTCCACCTCTCTATCCTTTGAGATAAAAGTAGTTAGAAGAAACTGGCTATGGAGTACAGTGACTTTGCAAAGGGATTTATGTTTCATTGTTTTCTCTCTAAGACCTTCCCTATGACTCAGTCTGAGTTTTAATACAAATACCTGTGGTTTGGAGTAGTATTCAGATCTATGCCTGGGTTTTCATGTTCCTATATTTCAAGATCTCTCACAAGAGTGTCTCGAAAAAATCTTAACAGGAACAACAGAAACATTAGAAACACTGAAATTACTTCTTGGAAGTAATTATAACATCAGTTGATCTCACTGGAAGTGTATTTTTTGGTAGGATCCCAAGCTACTCAGGTGGGATGAGCCAGGCAGACTCAACAGGAACCTAAACAGTGGCTTCCGTCGAAGAGTCTTCTGCCAACCTGCTCTAGAAACCGTCTCCTTTAGACTGATCAAAACATGCCTTTGGCACACAGCCACCATTTTTCTGGTAAAGTGTTTAGGGGCAGGTACAAGCTGAGTGGCATACTATGAATTCGCATTATTTTTTCTTCCTGGAAAGGCACCTGACCCAACCACTTTATGAAGGAGTCTAGTTGTAATTGAGATATATTTCAGTTCTCCACAGTTTCTTTTTTGATTGTATCTCCTTTCTTGAAAACCCTTTGGTTTGAGACACAGCTCAAAGAGGCACTTTTGTTATACAGTTCAGCCTAAGCAAGTCTAAAAGACTAGTGCCTGTCTGCAGCACTAGGTACCAGTAACAGTGGATATAGTGTATTCAACAAGGAATTTTGGGAGGCAGTGAGGAAGAAGGAAGCAGAAAGGAGAAGGAAAGAAGTGGAATCCCACAACTGTGTCTGAGCCATTGATGTATCATGGGCAGGAATCCCAGGTATGTCACCTGCAGTGTCACACATGCTTTACAAAGATTCATGTTGGAGTAGACCTGTCCAAAACACATCAAATTATACATTGTCTCTGGTGTCATCAATTACTCCATTACTCTTAAAAAACACAAAAAGATTGATATTACCTAATTAAACTCCATAGAAAGAAGGTGAGATAGGGTCAGGAATCCCTTGTCTCTAACATTGATTAGTGCAATGAAAACACAATTCACCACAGTCCTTGACTGCTGGTTCTCAAAAGAGAAGTTGTGGTGCCTCATTCTTTAAAAATTACTTGCTAGTGGCAATTTGCTAGCATTTTTTGACTTTGCTTATCCTTAGCTTCGGTAGGATAGGAAAAACTCCCAATTAAGCTTTCTGAATAAAATATAAACATTTAAAAGCAGCACAACCCCAGCACTTATGAAATCTGAAACCATGCACACGAGAGGAAACTTTCGCTCTCTCTTTTCAAATGAAAGTGCCAATTGCCGAAACACATGTGCATGGAGGAGAGAAGGAGGCAGGGACTGACACTGACATGGATAGCAGGATCTTAATAGTCACTCCTTCCACCCTCATCTCCTGCAATGTGTTTTTGTCTTTCCCTGTCTCATCTGGCTGTCACAGGTGGTGCCTTAATGGGTATGCTATATGTTTTTGGGATCTACTTAACTAGGTAGCTTGAAAACTAAGGGCCCTTAGAACCCTGTGTTCAGTTGTTAGCATTCTTCTGTATAGATAAAAGGGTAGCAAGACAAAACATAAGCCTAGGCCTTCCGGACCATTTAAGTAAAGGGGGGGAGGGGGAGAGGAGGAGGGGGCAAGTCTTGGGTGGACATAGGTAGTAAGGGACAACCTTGTTGAACACTTAAAGGAAATGAGAGTTAGATGGACTTTGTTTGGATGATGGTTTGGATGGGTGGTAGCTAAGAAGGTTATTAATATAGAGAGATCGTTACTCTTTACCTCTTTGGATTGCGGGACATTCACCAGTAAAGATGTTTTCCCTTCACCCCTATCTAACTCCGTGTTGTCTCAATTTTTCTTATCTCACTTTCAGGCAACAGAGGAATAATGCGTTCTAGGATCTAACAGTTTCAATGGCTCCCACAGCTATCAGGTATGTAGTCCCATAGATGCTCTTTTTCTCCAGACTCATTTCGGGGAAGGTAAGAAAGGGAAATGAAGAAAATCCTTTTTCCAGAAATGACATTGTCTTGTCCATCTATCTAAGAGGACACAGGGAGACTGCAGCATGCCTTCTATTTCTATGTCTAGAAGGACATCCTAATCCCCAAGAGACTTTAACTGCTACAGGTTGGGAATGTAGAGAGGAAGATATAGCTTTTTTCAGATTTATATTTCATTTTTTCACTGAAGTTTTGGAATGGGTTGAGAACGCTAAAGTTGGCAATACTAAAGTAGTCTTGCAAATACTTTGGGGTAAAAAAAGCCTGACAATATTAAAATATCTAAATAATCTTCAAAATTCTTCATTTATTGCAGATTACAATATTAATCTTATTGATACTTTTCAAATAGCCCAAACTCTCAGCTGTTCAGATCAACAAAAGACAATCATAATTATTTTCCTTGGAATGAAAGGCTGTAATTTGTATGGTTTCCCAAATTTGTGTGATAGTGCTCTGTGATCATCTGTGTATGTATACGTTGTCACACGTATATGCATATGTATCTGACCTGTTCAACATAATAATTGCAAATACATTACCCAATTTTAAGTCCCTTTGATAAGATGCTACATTTTTACAAGTGTTGCAGAATTATATGGCTATAGAAATAGGGAGAAGTTCCTATTCCTGCCCCAGAGGAGAGAAAAGCTGCAATGGAAACACTGGCACTACAGGCAATTCACATGGGATGTGAGCCTCAAGATGTAAGTTCTTTACAAATGGGATATCATCTACGCTCCTGATGGAAAATCTACCAGGTTTTGGAACTACAAGTAAACCAATTGATTACTTCTTTGAGATAAGGTATCTTGAGGCAATTTTGTCTTTCCTGGGCATGACCATCTTTCCCCTCTAGAACTAGCTGAATGTCACCTGGGGTTGGCTTCCTCTTTTGGAGCTAGTAAGATAACTAACATAGGAAAAAAAGAATCCTATTAGCAATGCTGAATGCGTCACTTCTTCCATATCCTAAAACGCTGTCCTTTATTCCAGCTCAACTCTCTGATGAACTTCTTCTACAGCAGAGTTACTAATATGGAAAATGATAGTATCAAAGAACAATAGTTTCTAATGGAGTCCTAATTTGGAGCTCTGCCTCCTACTTCAATATCACCTTTATCTGTAGCATGGGTTTAAACATGCTTCCTCATTAGCGATGTTTCCATGCTCTGTGTGCATGAACACTACAACTAAATCTTTGACTCTATTTCCCTGTAGCCACATCTTGGCAGAAAGCAGCTGATACTTCACACCATCCTTCTGTCCTTGAGTGCAGAAAGAAGCCTCATCGTTCTGAAATAGTTTATTTGAGGGTTGAAGAACAGCGCTGACCACAGATTTCTGTCTAAAAGGTTTCAGCACACTGTATTGAGTGAGAAACTTTCTTCCCCTGTATTTCTGACATTTCTGCAATTCCCTTTACTTCTTCTGCTGTTCCTACCTTCCAATAGTTTACCTTTTCTCTTCCCATTCACCTTTCTACTTAACAAGTCTCCTTCTTTTCTCCATCAAAGGATATACTGCCACTTAGCAAACTGCTTGACATCAACTGTGAATATAACTTAGGGAGGCCTGATTTCCAACTCCATTAGGTCAGCACAGACCTGTTCAATATTCTTCAGATACTGAGCTGGCTCACTCTTCTGCATGGAGCTGGCAAAGGAATATTCCCTTCCTCTCCTCTTCATTTTATGTGCACATTAAAAGTATCCATGACCAAATCAAAAATTGTGCAGCTGTTTCAATAGCTGCAAAACTGCTCAGAACAGAGAGCCCAGAGTATAGAGAAAGAGACCTTTGTGAATTGAACACTCTCTGAACTAACTTGTTTGTGGAAACCCATGTATAATTAAAGCCTCTCTTGTTAGTGAATGGAGCCATACTTAAATACACACAATGTATATCTTTATTTCCAGCTCAAATTTTTTTTCAGGACATTTTCCAGCAATGTGTATTATGTGGCTTTGGCAACTGCAGTGCATCATCATCATCATCATTCAAACAGTAGAGTTCCCTGCTTCATTACGAGGATCTTTCCTCTAAAATACTTTTTGATGGACTATAGTATAGTCAGTCTGGACCTGAACTGCATAATAAATGGAAGCCATGATTCCTCTAATGGCAAGGTCCTTTCTCCCACTGCAAATGGAGATGTAATTCAGATGCACAGTATCTCACCCTTTGCATGCTGAGACACAAAATAAACAGCAGCATTCATTTGTCTGTTTCCATTTCCCCCACCAAAAAGTCAACTTCCAAAGAAAATGTTTACCAAAACATTTCCCTGAACAATATGAATAATATTTTAATGGACCACTTACTTAGTTAGTATCTAATTAAATTTTGCGTCATGAAGAGCATATTCAAATCACTGTGGTATTGTGAATAAGGTTTCAATAAAAAATAGAGAATAAAAGAAATCTGCAAAATAACCACCATTAAACTAATGAGTAAAAATTCAGCAGCTATAATAAAATCCACCAGAGAACGAATAAACTGCAAACAACCATATTACCAAACAATATTAGTCAAGTTTCATCTTGTTCCCTCATGCATCCCAGCACAGAACAGGAAAAAAACAAAATACTCGGAGGAGAACATTCTGATGGAAGTAGGGGCCAAACACACATACACAGAGAGATGCAGTAAACACTAGCAGCTGCATGGCTTAAGGTACCAAATAGTATAAAATCTCTTAATTAAAAAATGAATTAATTGTAGTGAGTGTATTTCTCTTGACAGAGCACATTTTCACTTCTGCAGAAAGCAATTGTTAACACATTTAAAAAATAAACTCTTTGACAGTTATACCTGCAACATAAGGGGATAATACAAAGGAAGGAAGCAATCTGTCTTCCTCCTTCACTTGAATTTGGGCTTATCACACCCCACCTGGATCCTATAAATATTTTCCTAAATGTTTTTTAGTTTCTACACTGCTCCACAGCCCAATTCAGCAATAGATATCCATAACACTCAGCTTGAGCTGCTCCACTGAAATCGATGCTCACGTGCCTAAGTGCTTTGCCATAAAGGGGACTGGATGGCTATAAGACCATTGCCCTGTCATTCCATGTAGAGTGATTTCTCTGCTGTGCAGTATAACTCTGTAAATGTAATTTGTTCAGTATACCACATAAATACCTCTATTGGAACATTCACCTAGGGCTTATTTGTGACATGTGTGAATGTTATTTATTAGAAAACTTAAACATTATTGCAGCCAATTAGAAAAGCACTTTTTATTACTTGCAGCCTTTGCTGCTGCCAGTGCCCCACGTCCTCCCTGTTGACACCAACACTATATAGTGGTTCAGTTAAAAGGTGTAGAGAGCAAGTGTGCAGGGCCCTGCAAAGAGCTTCTGTAACGTGAGCCCCAGGCATGTTGGTAGTCTGATTTCAGCTGTGCTGCTAGTGCTTAAAATCATGCAGACATGAACATTTTGACTCCTTGAGAAAACTGAGTATTTGCAGGATCCAAATTTCTACAAATTCATAAATTAGGATTTCAATCAACATATCACTCCTCTGAGCTGTTGTTCCAAGTAAAGAACATATTTCTGAAAGAGCAGCATCCTGTACTCCATGCTCCCAATTTTTGGGATACTTCCAGTCCACTTGGCCCATGTTTGGGCAAATGCAAACTACAGATATCAGGAAGCTCTCCATGTATATTGGTTTGCTGAAGTTAAAACAGTAATTCTTGAAGAGTTTCACTTATATTGCTGTTTGACTGAACTCTCTTTAAATGTCTCCTCATTGAAGAGATAGGGGAGGCTGCCAGTTTGTGAATACTTTGTTGTAGAGACCCCAAAAAAATGCAGATCAATCCTACAATTTAAATACAAACAACATATATTTTCTTTTGCATAGATATCCTTAGATATACATGTAAGAAATGAATTTACATGGTGTATTTCTTAGAAAACTTTTTAAAAATCAAGGCACTTGGATGAATATTTGACCTGAAGAAGATTATTTTTATTCTATCTTCGTGCATATTCATAGTCTCCTCTGAAAGAGTATTCTGATAGCAAAATGTAGACAGTTACACAGAATTACACAGAATTAACAAGGTTGGAAAAGACCGTAGAGATCATCAAGTCCAACCTTTACCTGGGTTAACAACCTGTCCAACACCAGTCTAACATCTAAACCATCTAAACCAACTAAACCATGTCACGAAGTTCATAATCCTTAAGCACATCCAGGGACAGTGACTCCACCACCTCCCTGGGAAGCCCATTCCAGTGGGAAATCACTCTGTGAAAAAATTTCTCCTGATATCCAACCTAATTTCTCCTGATACCCAACCAATTCTGACTTCAGCCCACAAAATTGAAAGTAATTCTTGAGTTAAATTGTCAATATTTGAATCCCGGACTCCACCTGCAGAAATTGTAGAAACAAAGTATTAAGAAGAGTCTGCTGAACACAGACACTCAACTATGCCTGAAACTTCAGTATAAGTGACTTAATCCTACAGCCATAGAGGCTTCATTTCCCAATAATGTCAGCGGAAGGGTGGAGATGCTTTCAAAGGATCTCAAAAGAAAAAAAAAATCTTAGTTTTATTGAAATTTGGACATAATTTACTGCTTTTTAAGACTTTGAAAGACATCCATTGCTTTTCACTGAAGAAACGATTAACCTGAAAGACTTCCATGGCTTTTCACTGAAGAAACGATTAACCTAACTGCTTCAGCAGACTTGGAACACCTACCTAACTTAAGATGACTGCTTTCTCTGCACCTTATAATTAAGTCAAGTTGTTGGAGTTTGTGGGGTGCTGAGTCTCTTTTGGGGGTGTCGGGGGGGCTTCAGGTCTCAAGGTGGTCTTGGGGGGGGTCCTTGGGGCTTGGGGAGGGTGTGTAAGGGGTGCCCACTTGCCTCGTCTGTGTAAAATCCTGTTATCCTTAAGAAGGGAAAGGGGGCTGGGATCTTGGTGTCTGTAAACCTGCAAAACTCCGTCGCCGCTTTTGTTCCTTACATCCCGGATCAGGACTGGGAGTGGCAGCAGCGAGGCGGCACAGCAAACAAAACTGGCGCCGCCTCTGAGTGGAGCCGTGGAGCGAAGCAGGGAGTTGCCAGGGGTGTTCCCCTCTTCCCAGTCCTGGCAGGCAATGGTTCGTGGGGCTGCCGTGGCGGCGGCAACTCTGGCAACGGCGTGGGCGGCAGCTCCAGCCCCAGGCGGTGCGCAGTGGTGGCGATTCATGGCGGGTGGCCCCAGGGACGGTGGCGCCGTGCATGGCGTGCGGTGCCGCCACAGTCCTGGCGCGGGCTGCCATGCTGCCGCTGCAGTCCCAGCGCAGCGGGTGGCATGGCGTTGGAGCGCATGGCCCTGTACCACCATGGGGGGGGGGCCGGCAGGGGGTCCCCCAGTCCCAGCGTGGGTGGCAGCCCCAAGAGCGCGCCCGCGGGAGCATCCCGGCGGCCCCGGGGGTCCCTCCTGCGGGGGATCCCTGGGGGCAGTGGAGGCGGCAGTCGCTCCAGGGTGTCCCCGGAGTGCCCGCGGCCAGTAAAAATGGCGCCTTGAGCCCTGAACACGTGGTCTTCGTCGGGAACTGCTATTTTGCCTGGAGTGAAGATGCCAGAAGAGAGGCAGAGCCTGGGTCCGCTGGCCAATGAGNCTGTACCACCATGGGGGGGGGGCCGGCAGGGGGTCCCCCAGTCCCAGCGTGGGTGGCAGCCCCAAGAGCGCGCCCGCGGGAGCATCCCGGCGGCCCCGGGGGTCCCTCCTGCGGGGGATCCCTGGGGGCAGTGGAGGCGGCAGTCGCTCCAGGGTGTCCCCGGAGTGCCCGCGGCCAGTAAAAATGGCGCCTTGAGCCCTGAACACGTGGTCTTCGTCGGGAACTGCTATTTTGCCTGGAGTGAAGATGCCAGAAGAGAGGCAGAGCCTGGGTCCGCTGGCCAATGAGGAGACAGCTTGGCCGGGAAGAAGACAACGAGATTCACGCGAGACTTGGAGGGCTTAAAAAGCTGAGCACGGAAGTCCTCTCTCTCTTCAGCTTCCTGTCCAGCAGCAGAGCACATGGCCCCGCTCCTCCCGGGTCTCAGGGCATGTGGCGTGACTCACCCCGTTCCCCTCAGCACCGGAGCAAAGTCCAGCTTTATTGCAAGTAGTAACTTCCCGAAGGTGTCCTGGGAGGGTGGTCGCTTTTCACTTCTTTTGTGTTTTGCAGAAAATCTCGAGGGCTAGGTGTGACACCATCAGGGAGGGAGGGAGAGACATGGCTTCCCTACTCATCCCTCTGTTTTCTCAGCTAGTCACCTAATTTGGAAAGAAGTTTGGTTTTTTCTTCTCCTTTTTCCCTTTGTTTTCTGCATGTTGAGTGTTTCTCTGTGTAAAATTTTAAGTCCCTGTAAGTTGTTCCTTTGTCCCTAGTCGAACTCCAAGTAATAAACTGTTCCTCTGCTGCTAATTTTGTTCAGTTTTCTGTCATCTTTGTTGTGCACGCCCCTTAGTGATAAGAGTGGGTTCAAAACCGCTATACAAGTATAGGTTAATTCTGCCTCAGGATCTGAGTTAGGTGTCGATCAGTTTGCCCCTGTTTGTTTTTTAAGTATCTGTGCCTGGAGCTAACCATGGGTTCAAATTTTGTTCATGGAGGTAGAAAGTTGGAAAAGGATTGCTATGGATATACTCAAACTGATTGAATCTACTTGTTTTTTAAGTCTATATATCTAGAAATTTTTCTTGATAATACAGGAGAGTGTGTGCTTTATATGAGAAAGGCATTCTAACTAAAAGTTTGTTCTACTGGTGAAAAACTTAACAGAAAAAGGAAAATAAGCATAGCCGAAAGCACTTAAATATACACCATAAAATACATATAAATAGAAATATATACACATAGATATACATATTTATATGAGAGGAAAGAATGGGTGAAATATTATCATTCCTAAACTCTGAATTAATACTGCCATGAGTTTTTTTACATGCATTTTCTTTAGTTATTTTACATGTGCTTTCTTTGGTTGTTTTTTTAAAGAGATTTATTTAAATTTAGCAGAGAGATTTTCAAATGAGTTTCCTGATTTCAGTTTCCATGAAACATACTGTACTAATTTGGATCACGATGGTGTTATTTTTGTTATAATATATCCA
This sequence comes from Serilophus lunatus, assembly GCA_013399895.1. Classification (NCBI taxonomy): domain Eukaryota; kingdom Metazoa; phylum Chordata; class Aves; order Passeriformes; family Eurylaimidae; genus Serilophus; species Serilophus lunatus. Next base: position 157,648 of record VXBA01004016.1, read on the forward strand.
CATCCCTCCAAAATCACTCCCCAGCAGTACTGAGTAAGGGCAGAGATGATGTTATAAATTTTTGTATATTATTTTCCATTAATTATTTCTCAGACACGTAGGCCTTATTCCTCAAGCATTCTCCTGACCTGTTACCTTGCAGTTAAAAAAAGTGAAGAAAGAAACAAGAGCTGGTTAATTTTGGTAGGATATACCAGCAGAAAAGATGTTTTTCCTTTACTTAGTAACTTGACACTTAGGACATGCTAGGATATAACAGCCCTAGGTTCAATTCACTATTCTGTGTGGCAGTATTTAACTGTCAGTCTCCCATTACCCTGGGGTCTGTCTTGCCAGTACAATCATACCAGGTTCTTAGTTTCTCTCCAGATGATTTTTCCTTTTGTATAATTATTAAATATTAATGTGAGAAGGAGCTGTGTCCAGATCCCTCACACTCTGGATGCATGCCCTAATCAATAAGTTACCACAAAAAAGGACAAAGACTCTTTTCCTGCAAATCTCCTTTGTCCTATCCTTGTTTTTTCTCCTATACTCCTAAAATCAAGGTATTTTATTGTATTCAGCAAAAAGATTAGTTCTTACACTTTTCTTTAATGGAAGCCGTAAATTAAACTTCAAACTTAGTTTAATCTAAACTCTTATTCCTGTCACCACAAAGAACCTCACTGTCCCCCACATCTCAAATCATGGCCAACTCAAGACTAGAGAGTAGATGCAAACAGAATGGAAAATGAGGGGCAGTGGCATAAATGAAGCAGCCCTGAACAGAGCTCCTTTCCAGACTTATGTCTGCATGTATATTTCCTAATTAAAAAGTACTGTTTCTATTATCTGTGCTGCTCATAGTAAGAGAAATGTTACACTGTCATTGACTTAATGTGAACTGACAGGAGCAGGGATTGCTATCGCTGTCACAAGAGTGAGGCATCCTTTGATGATCTCTACAAACAGCCTCAGTTGAGTATTCTTCTCAAGTAAACCCTGTTCCCAGGTGAAACAGGCTGCAATATATCCTTGTGTCAACATGGCTGTTCCACTTTAACTTTCAAAAACAACCATTTATTCTTTAGGCCGAAATTGAGCATGAATAGTAGCTACCAAAACTCAAATTGGTGGATAGAGTCCTGGGCAACAGTAAAAGGAAGATCCAGAACCGCACCAAATTACTTTTGCCATTTATCATGTAAGATTTTGTATATGCATGTATAACTGTTAGATTAGTGATTGTCTCTGGATCATTTCTTTATTTGCTGCTCCACCTCACTTACGTGTGATGCATTCAGCTGTAGAATTTTTCCACAAGTCAGTATGCCCTTGGGCATATTACCCACCTTCACAAGATATGAATCTCTGCAGATTTCCTCCACCATTTATCTCCTTCCAAAAAAACCCTCACCAACCTCCAAACAACCCCCCCAAAAAAACCCCAACCAAACAAACAAAAAAAACAAGACAAGAAAATAAACTGCAAAGATATAGTCGTAACTGTGGAATCCCATTCTCATAGGAAATCTGAAATTGTCCAAAGCAGGCAAAAGGAAATAAAAATACACCTTTAGTAAAAATCACTCTTACTATACATCCACCATTAGAGAAATTGAATTGTCTCTAATTAGCTGTTAGAGATATAAGGTTTTGTGATGCAGATGTCAGGTATTTCATCAGAGTTTTAAAGTTCTTAGTATAATATCACAAGCTCAGAAAGAGTAAATATCACTTTGTCTACTATCTGACTGGACATATTTTGCTTAGGAGAAAAAGAAGACACAGAAGAAGAAGAAAAAGCAGTGTGAATAAAGCTCTGTGTGCTTTTTTGTGTGCTTTGGTGGAGAACGTATTGAACCAACAGCACTACACTCGGGATGTTGAGAGCAACTGACCATAAACAGAAAGTAAAAATGGAAATAAAGATGTGGGAGATTTTCTGTGGAAGAAGTCATATGGGATGGTGCAACCAGAAGTGGAACAAGGTTGACAAAAGTATGTAATTTATTAAAAGCAAGAAGAAAAAGGAGGAATGCACAAATTAAAGGTGGAGAAGAAACAGGAGAGTGACACTAAAAAAGAGAAACAAATCAGGAAGAACAGTACAATTTGGGGATCATAGCAAGAGGGAGAATGCTGGGCATTGCAAGGGTTATGGAGAGGAGGAACTAAAAAGAATTTGAAGAGAAGAAGGTGCTTCAAGGGCACTGCTATCTCTGTCTGAATCACACCTGCTGAAAAGCAGAGCTCTCTGAGACACCAGACTGGGAAGCAGTCTTGCGGCAATTTCTCTGGGACTGTTTTCTAACACAAGTACAGCACAGTCATCTCCAGCACAATTCTTTTTCTTCTGGTCAGGCAGAGGTAAGAAAGCAGGATTACTGGGAGAAGCAAGGATGCACAGGACACAATTTGAAGTTCCTACTGGAAGTATGCGACTGGATATGGATGAGAATCTGCTCAACTAATTCTATTTTTCTAATATCTTCATGAGGGAGAGGAAACAGGGATTTCAGACTCTTTCAGAATTAACTACACCAGCCCCAGTTCATATTTTTTCCATATCCTGGGTAAAACTCTGGCCAGTGTCTTTTAAGAACTGAGTTGCTTCTTCTTCATCCATTCTGTCTTCACTAGCCATACAGTAGAGTTAATATAGTTTTTTGCTCAATATAATTTTTTAAGGACACATATATGGACTGTTTGCGCAGAAAGATGTTTCACTTCGAAGACAAAAGAATGTAGTGCATCTGTATGATGACCCTTACAGCTTCTGCATGGGAAGAGGAAGAATCTCAGTTTTAATGTGCACCTACCCAAAAACATGCTTTTACTTCCACTTAGCAATTACATTGTAATTAGAATGATGTAAAATCCTAGTAAAAATTGACTTGCGGAAACCGAACTCACAACGCAGGCCTCGTTATGAGAAAGGTGTGTTTATTCTGCGCAGGCAGCAGGGTCACAGCTCCATTCCAAATCCCCGCTCCCCGATCCCATGGCTGTCCCGGGCTTATATCCCCCTCCCGAGTGACAGCCGTCACACAGCTCGGGTTGGCCCCTCCTGCTCCGAGCCCACCCTCTGCTCCGCCCCGTCCCTTTGAGGGCTGGGCTGTCGTTGCCATCGTCCCGTCGCAGACAGGCACACCCTCCTCTTCTAGGAGACCCTGAGATGTTGTTCCAGGCTGTTGCGATGTCTGGTTTTCGCCATCTCTGTCCCCCCTATCTGATGTTTGTGTCTAATGTTTACAGAACTTGCTCTATCCCAGCCCTGTGTCTCAGCAGGGCCCTGACTTCCCTCTCTAACCCCAACTCAATATAGGAAAGAAAGCTTGCCATTTTCACAGACTAGACAATAAAATCTTTTGTAAATATGGCTGGTTTATCTCAATGTTCTCAAAGACCAGAGAAGTTAAGCTCTTATTCCAAACAAGCCATATTTTATACAACACAAAAATATATATTCTCCTAAATTTGAAATGAATTTAAATTCTGTTAATCATCATGGATTTTCACTGCTTGAAAGAAGAGCATCAGTTTGTTTCCCCACTTGGAACATTTTATGTCCTAATCACAGATGAGAATTAGTACCACCTAGTAAGCAAATTTGTATTAAGAACAATTGCTGGAAATGCTTCCTCTGCATTTTTGAAAATGTACTAATTTCTATCCACAATAAACCCAGTTTTATGCTATATATGCTCACCTGATGCATTTTTGTAGCCCAGATGATATGTACATGCTCTGCAGTATTTGGCTTTAAATATTCCTGCTCTAATGGTGGGAAGAAGACCTGAATTTATAGCAGGATCTCCTTCAGTGCTTGAGTCCAGAGGGTATTTCATTGTTTGGTTAAATAAGAGATTCAACTGCTGATTGCTAGAGAAGGAACATCAAAATATTGCTTAGAAAAAAAAAATTTGAACTGTATTTATCTATGTGAAAAAAAAATTATTCTAGCAACTTACAAAAAATATTGAAATATTGATGAGTAAGGACAGTTTTATTTTAAAATGATTCTCAAAAAGATTTGACACTGCATCAGAATATTTTTGCTGTAAAATTATTTTAACATGAAATATCTCTCTCTCACAGACAAATGTATAAATCAGCCAGCACACTAAACCATTGAATTATTGCCTATTTGGTAAGACCTAATACTTTTTCCTTCCCATCCACTCCAGTAGATAAAGGCAACTTTTCATCTGTTCTTTATAAGCATTGGCAATATTGGAAAGTTATTTTAGAATGTAGCATTTTCAAGAACAACCTGTCATAGCTGCTTGACTTTGGAGTTAGCCTCATCTTTTTGTGTCATTTTATAACAAAACAACTTTCATAGAGCCTTGTTTCCTCCTTTTAACATGTTCACACCAAAAAGAGAGGTTTGGTGATTTGGTAAGACCAAATCACCAAAGAATCATTAATCATTGGTTTAATTAGCATTCACAACGGTCCTATAGTGTTCTACCACTGTCTTTAAGAACCCTAATACCATGAGGATAGCAGAGACCTCAGTGCAGAAAGAGATAGCCACAATTCTGTTAGTACAGGTCATGCTAGGTAAAGTCAGTCATGGCTTCTCTGCTCCTGCTCCTGCTGCTGACCAGATTAAAGCTAGCATAGAAATGATCACTTATTTGTGCTGCAATTGCACCTTCACTTACTGGGCAAGGAGACACCTTGTCTAGCTTAAAAACCTGCTTCTGCAGTTCATAGTAACCAAAGTGATTAGTTCATGTGTCAAAGTATATTATCAACTAAGCAAAAAAAACCCCACCTTATATAATTAGCAATAATAATATGAAATTAGGAAAAAATAATGTGTAAGGCATTTAAAAAAGGTCTAAAACAACAAATAAAACTTGCTTTAACAAACTGCCACTATCTGTTCTACATCATGAATTAGCTAGGTTGGGATCCACTGTGTCTATTTACAGACCAAAAACTTATACAGCAATACTAATACAGTCCTACCCAAATTAATAGTTTTAAATACTGAAAGGAGTTCAAGATATTGAGCACACATAACAGCCTAGAAATTGACAATATACTTGATTTTGCACAGAAATGGGTCACTTCTGGAATGTGTAAGAAACTTACAGACAAGATTGTCTTTACAGCACCTGATGTTATGCACACTCCGGAAAAAGAAAGAATTCAAGAATTTTTATGATTTATAGTTACTTTGTGAACACTGTAATGAAAATGTATCCAGTGAGATACATTTAATTATCAAGTGAGTTTTATCAATCTTTGTTACAAATGGTTAGATTTTTTTTAGAATGACATACATGCCTCATGTAATCTATAATTAAATTAATTCCATTAGTTAAATGAAATTTCTTACATAAATTGAATTTGAGAAATTTGGATTCAATTGTTTTGAAGCAGTTATTAATAACTGCTGTATTAAGTAGGTACCATCACCAGATTCATGCAACTCAAAAGTGAATCTTTTGAGACGTGAACAATAACACAATAAAATATTGTCTTGTCTTGTAACCAACCTGGACGAAGTATTTTACTAGACTCAGCACAAGCTCAACTTGTTTGCCCAGTAGTTTCATTTGCCCACCTGTTCCTGGTCTTTAAATGATCTGCTTACAGGGCTACTGGCACATTAAAGACTCCCCTATAGGGTCTCAGCTTGGTTTTTCTCAGGAAACAGCACAGGTAGGTGAAAGAAGAAAGAGCCAAAGGGGTCAATGTGAAAAAATTAGAGTTTCTTCAGATTACTGTTTTTCTACAGTAGTTCTGTAACATTTTCTGCCAGAACAAATAGTACACTAAAAACCAAAACCTAGAGGTAGTACATTTTGGCCAACTTGCAGAGGTGCTTCTTAATTGGCCAATATACTCCAGATGCTCATTGTTGATATTTTGAGATCCAAAAGAATCCTTTAAAGCACTACATTTTGACAAGAACACTGACAACCTATCTAAAGTGTGAGGTGTAATTTTTGTTGTGATCTCTGAGAAAAATTAATTTGCTAAAAGGGCCCTGCAATCAGAAATGGGAAGATGCAGCTGGACATGCAAGAATAATTGAAATAATGAGAGAGTATCTCTGGATTTCCCAGTGGGCTCTGTGCTCTGGGACAGGAATCAGGAAGCGGGTGCTAGCGGTGGGCTACAGCATTTAAGGCTTAGGGACTTATAGGGAGTGCGGCGACCAGGATTTGGCAAACAGGGTCACAGAGAGGCAGTTAGTGCGGCAGTTGGCGCAGGCAGGGCAAGCAGGTGGGGCTGCAGGCGCTGGCTTTTTTGATTTTAGTTTTCTTTCTCCTTGACCCCTCCTCTAACCAGAAATGGTGTATAAACTATCAAAAACTGTTAGGAAGAAGAACATGCCAGTTCAAACTTCACCTATGTTGAAGGATGCAGCAGTGCAGACCTCTGACTGCCTGGACTGTAGGGAATGCCTGAACCTCCTTGTTGTCCCAGAGGGTAACACAAAAAACACCTGTGTCCAGTGTGACCAGGTGAATGATCTGCTCTGTATGGTGGCAGAGCTTAAGGAAGAAGTAAAAAGACTGAGAAATATTCGTGACTGTGAAAGAGTTAGACTGGTGGAATCGTGCTCTCTCCCCTCTTAATAGTGGTTCCCAGGAGTCAGAGGAGTCTGATGCTTTTCTCATTTCTCTTCAGCCCAGGTTGATGGAAGCGACCTAGATGCTGAGGAGGACTGCGTGTGGGTCACTTCTCGTGGAGAAGATAAAATTNCGTGTGGGTCACTTCTCGTGGAGAAGATAAAATTCCCTCCTGTGCGCCGCCTCCCTTCCAAATGCCACCTTTCCAATTACCCTTACAAAATAGGTTTGGAATACTGGATAACCAGGATGAGGATAGAATGATGATTGCTGATGAAATACTGATTTATGATCAGACTAATGTTTCTGATGGTAGCTTTCCGCCCCAGGAAACTCACAGTTCTTCGTCATCAATCAAATGGATCAGAACAGATAGTACTAAGAAGCAAAGGGTGATTGTGGTGGATGACCACAGGGTCCCATATGCCAACCAGAC
>VXBA01004017.1:9765-34380 GCA_013399895.1 Serilophus lunatus
CATCCCATCCCATCCCATCCCATCCCATCCCATCCCATCCCATCCCATCCCATCTCATCCCATGGTGCCCAGTCCCACACATGCCACCCCACCCCACCCGTGCCCTCCTGTCCCGTCCCATCCCACAATCCCCACATCCCAGGTGCTTCCCGGGACTGAGCCCTTTGCCTCTCCACCCCTCGGAGCCTCTCTGTGACATTCTGTCCTCACTGATGCCCCCTCTGTACCCACAGCTCCCAAGTCCCGGCGGATGAGGATTATTTCCTGGAGAGCAAGGCCGATGCCGGGGACCAGCCCATCTACGCCAACACACTGGGCCCCAGCGAGAACATTTACATCATTCCCGACCAGTGAGGGGCCGGGGGGACACTGGGGGGTGGCAGGAGGACACATTCTGCCCACCACTGGCATCCTTTCCCTGCTGCCCCCCATCCCAGAGGGGACAGGGCTGAGCGCTCCCCATGGCCGTGGGTTTCCCCATGGCTGGGGCGGGGACACGGGTTGTTCCCACATTTCCTGGGGGAGATCCTTTCGCGGGGGGGGGGGTTTGGCTTTAACACCCTCTGGCCCCAGCCCCCTCTATGGCCCCAGTTCCCACCGCAGGGCGAGGGCTGAGCTGCCGTTTCCTCTCGGGGCCGGTGGCCACCGACCGCGGGGTCACCTCGAGCCGCATCCGCCGGAGCGCGGAGCCTTCGGGCGGGACGCGCGTGGGGCCCCGGGGGTGGCGGGGGGAGCGGGGCCCGGGGGTGGCCACGGCCTTGGGTTCCTCTTCCCCTTCTGGGGAGCGTCGGGTGCGCCCTTTGCTTGGGGACGTGCCGGCGGTTGGGGACATCCGGGCGCGGCTGCTGCCTGCACCCCCCTCTTCTCCTGCAAAATCTGCCGGTTTGGAGAACAGAGCAAAAGTCTCTTTTTTTAATCCTCCTGGTGAGACCCCGAGTTGGGCACCCTAAGGTGCAGCCTGGGGACATGGGGACACCATGGCTTGTCTGGTTTCGCCCCCCCTCCCTCCCCCCCCAGGCTCGGCCCCTGTGAAGCTTTGCCGTGCCCCATTAAATGGTTTAATTATCTTTAATTATCCGCGTATCTCGTGGTCTGTGGGGAGCCCTGGGCAGGACGTGGGGCTTTCCCTGAGGAAAGTCCCTGGAGCTCCCGAAGCACTTATCCCCAAGGACAGGTTCCCAGAATCCATGTCCCCAGAGCAGGGGTCCCAAGGGACGTCACCTTCAAGGGCAGGTCCCCAAAGCCTGTGTCCCCAAAGTGAGGGTCCCAAGGGACCAAGACCCAGCTCCCTCAAGTCCTTGTCCCCAGAGTGGACATCTCCACAGCTTGTGTCCCTCAAGTCCTGGTCCCCAAACCTCCATCCCCAGAGTGGAGGTTCCCATATCCCACATGCCTCCAGCCCAGGTCCCCACCAGGAGCTGCTGAGGGGCTGGACAGCCCAGGGCACCCTCGGATCACACTGCAAAAGGGGACAGGACAGAGAGGAGCTGTGACCAGCAGAGCCACCCCATCCAGCCATGGCGAGTCCTTCAGGGACACTGAATGTGTCACCTCCATGGGGGGCTTCCCCCACCCTTTGATGCCCACGGGGCCCCAGGGCTGGAGGCAATGGCTACATCCCACCTGGATGTCCCACCTGCAGGTCAAGGCTGTGCCCAGTGCCCATCCCAAGGACACAAACAACTCAAAGGCCTCTGGGAACAGTGCCCAGACATTACTCACATGCTGGCAGGGTGGCACTGGAAAGCCACGAGGATTTACCAGCAAATCCATATGGAGTCGGATCCCAGAGGAGCTGAGGATCTCAACAGGAAGGCTCCAGTCAGAGACTCCCAGCCAGATACAGAGGAGGAGCAGCCAGAATCTCTGTTCCCATCATTTTATTCATTTACAATATTATATCCTTCCTGTTTTATAGAAATATATAAAATACAAATACACCAAAAAACCCTTAATCCCCCATGTTTTGCTATAGAGCACAATAAGTTAGAAATAAATAAGGAGGTTTTATAAATAACTCTCTGGGCAGAGAAGAGGGGATGGAGTGGGATGTGGACGCCTGGGGACGGACCGACCCCAGCCCCTTTGGGGTCTCTTGGGTGGGAAGAAACAGCCTACCCAATAAAATATAGATTTAAATAAGAGGAGAGAATAAGTCATTGTGAAGAATCCAGAACTGGAGACCCTGGGGTTGAGTTGGAGACCCTGGGATTGAACAGGAGAGTGGAGCAGGGTCTGGGCAGGTGCCAGAGGATCTGGATTTTGGAATGCTGAAGCTGGACACCCCAGGGCTTAGCTTGATGGTGGAGCCAGGTCTGGTGTGGAGTTTCTTAATGCCACGGAATTTTGGGATGCTGGAGCTGCCAGGAGGCTTCACCTGGGCGGTGACACATCCCAGCTGGAGCCATCAGGCACAGTGGCACCCAGTGACCAGCATGTCCTCGAAGACACTGGAGACCAGCCTGCCCTCGCCGTCGTAGTGCATCAGCACCATGGGGTCGTACCCAGCGGGGACGCAGCAGGGCGGGGGGGCGGCCTTGGACAGGGAATGCACCCGGGATTTGATCTGGGCGTGCATGTTGGCAGGCTTGTAGTTGTGGGGGCAGGAACCTTCACAGAACCTCATGTAGTAGCTGCTGGGGGCAATGACCCAGTCCGACCAGCCGATGTCCTGGAAGGAGACCTTCAGTGACTTCAGGCAACACTTCCCATCGCTCTTCCCACACTCCTCCTCCAGCCCCCGAGCTCTCCTGGCCCCCCGACCCGTGTTCTCCTGGGTTTCCACCTCCAGCACCAGCGTTTCCCCCTCTGAAGTGGCCAGTGCTGTCGAGATGTTGGTTGTGAAGTGCAGCTCCAGGCGCAGGGTGGCCTCAGGACCGGCCACCCAGGGCTGGATGGCCGCTGTCAGATCCAGGCTCTGGGAATCAGGGCCCAGCTCTTGGCTGTGCAGGAGCTGGGGGGTCTCATCAGCCCCCTGTAGGATGTAGATGGTGACCCGGGGGGGCACCGAGGCGCCGAGTGAGGACAAAGCAGGGGATGCCAGCGGCTGCTTGAAGAGCTTCAGCTCTGCCTGAACCACCTGGAGCTGCCGCTGGAATTCCTCGGTGCGGGACAGGAGGAGGCGGTAGCGGTGAGGACCGGCGGGGTCCTGGTGTCCCTGGGCGTCCCGGTGTCCCTGTAGAATGTCCGGCCAGCGCAGCACTGTGGGGACAAAAGGGACAGCTGATGTAAGAGCCGGCAACTCCCCAACAGCCCAGGCTCGTGAGCAGCTCCTGTCCGGCAGCCAAGCCACCGCTTCCGGGGAATCACCCAAACGCCGAGGGATGCTGGAAATTCAACCCTATCCTCATCCTCAGATCGCTCAGGACCCACCATCTCCAGGGATTCCCGAGCTGGGGGGTCTCAGTTTTGCTGGTGTTGGAGCAGATGCCCCAGGACTCATCGGGGCGCCCCCACCCCATGTCCCGACTGTTCCCCCTCAGCCCAAGCAGCACGTGGGGAATATTTCCCTAAATCGAGGGATGGAATCTCCCCTCCACCCACCCCCAAACCTCCTCGAGCCCCACTCCAAGCCCCTCGAGCTGCCGCCGCGCCGCTGATCAAAGCTTTCGCCCCAGATTCCCCGATTTTGGTGGTTTTAAGCAAAGCAGCTCTACCAGCCGCTCTCCCCAGCTCCAGGGCGAAGGACGCAGCGGGCTAAGGATGACCGTGGCCCCCGTGCTGCATGCCCGGTCATGTCCCGGCCACGCTGCGACACGCGTCTGTCCCGGGACAAGGAGGGTCGTGGGGTGACACGGAGCCACGAACTTACGGGTGGGGGCCAGGCGGAGTAAACGCCGCGTCCTGGATGGAGATTCCTCCTCATCCCCCCGGCTCCCGTTCCCGGCCAGCTCAGCCACTTTCTGTCGGTAAAGCCGCTGCGCTCTCTGGATGCTCTCCTGGTCCAGCTGGTGCCGGATGACGGGGGGAGCCGGCATTCCCAGCCGCTCCAGGATCCTCTTCTTGACGGTTTCCAGTTGGAAGCTGCCCTGGTCCCATGCGTGCGGCCGGCAATGCACGGCGGAGAGGAGCAGCGCGAGCTGGAGGCAGGTGAGGGCGGCCCCGACATCCCGCAGCGCCCTCGGCATCCTGCAGGTCCCGAGGCAGGATTTCTTCTCGAACCTTGCGCGGAGGCTGGACGTGCCGCTGTCAGAGATGCTGCCACTGGAATGAATGAAGTGGGACAGACCTGACTTTATAGGAGCCGGTCTTTGCCCGCCCTCTGTCCCCCCTCCCGGTCCCGGCTGAAGGCGGGTGACGGAGTGAACTCTCATCAGGAATCTCTCCGCCTGGGATTTCGCACAGGATCTCTGACGGTGCTGCAGGGTAATTTACAGGCTGGTTTGCAGCTGCGGAGGAAAAAAAGACACAGAATACTATTTTTCGGACACAAATATCTGTGTCACTATTTCTGGCACAAGTATTTCCCCTCCACTTCCCGTTTTCCCTACGGATCGAAGGGCGAGGGGAGCCCCCCCGACCTCCGCCATCCGATGGCGGTGGAGCGGGTGGCAGGGGCCGACGGAGGCGAACGATGTGCGGGAGCTCTGCGGGCAGCATTCCGGCACGGCTCGTCCATCCCCGCATCCTCAGCCACGGCCCCGGCTGTGCCCGTCCCCGTTGGCACGCGGGTCGCTGTCATGGCACGGGGCTGATCCTGGCACGCAGCCCCTTCCCTAAATGCCCGTCCCCGGAGCAGGAGTGGGGCAGGGAGGGGCAGCTGCACTGTCCGCCTTGTGCCGGGTGCGTGCCCAGAGCGGGGAAGGGCTCGGGGCTGGCTCTGCTCGCACCAGCCCTGGTGGCACCGCCTGCTCTGTGCAGGTGCTGCCGGAGGTCGGGGATATCAAGTGTCCGCATCCTCCTGATGCAACTGAGGCCGGGATTACGCCACCCCGAGTGGAGCCAGCCGGGATGGAGCCGGGCACGGCCCCGGGGGGGGCCACGTGTGTCGGGCAGCACCGTGCCAGGCCAGGGCTGGGCAGAGCACCCATGTCGGGCACAGGCCACAGAGGCTGGCGCAGGACCACTCGTTTCCCACCTTCTCCTCAGGGATGCTTGGACCAAAAAAACCATGAGCAAGGGGATGGGAAACGCCCGGCTGGACGAGCAAAGAGGCAGGTCCTGCCGCGCCGGCCGGGACAGGAGGGGCCATTCCCGAACGTCCTGAAGCTGATCCAAGCGCCGTGGGATGAACGTGCCTGCAGTAATCCCGTGATTTAAGTCTGTTTATCCCCTGTTCCTCCTCAGGAGCTGACTCCAGCCTCACTCCAGCTTTTCTCACCAAGTTGCTCAAGGGGTTGCCTGAGGCAAAGCTGAGACCAAACATTTCGCCCTAAAACATGGGAAAGGAGAAGTTTGTCAGGATGACCAGCATCGTGTGGAGGGGCTTGCCCTGGCTCTGGCCCTGCTCTGGATCCAGCTGTGCAGCAGGATGGGTGAGGAGCAGCAGGGACCCATCCAGATCCTCTCTCCATTTCACTGCCTTTCTCTTCCCAGGGCATTCATCTTGGAGGAAAACCCATGGGTAGCTCCCAGGGAAACCTCAGAGCCAGGTATCTCATCTCATGTGGGTTTGTGCACTGTCCTGCTGCTGCCACAGTGGGATATCACCCACCTCTCCAGCAGCTGGGCAGGAATGAACTCCCCCTCCTGGAGCATCTTCCCACAGGGCATCCTTAGGGACTTCCCAGAACACCAAGCCCACTGTGACCCCTCTCCCAGGGATTTTATCAGATGGACTGGTTGCAACCCTTCATCCCTCCCAATCCAAGGAAGAAGGGAGAGGGAACATCCCCCCTGGGAGAACCACAAACCTCCAAGTACCACCCTGGGGCAGAACCACCACCCCACCCCCTGTGCTCTGGACATTTCAATGCACCCAGCAGGTGCCAGCCTGGCCACCAGCCCCTTCCACACTGTGCCAAACTTGTTCACCCAGAGCCAAAACAGAGGCCACGGCATGTCCAGGCAAAGGAAGAGGCCCCAGCCTCTTGGGCCACACATTGAGCAAGTCCCGGCAAACCCCGAAATCCTGAAGTTCTGCTTTTGCAATGGATTTTGTCTCCGTGGGCACGAGCTCCATCCCGGAGTGACGCACAGTGTCTCGTGCTCCCGGAGCACCAAAGGTTGCTGGAGCCGGATGTTTTCCCCCAAAAGGCGCCAGCCCTGGAAGTCAGAGATTTACAGTCCAGCAAGAGCCATAAAACAGGGATTTTGGGCTGAATCCTGAGCGAGCAGTGATGAAATATCCCCGCGTGTCCTCACCAGCCTGCAAGAGGGGATTGCGCAGCCTCCGCATCCCTCTGGCTCTTCCTGGGCCATTAACACATCGTAGGTCAGGTTTATCTGATGCCTCTTCCCAGCAGGATGAAGGTTCCTCTGCGCTTAATGCATCCTGTGTAGATCACTCACCTCAGCACAGCTCTCACCTCCCTGGCACGGATCTAGAGCAGGGATGGCCATGGGATTGCTGTTCCCGGGTGTCCCAGACCTCAGGGGACCTGAGCTGGGATGACTCCTTGAAAGGCAGGAAATTCCCCACAGCTTCACGAGCTGGCAGAAACCTCAAGGTCCTTTTGTGAAGCTCCTTACCAGAAGTGCTGAGAGAGGAAGTGCTGCCCTACAGATCTCGGGTCTGTCAGTTCCTTGCAGCTGTTGAGGAAAGATTCCCAAAAATGTTCCCCCAGGAATGGGTTGGCATCACCCTGGGACCAACAGAGTGGGGTTAGAGCTCCCAGCACCCAGAGCATCCCAGTGTGAGGCAAACAGTGGTGGATCAGGTGCTTCCCACCTCAGTGTGCCCCAGAACCACTCAGGCTGAGCAAGCTGGATGCTGGAGCAGGGATATTTTCTGAAATATGCAAACAATGCTTTCCCGTGGTGCATTTTTTAGCCAAGGGGATAATGGGAAGAACATTGCTCTGCTGCCACCACACGAAGATCCAAGCAGCCCTTAGGGCTTGCTCTCAGGGGAACTTGTGGCTGGAGGCGCCTTTGGCACTTCCAGAAATAATTTGGTGCGAGAAAACCGCTGGGGAAGGGGAACAAACCAGCCTCGAGGTGCTCATATTCCAGATTTACCAGGGAATTGCAGCTGGTTTGCTCCATCCCATCTTATTTCGGGTCTGGAAATGGAAATGGTAACACAGACAGGGCTCTCCCCCTGCTGCCAGCATGGGATGTTTGGGAAGCTGCATCCCGTGTTTTCCCAGTGCTGTCATGATGAATCGGCAGAGTGGAAGCTCTGGTGACCTTTGCTTTCTAAATCAAAGACAACCAGGATGGGTCAGGAGAGCAAAAAGCAGCTTTTGCCCCATCACAGCAGGACTCGCATTTTTCTCCCTTTGCTGTGAGTTTACAGCACCTCCCAAAAATGAGACTTCTGCTCCACTTGGACAAAGGCATTCCTGCCTCCCCTGCGCCAGCGGTCAACGATTAACTCGGATTCCCAGCCCCCCCCCCGCCTGGGAAGCGCAGGAAATGCCTCCAACCCAACCACCAAAAATGGAAATGAGGCTTGGGAAATCCTCGGTCACCCCACAAACACCTTCCCCACGGTGCTGCTTTCGGCTCTAGAATGTTCTCCAACGGCAGCAAGCACCTTTCCCGGATGGATTCCCTGGACAGAGGGATTTGCAGGTAGGATCTGTGCTCTGGTGAGGATGTTTTTCAGTTTGCAATGCTATTTCCCCATCAGCAGATATGAATTCCTTGAGAGCATCGTGGAGTTGAACTTCAGGATCTTTGTGGGTTACTTCCCACTCAGGAGATTCAGGATCACCTGCAAGGAGCAGCAGGGAACAAGCTCAGCCTGGGCAACGTGGTGGTTGTTGAGGAGCAGCTTTAAAAGCAGCTTTCCCACGGTGGGAGCCTCTTTCTCTTGAGTGGGAGGTGCCTCTCGACCCTCCAATGTGCCAGAACAGGCCTTCCCTTGATTTTTAGTGTGGGTCTAGGAGGTGATCCCAGGCCATGGCTTTTGGGAGCACTGAGATCCCCTGGGATGGGGGTGCCGAGCACAAAGGGACTCAGATAAGCTTCAAATCCTTCCTCCAAAGCCTTTTCCAATATTGAGCAGGGGGGGGGAAATCAATGAAGGAAATCAAATCCAACCTGGGCACATCCCAGAGCAGCACCCCTTTTACCAGGGGAGCCCTTGGGAGATGCTTCAAGGGAAAGACAGCCCGGAAACCTCCTTAATATTGCAGGATTTTAAGAGCCTGGATGGTTTTTGAAGTACAAGGCACAGTTTCGGAGGGGGAATGAGGCTGGAATGCTGGAGAATTCCGTGGGGTCGCTGTTATTCCAACCCCCAGCAGAAGTACATGTATTTATTGGTGAATTCGGACACGGATGAGGCTTCACGTGCCCGTCAGGAGGGAATTAGTCACCGTTGGTTGCGTGACTCTGGAAAGGGCTGTGTACACAGGGCACCCACAGCAGCAGGAAGCAGCTGGAGAGGAGCAGCCAGAAGAGATTCCCCCCCCTCCCCAGGCTGGAGCTGTGATGCTGGTTGGGAACTGGCCAAGCAAATCCCATTCCAGCAGAGGTTGGTGGTGAATATTTGTCTGTATTCCCTGGAAGGCTGGATCCAGGTGGGACTTCCAGGCAGCAGGGAAAGGAAAGTGTGATTGAAACCACAGTGAAGAGCCTTGGAATGGGAAGATAATCAGAGCATCATCCTTGGCATGGGAAGCTCGTACTGGGAATTTTCTGCTGCACTGGGAGCGTGTTCAGCCTCAGGAATCCATCCCAGGGTGTGAGAGTCAGTGAATCCTGCCCTGGGACATGTCCTGGGATCTGCACTGAGACATGTTCTGGGATCTGCACTGAGACATGTTCTGGGATCTGCACTGAGACATGTCCTGGGATATGCCCTGGGACATGTCCTGGGACCTATCCTGGAACATTTTCTGGGACCTGCCCTGGAACATGTTCTGGGATCTGTTCTGGGACATGTCCTGGGACATATCCTGGAACATTTCCTGGGACCTGCCTTGGGATATGTCCTGGCACATGCCCTGAGATATGCCCTGAGACATGTCCTGGCACATGCCCTGGGATCTGCATTGGGACATGCCCTGGGATCTGCACTGGGACATGTCCTGGGATCTGCACTGGGACATGCCCTGGGATCTGCACTGGGACATGCCCTGGGACCTGCCCTGGGACATGCCCTGGGACCTGCCCTGGGACATGCCCTGGGACCTGCATTGGGACATGCCCTGGGATCTGTTCTGGGACATGCCCTGGGATCTGCACTGGGACATGCCCTGGGACCTGCACTGGGACATGCCCTGGGATCTGCATTGGGACATGCCCTGGGATCTGCACTGGGACATGCCCTGGCACATGCCCTGGGACCTGCCCTGGGACAAGTCGTGGGACCTGTCCTGGGATGTGTCCTGGACCTGCCTGCACACGCCCCACCGAAGGCAGTGAGGGCTGCTTGGAGCAGGCAGGAAATTCCAGCCATTCCCCTGCACCAGATCGGCAGCTGGAAGCTCCGGGGCTGCAGGAGAGGGTGGGCTCCCCTCCGGCACCTTTGCTTGAGCTCAGCTTTGATTTGCAAGCTGGGAAACCACGGAGAGGGAGCAGCTGCCAGATGGATGCTGCCCAAAATTCCCACCTCATCTAGGGAAGGTTTGGAGGAGAAAAGAGAACAGAGGAGGATGGTAGGAGAAGGAGTTAAGATCTAGGGGGAGCCAGTCCACCAGAAGGATCTCCTCCATGAATCTCTGGTTCTCCACCAAGGATTCCAAGCAGGATGCTCCGTGATGAGCCCCCTCACCACCGGCAAAACCTCGGATCTGTCCCTCTGGAGAGTTGTTTGCAAAATTACCTCATCAACACGTGGCTTGCCCAGTACATGACATCACCCTGGGAACACCGTGCAGGGAAAGTTAACACCTTATAAAGGGAATTCAAACGGGAGTGATGTCATCAGCACTCGGCTCATGGAGAGCCCGTGGCAGCTCCAAGGAGCTCCAGTCCTGGCTCACCTGGGAGGGAGATCCCAAACTCCCAGTCCCCAGCGTGTGCCAGGTGTTGTGGGTGGAGTAAAAGCTCCGTCTCCAAGAAAATGCTGGAGAACTCGGCAAGATCACCATGGCAGCTCAGGAAAAAAACCCATTCCCAGAGCTAGGGCATAAAAACGGCAGAGAAAAAGCAGAGATTCCAGGAGTTCTTCTTTTGGATCCTCCCTCCAGGCACAAACCACATTGGCTCCCCAGAGAGGGACAAGGCAAGTCCTCGTGTGTGCTCAGAGCAGGGTGTGACCCCCCCAGCCCCATCCCACCAGGACACTCTGGGTTTGCTCTGGGACTCAGCCTCTGTCTTGGGTGATGGATCCAACACCCCCCCAGCACGGGGCTGTTCCTTCACGGGGACACCCCCTGTCCTGCCAGTCCTGCAACACCAGCAATGCTGGGGTCAGGAGAAGCCCCAGGGCCCCGCTGGAGCTGTACCCTCTGCCTGTCCTGGCTCACCCTGGAGCCACCCAGCTGTTGTACCATCCAGATGTTGCACCATCTCCATTCCCTGGACCATCCTGGTGCTGTGGAGGGGTTGCATCCTCCCCCTTTCTTGGATCAATCTGCCCAAGTGTTTTATCCTCCCCTTCCCTGGACCATCCTGGCCCTGTGGAGGGGCTGCACTCGCTGCTGTCCCACTCTGGGGTGACACTGAGCACAACGTGCCTGGATTGGCAGCACCATCTGGTGGCACCAGCCCTCCCAGCCGCCCCAGTTTGCTCCCAGTCAGGCCCAGTGGCAGCAGCAACAGGGGCAGAAGCCTGAAAACAGCCAGCACAGGACCTCCTTCCCTGCAGGGATTTATAGGCTGTGTGGTTTAGGGGTGGATGGAGAAGTGCTGAGGGCACATCTTTGTCAGAACCCTCCTGCAAACAGCACCTTTAAAAACAACACGTGGAGTCAGAGTTAAACTCTTTATTTCCTTTGAAACACGGGTTTAAGTCCTTAGTTACAAAGTCCAGTCTGGCAGTACAAGCTGAGAGCACGTTACTGGTCTGTTATGACACAGCCCTTGGTGACACACGGGGGTGTTGGGGGTTACAAGGCACTGCAGGGACACAGGGAGACAACAGGAGCCCCCAGGGGTTGCAATTGTTGCTCCAAGGGTCCTGCCAAGCACGAGGTGGGCAACACCTGAGATACCCAGACAGACACTGGTGGCTTCACAATAGACACAGCCCAGGGCTGGGCAAACACCTCACCCGGGGGAGACTCAGGAACAGCCTCAGGAATGGGGCCAGCACAAGCCAAAGGGAGAATGGAGAAGCAAATCCTCTGCTTGTTCCCTTTGTCAGGTCCCTGTGTGTGTGAGCAAGGCTGCAGAACTCCCTCCGTGCAGGCTCTGCACAGCACCCTCACTCCTGGCGAATCCAGCAGTTCCCAGCTCAGGTTTCCCACCCCCAGCTCCTCCCCTCTGCCCCCAAACGTGAGCCCAGCTCAGGACAAGGCACTCCCTGATCATCAAAGTAAACACTTGTGATTCAGCAGCTGGTGCAAGAGAAAACCTGAAGGTGTATTGAAGTCCCACGGAGTTTGATTTAAGGGCAGGGATAGTTTGGTTTCCCATCTTTAATTCCTGTCCATGGGGAGGCATTTCCTGCTCTACTTTGCCTGAACACAGACTGAGCAGAAGCAGGTCTCAGGTTTCAATTAATACCTCAAAGAATGAACAACATCCTCAGCTTTGGAGCTTTGGCAGAATATCACTTTCAGCACATAAGACACTCATCAGACAGAATACAAGGGTTTTTTTTTAAGAAAAAGTGCACTTTATACTGCAAAAAATTAGGGAATCTGGTGCAAAAATAACAAATCCATCTACATCAAGATGAGTATTTATGGTATCAACAATGGGGGGGGTTATCCAAGTCAATAAAGTTATAAAGAGCCTTTGCAACTCTGAAATTCCTATCATTAAAATAAAATTAAGTCATTAAAATATTATTGGATAAAGTATTAAAGTAAAGGAGATAATAAAGAGGAAGTTACTTTGGGAAGGAATCTGTACAAATGAATCCTGACAGTTTTCTCTCCACTGTGGGGTGAAATCTGAAAATCAGAATGGAAAAAAGTACTTTTTTATGCCTAAACATCTGAATTTTAGTCAGTTTTCAGACACCACCACTCCCTCCTGCAGCAGCTGTGTCTGAGCATTGACTGGAGAGAGAAAAAGGAGCAAAACAGGAGAAATTAGAAAAGATTCACGAGTCACAACATTTTCAGGGTCTTCTCACTTTTGGTTTCAAGAAGCCCCTCCTGCAAATCCTTTTCTCCACCTCACAAAAAAAAAAACAACCCAAAATTAAATTCTACCCCTGAGGGCAATCCCAGGATGGTTTGGGTCAGAAGGGACCTCACAGTTCATCCAGTCCCAGCCCCAGGTTCATTTGAGGATGAGAAGAATCTTTTTCACTTTGTTTGGAGCTTTTCCTCAGCAGCACCCCCAGCACTGGGGGCTGTGCTGTGTGTGCAGCCCTGGGAGCTCCTGGCTTTTTATCCCAGTGGCCTGGAATGAATTCCAGTGGCCCTGTGCCAGCTGGTGAGGCACTAAAAGGTTCCACTCTGCCCTGCTGGAGAGGTTGGGTGCCACAGCTACACCTGGCTCCAGGTGGGTTGGGGCACCAAGGGCCTTGTCCCCCCCTGATTTCCCCCAGCACAAACCCCTGGAGGGCCCATCAGCCCAGAGCCCTGGCCCAGGGGATGTTTTCCTGCTGTGGGAATCCCCCAGCTGAGCTTTCCAACCAGACAGCAGCTCCTGGGAAGGAAGCACTGAGCCCAACATTCTGGAGGGTGAGAGCAGAGCAGCCTGGGAGGTTCTGAGCCCCCAGGCAGATCCCCCTGGAGGGACTCTGGCAGCTCAGCAGCTCTGGCTGCAGCCTCACGTCACAACCACACTCAACATCTCAAACCCTCTCATGACATTTTCATCCTTTCCCACCTCTCCCAGTGTTTGGGAGGAAAAAAAAACCCACCTTGGGATACTCCAGAGAAGGTGAACTGCTGACAAATCTTGATATCCTGTCCAAAAAGTGCCCCTAAAGACCTTACAGCTTCTGCACCAGGTTAAAAAAACCCCTCCAACCACATGCCAGGATCTCTCAGGCTGGGAGAGATCCACAGGGATCATCAACTCCCCCAGGAACCCTTAAGGAAAAGACCTGCCAAGGTCACAGTTCCTCTTTGCTGTGGTTATAAAGCAGGTTTTTCTCATGTTTAGTTCACCTCTGACAGCAGCAGCACCAAATTAAGATGTTTATGAGGGTCTGGAGTTCCTCAAAATCCTGGGCAGCTTTTAATGAGTGAAACAATTCCATTGTCATCCCAAACCTCCCCAACACATGGGCCAGTCCCTGCTCCAAGCAGATAAATGACAATCCAGGAATCCAGCCAGGAACCTCCCTAATTCTCTCTTCCACACCCAATATCCTCAGCCCCATTTCTCCATATCCCCAGACACAATTTTGCAGCCACAGGAGCCTAAAATTTCACCAGTTTTTACCATTTTCAAAAATACAGGCACAGGAATGAACAACTGCACCTGAATTTCCTCCAGTTTTACTCCCCAGCACAAAGTTTTTGGGGTTGGCAACAGGTCTCCCAGTCAGTGCAAATGAGCAAATTCTATTTATTGATGAGCTGGAAGAGGAAGCAAATAGGATCACACAAAACATCAGCTTTTTGAAGCTCTGCATCAGCCTGACATCCTATTCCCAAAGAAAACAGGGACCCAGAAAAAAAAAAAGCTTTGAGAGTTTAACAAGAAGCTTTCCAAAATAAGCCCCCAAAAATATTTCATTCAGGTCAGATTAAATTAAATTACTTGAATGCCATTTTTTCCCCCCCCAAGTTGTGCTGCCCCAAATTTCTCTACCACCAAGACACCCTCTGCAAACACAACCTCAGGACTAATTCTGAACACCCCCTGACAAAAAGAGTACCAAATAAAAGATGTTTTCTAAGGAACTGATTAAGGAGCTTCACAAGAACAGCCCAGGAGGAAACTCAGAGCTTGAAGTGACTCCCAAAGCAAATGATTTCCAAAAAATAAAAGGGATTTTGAACACTGACACATCCAAGCCAAGCCCTGTGGCCCTCAGGCACAGAGTGGCTCTGGATTTCCTGCTGCCACTCCAATTCCATTATCACCTCCCACCCCCACTTTATCCACAGCTACATTACAGGTAAATTAAATAGTTTAACTGGAAATGACTCCATCACCAAACTTCCTGGAATACACAGATCCTCCTCTTTTCCAAGCTGAGCAGCCAAGGAAAGCCCTGGACACAAAACTTCCCACCAATAAGGGGACAAACCTAAGGGAGAAGTAGCAAAACTAAGCACCAAAAAAACCCAAAAAAAAGCATCAAACCACAAAGATTTCAACACAATATTAAATAAAATAAAATAAATTACTGATCAGAAAGTCTGGCAAGTGCTACCTAGGATTTGGTGGGAAGGATATTCCAATTCAAAGGCAAATTGTTCTGGCTGAGCCTGGAGGGGGAATGCAGAGGGAATTCCCTCGGGCCTGTCCCAAGGTCTCCATCCACAGGTGCCCTCAGGAGAGTCCTTTGTCCTCTCTCAAGGGTTACAAGGAGTGGTTTGTCCTCTGTCACCACTTTTTTCCTGGCAAACAGCAAGTCCAGGGCAACTCTCACTGAGAGATACTATCACAGAGCCAGTCAGCATCAAAAAACTAAAAGAATGGGATTCTGAAATGTTTCAGAATGTTGGGGGGTTTATATATACATACATATTTGTAAAAGTGTTAATTCATTTCACCCACTTCATCCAAATGGCCCCTCAACAAGACCAGCAGGTCTTTAATTCCCAATTTTGTTCCTGCTGTTTTTGTTGGAATCTCATCATTTGGCAGCAAATTTCCAGCATCACCCACTTTTCAAGCCCAGCTTGGATCCTGCACGTCCCCTTCCCCAAAATCATTCCTGGGAAGGCCCCCACAGGCAGCTGCACTTTGGAGCCTCCCTCTGGGAGGGAGGGGGACCCCAAGAAAGAGCTTGGAATCCTCACTGGAAGCAAAATTCCTTGTTTTCAAAGAGTTGCCTCTGGTTTCCAGGCAGTGGGAAGAGGTTGAAGACTCCAGACTGGATTTGGCAGAGCGTCTGTTAATCTGTTTATGCCTCCCCTGAATGAACTTTGGGAGTCCCAGTTAAACATTACTCTTCCAGCCTGGAAGGAGAGGGAAAAATTGTAACCAAGGAAGTTATAAATTACTCAACCTTCACCCTAGAGCCAACAGGGAGCACCAGGAGCCCAGGAGGAGGATCTCCCATGGAGAAAGAGGCCCTTAGCAAAGTCTTTAGCCTCGCTGCAGGAGGGACATGGGTGCCTTGAGGGAGGAGAAAGACAGTTGGGAATTGTCTTGGTGGCCAAAAAACTGCTCCACACAAAGCACATCCCTTCTATTTGCAGCTACACTTCACCAGCTCACAGGGACCCTGTGGATATTTGGAGGATGTGGAGTGAGGAATCACTGCCTAAAATCATTTTCCATTTCAGCCAAGCAATTTTGGACCCCCCCCCCCATGTCCACAGGGCAATCCCATGCCATTCCAACTCTTTCCAGATGTCCTTTTACCTTTGATTTGGGTCAAAGAGGGGGAAAAAGAAACCCTAAACTCACTGAAAGCAAACCTTTCAACTCAAGAACAAGTCCTCACAAGACTGGGTTATCCATCCCCTGCCAGATTCCATCACCTGGCTGCCAGGGAAGCTCCCACCACACACACTCCAACCAATGAGAAGCTGCAGGTGTTTTAAAGGAGACAGTTTGAATCCTTTGTTGCCAAAGCTGAAACTCAGAGATTTGACAAAAAAGTTCATTTCTAGAAGTGGAATTTTCCTTTTTTTTTTTTTGTTTTTTTTTGTTTTTTGAAGTCTCCAATTCTGGATCTGGAAAGTCTGAGACCATTTTTTTCCCCCCAGTACTTCAGTAGCAGGGAAAATCTTGGAAGTGCAATACCAGGATGGCTTCTGCCCACGCTCAGTGTTCATGCTGACAGTTGATTTTGTCTTCAGAATGCTCCAAGAGCTCCAGCATTTCCTCTATGATGGCCTGCAGGGCCCTGCCCAGCTGTTCTGCAGAATATGGTTTTCCCAGGGGAGGAACATGAACAAATGCTGACCTGCCATGGCTCTGGTACAAGGAGGTGTAGTAGGTGAAGTCACAGAGGTACCTGAGGCACAAAGACAGGGATTACTCAGCCAAGGTTCACCAACATGGGATGGGATGAGCTGTTTATTATGGTTCAGCACTGAGGCAACACCCTGGGATTTCCAAGCCTGGAATTGTGAGTCTGTGATTGTTCTAATTAAATCCAGGACCAAAGCATGTGGAGGTGTCTCTCTTTCATCCCCAACAGAGACCAGAGGGAAACAGGTGGCATTGCCCCATGAGAAGGGAAAGGTGGGGGAGGCACCTGGGCCATGGCTGTGGCAGTGCTGGGGAGGGGGTCGGACTTGACCCTCGAGGGCTTTTCCAACCTTGTGACTCCATGA
Organism: Serilophus lunatus; assembly: GCA_013399895.1. Lineage (NCBI taxonomy): Eukaryota > Metazoa > Chordata > Aves > Passeriformes > Eurylaimidae > Serilophus > Serilophus lunatus. The sequence goes on from VXBA01004017.1 coordinate 26,352, forward strand.
AATCCCAGGAACTGCAGGGGGGCTGAGCTCCAAGGGAACACGTGGGACACCTTCATGTCAGGCTGTGGCTGCCCCAGCCCTGGCAGTGCCCAGGGCCCCCTGGGGCAGTGGGAGGTGTCCCTGCCCAGGGCAGGGGGTGGCACTGGGTGAGGCCCCTCCCAAGCCAAGCCCTCCAGGATTCCCAGCCCCTACCTGCCGGCGTCCTTGGAGATGGTGACAGTGACATCCAGCCCCAGTGCTGAGACCCTCCTGCAAACTGTGTCCATGTCAATGATGGAGTCAATGCACTCAGGGCCCCCCTCCACACAGCACTGGGAGCCCGGGCAGAAGCGACAGTTGTCCAGCCCTTTGTAGCCCACGTTGTGGCCACACTTCTCCAGGGTGACCGTGGTGGCCATGCCCGACACGCCCACGTGCACCACCAGCTGTGAGGGAAAAGGGCAAAGGTGGGGCAACCCAAAATGCCAACGGGGGGAAATCAGCAGCCTGATCCCTGTGGGACCTTCCCAGCTCAGGGGAGCCAGGATCCCTGCCCAGGGCAGGGGGTTTCACTGGCTGGATGGGGCACTCAGTGCTCTGGGCAGGGTGGGAAGGTGGGGATTGGGCACAGGTTGGACTGGATGGTCCTGGAGGGCTTTGCCAACCTCAGGGTGTTGGGAAGGAATCCTTCCCTGTGAGGGTGAGGAGGGGCTGGAAAGGGTTCCCCAGAGAAGCTGTGGCTGCCCCATCCCTGGGAGTGTCCAGGGCCAGGCTGGAGCTCTGGGACAGTGGGAGGTGTCCCTGCCCAGGGCAGGGATGGCACTGGATGGGCTTTAAGGTCCCTTCCAACCCAAACCACCCTGTGATTCCATGCTTCTATTCCCAGCTAACAACTGAGCTGTTACAGGAGCTCTTCCATGAGTACCAGAGTAATGAGGCCTCTCATCAAGGGTCCAGCCCAGCCCTTTCACCCCCTCCTGACCCAAACTGTGGTTGAACCAGGCTGAAAAGGAACGTTGGCACGCTCACAGCTGCTGGAAGACCCCAGGTGGCACAGCCTAACCACGAGCTGTCTAGACAGCCCTTGGCTGTGGCCCCTTCACACCCACTGCCCCCATGGATTGGAGCACTCTGAGCTGTAAAATCCTCCAAATTCACATGTTCTCACTACAAAAGAGGACAAGGCCCGGACAGGGACTGCCAGCCTGCAGCAACACAGTCAAAATGGGACTCCCCACGATGCCAGTGGCAGGTCTGCAACGCTTTGCTGTGTGATTTTGCCCCCTTTACTCACTCACTTGGGGACTGTGCTTCTTCCACAGGGCAGGGATGAGTCGTTGCACTGTCTGGTACTCGACAGGGACCTCGTAGACGTGCAGCTCCACGTCCTCCCGCAGCCCCAGCTTCTCCAGCTCCTGAAACCCCAGCAGAGCAACAAAGCCAGGATGGTCAGACACAGGGTGAGCACAGGAGGCACCTCTGGGAGCTTTAATGGCAGACTCAGGGCCTGACATCAGTTTACATCAGGTTGTAGAACCCTGTAAACAGCACCTGGAGGGGGGTTTACAGCAACCACTGTGGAAAAAAAACCCCATAAAGGGAACTACAAAGGCATCTCCCCACCTGTGGTAACAGTTCCACTGTTTGTCTGGCTCTGATGTGTTGGGTTTTTTTGTTGCACACATTTAACTGACAACTGTTATCAACAAAATCCACACTCCAAGGAAAGGTTGGCTCATTATTTATAGAGACAGTGTCATAATCCCTGCATTGGTTCAAGGAGTGACTACATGGAGAAGGTAGGACTGCAAGGATTATATCCATCACCCGGGAGTGCTGGCCTGGAGAGTAAATTCACATTTATTTCCAGATAAAGAGCTCTCAGGGCTGGGTGACAGCACTGGTGATTCAACCACCACAGTGAGTTATTTCTCCCTCTCTAACATGAAAACACCCCAAATATCCTGGCAATAAACTGAGCCAATTTCCTCTAAGCCTTTTAAAACACAAAGTGTGAGTTCAATACCTTGCAAAAATGTTAAAACCAGAGGCCAGGGTGGTTTTTTTCCCCAGTATTCCTGACTGGAAAGCACTGTTTGATCCCTCTACACACAGCCCAAACCATCCTGTGATTCCATGACTCTCCAAGTGCATCCTTCTCCCTGCAGACAGAGGAATCCACTGCTCTCACACCTCATCCCCAGGTCTCACAGCCCCCTGTGTGGATCTGATGCAGAAACAGCAATTCAAGAGCCATCAAACCACCAAAGGACATTTCAAAATGCTCCTGACTGATGAGGTTATCCCTGTTCCACGTTGGGATTTGGGGATCAGAGACACGAGCTGGTCTTTGAGCAACTCCTGGGCTTTGTTTTCCTACTTGCAAACTTCAGGCCAGGGAGTGCAGATCATTGTATTTTCACTTTCAAACCTTGTATTCCCTGAGGTTAAAAATTAAAAATTAAAGACAGCTGAAAGGAGAAGACAAGTTGAGGTTTTTAGCCCCCCCCCCAGTCACCATCCTACTGCTCTACACAAATGTGAGCAATGTTTTAGTACCATTTTTCTGTGTCATTATCAGCATGAATGGCTCTTTGGAGAGGCAAAAAACACCTTTCACACTTGCATGGACAAAGCAGGGTGGTGTAACAAGGGTTGAGACAACTGAAAACACAGAAAGGCAAAGTGAGACTTTCACAGGGCAGCAGATCCGAGCACCAAGGATAAATCACTGGCTGGCTCTGAGGGCAGGGCTGATGGTAAAGCCTTGCTGTATTGATTAGTGTCTGGCACACTCAGACGTTCATTAGCAGAGATGGATGTAAGTGATGGCTCATCACAGCTCCTTTGCACAAACCTGCCTTCCAAACCTGCCCTGCTTTGTGGGGGGGGGTATGAACCAAGTCAAGAGAACAAACACTCCTCAGGGATGTTAATTGGCTGGGATTCATCACCACCTCCCTAATGAGAAGTGATGCTCCTAAAGGTGAAGGATTAGGAGCAAAACAGCTCCTAAAGATGAGTTTGGTGCTGGAAAGTTGGACTGGCTGAAAAGAAGGAGCAGCTGCACCACCCCAGTGCCAACCACCTCTTGCAGACAGTTGAACCTTAACTTCACCAACCCACAGCTTTGTTTTAACCAAGCCCAGAGCTGGATAATAAAGATGTTTGGAGCCCCCCTCCCAACTTCTTCCCCCCAGCCCTGTCTACCTGACAAATACAGCCAACCCCACATGTGTGACCCATTCCCTGACCCCTCCACAATGCTGCTCTTTGTGAGCCTCTAATATCCTTATCAGGTCTGTCTAGACACCCTGACAGCAATTGTCCTTCCTAATGTCAAAACCCACTCTGACCTCTCTCCTCCTCCTCCTCCAGCAGCTCTTTTCTGGGGGGATGAAGCAGGAGCCCAGGAGCCTCACACCCCACACCTGTGTCTGCACCTAAAGTCACACCAAGGAGGGCAGGAAATGCATTGAGAGAAGGAAATCCTTCTTCAAAGTCCCCCCAAGCAAAAATTGCAGCTGTAAAACAAAAAAACCCAACCAACCAACCCAAAATTCTCTAAATGAAATATTGAAACTGTGTAAAGACAGAGCAGCAAAGCCACCTTAACACAGGGGGTTTGTGCTGGAAGCCTTAAAGCAGAAAGGTGTTCTTCCTGCTGGATTTGTATCAATACTTTGGAATCATATCAATATTTTGATTTATATCAACAATCCCCTCCAAGGGCCAAAAGCCAAATATTTCATTGTTTGGGGGTTGTGGGTTTGGGTTTTTTTGGATGAAAATCTTCCAACATTTCATTTCAGGAGCATTATTAGATTGCTGCTGCCCCTGTTTGAGGTACCCATGTGCAAAAAGCATGCAGCCTTTCAAAGCCAACAGCTGCCCCAGGAATGCACTGCAGTCCCAGGACAAAGACACACCGTGTCCATGAGCAAGGAGCCAAAAAACCCCAAAACACCAACGGGGGAGAGGGGGGGGAAAAAGCAGAGAATTCCATCCTTGGGATGCAGGATAATAAAAGATGCAATAAACCACAACCAGCTTAGCCCTAGAGCTAGGAAGAAGGATTTCCAGAGATTGTTTAATTGATTTTTCTTCTATTAAAATGCAGATCACACCGTCTGGGATTCGGGGACTCAGACACGCCTTTGTGTCCCCTCTGCTCCGTGAAGTCCCTGTCTGAAACTTGCACAATGCCACCTCTCCCGGCCTCAAAGACATGCTGTTCCTTTTTGTCTGAGGCCTCTGGGGCTGAGACAGGGGCAGGAAAGGCAAATCCTCCCTGCTGCCTCCAACGTGGGGCCTTCAGGCACAACGTGGGAGCCACGAAACGCGGCTTGGAGGCTCCAGCTCGGGGTTTGTGCTCCCCAAGCACCCCCCAGTTTGGGTTTGTGCTCCCCAAGCACCCCCCAGTTTGGGTTTGTGCTCCCCAAACACCCCCCCAGCTCAGGGTTGTACCCCCCAAACACCCCCCAGCTCAGGGTTGTACCCCCCAAACACCCCCCAGCTCAGGGTTGTACCCCCCAAACACCCTCACAACTGTGAGTCTGGTGCTTCTAAAAGAGTGAGCAGGGCCTTAAAAGTGAGTTTTAAATGCAGGTGGTGTTTCCATCCATCAGCCACACAAGTGCACTGAAGGAATTGTTTCTCTTCAGGTTTGTTTTTGGAAGCAACACCACAACACTCACCACCCCTCCTGCTCCAGAAACACCTTTTGTCTGTCTCCTCTAAAATAAAAGGAGCTTTTTACACCAGCTGACACCACACCAGCAAGAACAAGCCAAATCCATGAGCCTCACTCCTGAAGTTTAGTAATATCCTGCATTTTTTTCCCCATCCACAACCTGCATCTCCCCCAAACTACCCCTAACTCAAAAATATTCATTGCCAAAAAAGCTCTTGGAGGCAAAGGTTTTGTGTTCTCCTACCAGGCAACACATTGGGCAGCTGGACATTAGTTTGCTGTAATTGATTAGAGTTTGTGATTTAATTTAAAAGCATTTGAAAGCAGATATTCATCTCAGAGCTCTGGAGGGGAGAGAGACGTGTTGGGCAGAAAAAGAGATTTAATTCCCTGGGGAACTGGACTAAAAGGTACCATGGAATCCCCAGGAGCTTTGTCACAAACCACATCCAGAAGTGACAAAGAAGTGGGATAATGTGGCAGCACCTTCTCTTACTAATGTTGGTTTTTTTCCAGGAAGAAACCTTCATTCCACTGGAAAGAGCTTAACTCCTTCTTCCTGCCTCATCTGGGAGGTGTCAGCAGCACAGACACACTCCAGGCACAGGGTGTCCTGTGCAGGGCCACAGGTTGGACTCAGTGATCCCTGTGGATCCAGCTCAGGATATTCCAGGGTTCTCAAGCAGATCCACAGCTCCAGGTGGCACCAACTGGGTTTATCTGAGCAGTGGGACCTGCTCAGGCAGAGCTTTGCCTCCAGCAAGGTCCAACTCCATCAGCCAAGCAGAGAGGGATGATCCAAGGGGAGAAAGGAGGAAGCAGGGGCTGCTCTGCCTTGGAATTACATCCCTGACACTCAGACAACTCCAGAAAACCATGAGCCTCCTCCTGGATGAGCCCTGGTTTAAAGGTGAACCAACTCACCCAGCTTCAAGTCAGAGCTGAGAGCAAAACACTCCAATTCTTCTGGCTTGGTTGGTTGGTGTGTTTGTTTTGAATTCTCCAGGGCAGAGGAAGATTCCAGGCTCCCTGCCCCATTTAACAGGGTTCAAAGCTGGGAATTCCTTCCCTGCCTCAGCTACTTTAACTCAATCTCATTAAACTCTCCTGGCCAAGGGATTGTTCCCTGAGCAGTGAATCAAACATTATCCAGCTGACCATCTGGGTATCTGGTCTCAGTTAATAAACTGGGAAGAAGTTAGAAGTTATAAAGGGCTGAAAACTCCAGTTTGTAGGGATTTGTTGTCTGTTGTAACGTGCTGAGAGGAAAATTCAGGTGTTACCTGCACTGCAATCCAGCTGGCATTCACAGCATGCTCTCCAAAGGGCCCAAACCCTGCAAGAGAAGAGAAACCCACACTGCTCAAGGCATTCCCACAGCTGTGACTCCAAGTTGCAAAGAGGTTTGTGCTTCCCTGGGCTAGTTATCCTGGAAAAAGGAACCAAACCCACTTTGACCTCCCCATCCTCATTCCTTTACATCCAAGTATCAAACCAGACAGTGAAACATCCCAACCACAACCTCGTGCAATGAAGGAAAACAACAACTTGCCTCCACAGAAACCATTTTTTCCCCAATAGATATTTGGGAACCAGATTTTCCTCCTTCCTCCACAAGGAAGATGCCTCCAGCAGCCTGTCTCACATGTCTCTTCCTTGCTCAGGTCCCCTCCAAGACCCCCAGGAGCCCTCCCTGCACCTCCCAAGGGAACAAACACAACCCCCCAGCACTGAGCAGCAAAGGTCATGGTGGCACTACCCAAAATGCTTCCTCACCACCCCCAAAGTTCCTAATGGGCAACTTCAGAGTTAACTGGTGATCCATAACATCTCCTGAGGCAGCAGGTTGGGCCATTTATCTGGGTGTGACACCCACAGGCTTTCACTTAAAGTGTCAGCACTGCACTCCCAGCTTAATGCAATTAGGAGACATAAATTCTGTGCAGCCCCTGAAAGGATTCGAGAGGGACCACAAATATGAAGTGACACCTTAATGGAAATGCTGTGTTTGCCAGCAGCAGCCAGGCTGGGGTGTGAGGAACTCACACAGGGTTTGGCTCAGGACAAAGCCCAACGTTGGTATCTCCCCACAATAAGTATCCCCACAAAAATCAAAATGTTGCTGTGTTTCCCTGTCAGCAAATCTCCGGTGCTGTAACACAACCTGCCACTGCAGCACGAGGCAAAGAAATGCTTTTGCAGCTGTTTCTGCAAGTCCTACACGACTCTCTGGAAACAAACCTGCTCAGTTCCATTCCTAAATAAAGTGCAGTCATCTCATGAAAGAAATAAAATACGTATTTGAACAATGCAGCCACTGAAAGGCTGAAATTCCACAGGTGCTCAGGCACATCCCAGGAGCCTCCTGCTCCGGATGCAAAGGAAAAGTGGCACGAACACAAGCAGGGGTGTCGGTGCTGCGACCCGTTCCTGCCCAGACCCCTCCCGCGACCCCTTCCCTTCCCTGGGGATAAGGGACTTGGTGGGCACGGCCCCCCCAGGGCTCATTAGCAGGAAACCAGCCGCAGGGATCGTGATGGGATTATCTCCTTAACGAGTCCTAAAAAAGAAATTGTGCACAACTAACGCTTATCCCCGGCCAGCAGCAGCTCGGGACCCCCGCGGGAGCACAGCAGCCCCCCTAGTTTTGAAAGGGATCGAACGCGACAGCGCTGACATTCTCAGCCAGGGGCAGAGCCGCCGAGGCAACCACGGCGTTCTGCGAGCAGACTTGCCCGAAAAACAGGGAGAAAGAGCCCGGCGGAGCCTCGCGGGCAGCGCAGCGTTTCCCGGCACACGTTCGGCGTCCAGTCACCGCGGCCCCGCGCTGGATGCGGGGCTGGGGAAGGCGGCACTCGCCACCTGCTCCCCGCAAAGGCTCCCCTGCCCCCGGCTCCCGTCCCTGCCCTCCCAGCGGCCCCACCTTGGGCTGCTGGCGGAGCCCCCGAGAGTTGCAGGCGAGTTCCCCATTTGTCACACAAGGGCCTCGCCCACAAATCACGCCGGGCAGCCTTTGTACCCCGGGCAGAGCCCGACGGCCCCGCGGCCCCTCGCTCGTCCTGCCCCGAGGGCGGCTCTGCGGGGCCGGGTGGGGCTTGGGGAGCGGCCCCCACCCCCGGGGGGCTCCGCGCTGGCCAGCGGGCAAACCTCAGCCCCTGCGCCCCCCACGGCAGGGCCGGCCCCCTTGCCTGCACAGCCTGCACGGCCCTGGGGGGCACCGGGGACGGGGAAGGGGCACCGAGCCGCTGGTGGCCGGCCAGGGGTCACAGGAGGGGCTGCTGGCAGCGCTCACACGCAGCACTCTGCCCCATAGCCCCCAGACTCTGCCCCACAGCCCCCAGACTCTGCCCCACAGCC
>VXBA01004018.1:0-21606 GCA_013399895.1 Serilophus lunatus
AGACAGACCCAATACACCTTGTTATAATCTGTCTGTCTCAAAAGGAATGCTTAGCACAGCTTCACAAACTGTGGGGAAGGCCTAACAAGAAGGCTTATGAGTGAAACCACATAGTCAAGCTAAAAGCCAAAAAATCTGTGAAAATAAACCAAGGCATAATTTCCCCCTTTAGAGGCTTGACAAGAACTCTATCTTGTTTAGTCTCTACTAATTTTACTTGGTTACATTCTATATTATAACATACTATGACTACACACACTACAAATTATATTTAACCCTTAACTATAAAGATGAACAACATTGATTCATGCAGTGAGCATTTACACAGACACTAATTAGGAATAAAATTAGTATGAATAACTGCTTTATCCAAGTCCAGTGTGGCAACCATGAAATGACTGTATGGAAGACTTTATCTAGGTCCAATGGGCCTTCATCATGGGTTATCTGATGTAAAATATGGGTTTGTTTCCAAATTCTTCCACTCTGATCTATAAAAGAACAACAACTGGAGTTTATGACAGTACAAACACCTCCTTGTGAAGCTAATAGGTAATTAAGAGCCATTCTGTTCTGCAGAACTACATGAGACAAACTATGAACCTCTTCCTGTAAAACCTGGATTGCATCAGCGATTTGAATTACTACATGTTCAATAACAGCTGAGATATTAACAAGTGCTCTCTCCAGTTCAATAACTCCTAGGGAAGGAAGGAGATCCCTAATCATACTATGAAAAGTTGTGTGACATTCAACGAAGGGATTGTAAAATCATTTAATCTCCTTATATAAGTTTTTATCCACCCAGTCTGTTCTTTAATTTGATCAACTATTTTTATGTTAGGGATTATAGCCCCAAGGGCACAAGCCCAGTCTTTATCAAGGGACAAAATTTTCCATGCTTCATTCTCACATATCCACTACCACCCCCTATCCTGTGGAGGCACCATTCTCCAGGCTGTTTGTGCAATTCTTACTATGGTTTCCAAGTTTAGCCTTACTTTAGATTCAGTTTTATGAAAATATGGAGGAAGAATGATTTTCCCTGTTGGTATCGACAATCCTGCAGGGAACAGTTTGTCCTCTTTCTTCATGGTTTGGAATCAAATTGCTTATGACTATAGGTGGTGGGTAGGCCTTAGTGACCTGTCTCCAGCTTCTGAATGGTGAGACATTTGGGTAACCTGGGGAAACTATTAATTTAGGATTTCCTTTAAAACTTGTCCCATTCATAAAACACAGATTAGGGGCCAGTTTTTATCCTCATTCACTGTTGGTATTTGAGTACAAATCCAACAGTGACTTTTTTTACAGGAAGTTAAAGAGGTTTTAGACTAGGGCCACATGCAAATTTTGATCCCAAATCCACATCATGGTTACCAACTGCCTGGATAATAAACACAGGAAAAACAGTTTAAACTATATCATCTTCATCTCTATCAGTCTCTGTTTTGCCAGTTGTCTCAGGAGCAGAGGTTTTCTTGACTCTGGAGAAATGGATCCAGAGTCCCTTGTCAGCAAATTTAACTGCAGTGAGGGTGGTCAGCAGTACTTGGAACAGTTCTCCCCACTTAGCTTGCAAGGCATCATTGTCCCACCGTTTAATGTAGGCCCAGTCCCCCGGCTAGAATGGATGAACAGCAGTATCCAATCCTAAAGGTCTGGACAACATGATGAATCTCTGTAGTTTCTGTAATGTAGAACTCAAGGCCATTAAATAAATTTGCAAATCAATTTTCCCTCTCATATGAATCTCCCCCAGAATATGTGGGATTGCGTATGGCCTGCCATACAGCATCTCATAGGGATTTAAACTGTCTCTCCACCTTTGTTATATGAGGATTCTCAGTAATGCTATGGGTAATGCCTTAACCCTTGTCAGAGATGTCTCCCGACAAATTTTGCTTTTTGTGAGATGTCCAATGGAACCCCAAATCTTGGAATGATGTGGTTGAGCAAAACCTTCACAACCTCTTTTGCTGTGTCAGTGCAACAGGGGTAAGCTTCAGGCCATCCAGTAAAGGTGTCAACCAATACCAGTATATACCCATATCCTTTTTTTTCTGGTAACTCAGCAAAATCTATCTGCCAATAATCTCCAGGAAGATCTCCAGCCTTTTTGACCCTTAGCAGCACTCCTTTGCTTGTGTCCAAATTGTTTCAACAGCAGATCTCACGCTTGCTAACAATGGATTGAACCACCTCCATCATCCCTAACCCTATTACTGTTTTCTCTAGATGTTTCAAAAGATTTTCTATTCCCCACTGGGTACCCTCACATTCTCTCAGAGCTATCTGCTGAAGGAGTGGGAGTGTGACTACAACTTGTCCTGAAGGTATAACCATCCATCCTAATTTCAGCCTTAAGAGACTCAATTAACTACTGATCTCTCTTACTGTACTTTGGGGTGTACCCTGACAGATCAATTTCCTTCTGTGGTATTACTGCTAGGATACCTTGTTCTGTAGCCTCTTTTGCTGTTTGATCAGCAAAATGATTCCCTAATTCAGGAGATATTTTCCCTTTTCGATGACCTCCATAATGCACGATAAATAGTTCTGCAGGCTTCCAAATACTCTGCAGCAGTGCAAGGATCTGTTCAGCATGTTTGATCCCACTGCCCGGAGCAGTCAGCAGCCCTCTTTCCTTCCACATGGCTGCATGGGCAAGCACAACAGTAAATGCATATTTAGAATCTGTCCACACATTTACCTTTCGTCCTTCAGTCAGTTCTAGAGCACTTGTGAAGTTTTCTGGGAAGATACATCTGATGGCAATGCCTTCGCTTCTATCACCTCATCCACCGTTGCCACTGCATAGCTGACATTCACTTGCCATATCCATGAAGCTGCTTTCATCCACACACAGCTACCAATCTGCATCTTCTAGAGGCATGTCTTTCAGGTCCAGTCTGCTGGGATACACCTCCTTGATGGTCTGCAAACGGTCATGCTCAGGAATACTATTGGTCAATGTTGAGGACAAAAACATAGAAGGATTAACAACAGATGTTGCTTTCAAGGTAATGTCATCCTGCTCCAGTAATACTGCTTGATATTGGAACATTCTGCTGGAAGACAAACAGTGACCCTCCTTCTGTTCTAGTACGGTTTGGACTGCATGTGGTACATATATGACGTTGTGTTGCCCCAAAGTAAACTTCCAGGCTTCTTGAATCAATATGACAGTCGCTGCCACAGCTTTTAAACACCCAGGCCATCCTTGGCTAACATTATCTGTCTGTATTGAAAGGCAAGCCATGGCCCTTTGCTGTGTGCCAAGGAATCTGAACAGTACTCCTAAAGCAACATTTAGTTGCTCATATGAGAATAATTCAAAAGGTTTAGTTAAACTTGGCAGTCCCAAGGTTGGACCTGACATCAGGGAGTGTTTCAGCTGTTTAAATGCAGCCCTGGTATTGTCAGTCCATGCCACGATTCCTTTATCAGCTGCTTTTAATGCTTCATAAAGGGGTTTCACTAGTAATCCATAGTCAGGTATCTACAGGTGGAAGCAACCTTCCATCCCCAGGAAGACTTGCATCTCTCGCACAGTGTGGGGCTCCAGAAGATGACAGATGGCTTCTTTCTGCTCTATGCTAAGTTCTCGATGTCCACAGAAAATCTCAAGCCCTGTTTCTTTTGCAATTCAGGCTTTTTCTTTTGAGTCCTTATATCGACTTAGTCCCAAAATGTTTAATACACTTTCAGAGTGGATGCACTCATCTCAATCATAGGCAGTAATTAATGTATCATCCACATACTGTAGAACCACTCCTCCAAGCTGCTGCCTCCTCCAAATCTCCAGTTCTTTTGCCAGTTGGTTTCCGAACAAAGTTGGACTGTTCTTAAAACCCTGGGCTAAAACTTTCAAGGTTAACTGAGTTCTTCTTCCTGTTTCAGGATTTTCACATTCAAAGGCAATAGCTCTTGGCTTTCTTTATGCACTGGGATACAGAAGAAGGCATCCTTAATGTCAAGCAGAGTAAGCCATGTTAAATTGTCTGTCAGGGTAGTTAGAAACCTATAAGGGTCGGCTACCACAGGATGCATATACTCTGTCATCTTATCAATTCCCCTTAAATCCTGTACTAATCAATAGCTCTTTCCATCAGCCTTCTTGATGGGTAGGATGGAGGTGTTCTATCTGAAGTTACATTGTACTAATAACACATATTTAAGGAATTTTTCAATTATAAGTACTAACCCCTTACAGCTCTCTAGCTTTAAAGGGTATTGTTTTTGTCGTACCAGAGTTGCTCCTGTTTTGAGTTAAATTCTTACAGGCTCTGCTCGTATGGACCTTCCAGGATGATCATTGTACCACATTAGTTGGGTCAACAGCCCTCTTGATCTCTGCAGGGATCTCGCCTTGATTCTCCTGTATGAAAAAAGTAGCTGCCTCAGTATTTATAGCCTCAGGAATTATGACCTTTATCTCCTCCCCCTTACAGAATTTAATTTCTGCTTCCAGTTTTTCCAACAGGTCTCTACCTAGTAAAGGTTTAGGAGAGTTTGGCATATAGAGGAATTGGTGAGTTACACAATTTTTACCCAATTTGAATTTCAAAGGTTGAAAGAAAGGCCTGGTTTCAGTTACCCCAGTTGCACCAATCACCTTTGCAGTATCCTGACTCAGTTCCCCTTCTAAAGTATTCAATATAGAAAATGGTGCACCCGTGCTTACCAAAAACTTGACATTGTCTTTCCCCAGCTTAGCTATAACCAGAGGTTCTGCTGGGGTAGAGTCCTCCATTCCCCTTCAGTCCCCATCTACATTCAGTTTGGGAGATACCTTTTTCTTCAAAAGCGGGCACTCCCTCTTCCAATGTCCCTCCTTTTTGCAAAAAGCACATTGATTTTTACCCAGAGTATCTTTCCTCTGAGCTGTAGGCACCTTTTTCTTAATGACCTTCTTACTGCACTGGGGTTTGAACTTTTGACATTCACATTCCTGATGCCCATCTCCCTCACCACCTTGTGTCTTTGTCTTTCTTTTTGACTCCCTATTCCGATACAACTTCCAAGCTACATTCCGGAAACCATATATCACCCAGTCCCGATAGTTTCTCAGTTGTTCCAGTTGGGCTTGATCGTTGGGATTCCATTTAGGATCCTGCAGGGGAAAGTAGTCATCAACTGTTCCTGGAAGACCTTTAGATTTTATATGTAAATCAACCGCAGCTCGAGCAGCACTTTGCACCATCATTTTCCCTGTTCCACTAAGCAATGTGTCCATTATGGCCTCTATATCACACCAATCTGGATTTTGTGATTTTATTGCTATTTCTACAGAGTTAACCACCTTTTCTGAGTCGTCTCTGTATTCCCCAATGGCAGTCTTCCATTGTTGCAATTCAAAAAGGTTAAAAGGGACCCGTATTAAGACTAGCCCCTGATTACCCACTGCTTCCCTTAAGGGAGCTTGTATAATAGGTTCAGGTTTCACAGGCCTTTGTTTAATTCTAGTCCATCCAGAAACTGGAATGGGGGCTGCAAAAGATTTAAGTGTCATTTTTCCCTTTTTCCTTCTGGCTGCCATGGGTCTTCCTCCTTTAATGTCCTTTTTTACAACTGTGGTTTCACTAGAGCTGGTAGAGCTGGCGGTTTCTCCCCCCTTGTCCTTCTTCCCGGTATCTGATTCGTCCTCACTTGGTGGGTCTGAGTCTGAGCTGTCAGAGAACCTTCTATGGAGCAGAGGAGGGCACAGAACATCTCGTTTCCCCTGCTTCTGCCTTGTCTTGTGGACCTTCCCACCCTCTAGACCAGAAGCGCCCTCCCCAGGTGAGAGGGTGGCTGCGTCCCCACAGGCTGCAGTTGCTCTGGTTCCCCTGCCCTCATCAGCCATGGAGGGGAGGCACTCCCTGCCCCGCTGAGCAGCTCCCACCTCTGTCGCGGCCCCTCCCCAGTCTGCGGGTACCTCAGCAATGGCGGTGGTGCTGGTGGGAGGGATTGCACTGGTGTCGCAGTGATTTAGGTTGGTGAGAGGGACTGCACTGGTGATAACAGAGCTAGGACCCTGCCCCCCAAAGGGGGTGGAGGTGCTGACCACAGGACTGGGGCTGGCCCCCCTCATCCCCGCGTAAGAAGCCGCCCCACTGGCTGCCACTGTGGCAGAGGGTGCCACCCCCGCCGCTTCTCCAGCAGGAGCCGCCCCGCCACCCGCCCTCAGAGCAGGACCAAGTAATGAATCCAGATCTTCACTTGCTTCTATTGCACAAGTATGTGTGATGGGATATGTTTTGCAATGCTTCTTTCTATCCCTTTCTAACACCATAACTGAAAGTTCTGTTTCAATAGCCTTCTTCAAATCTGGACAATCTAAGAGTAGGAAAAATAATTCTACATACCTTATCTCTTCCCATTTCGCTGCCTTCAGCAGAGAGGAATGAAGTTGCGACACAATGTCCAACTGACATGTTCCATAACGAGGCCACACCCCTCCCTCACGGCTAAAATACATCGGCCACAATTGTGTGCTTAAACGAACCAATTCTGATCTTTTAAGTTTTGTTTTTCTACCAGCTAGACACTCCCAATGTCGTAAAACCAATCCCAGGGGTGAAGTTTTAGGAATCTCTTCCTTTTTCGACTGTCCAATACCCATATTTATACACTATTTCAGGCAACAGAACAACAACAAAAAAAAATTCTGGTTAGGGCCAGGACTTGAACCCACAAAACTTTAAGTTGGAAGACAACTCACACTGCCACGTACCCCCCACCTCTCCGCTCCTGTACCTCCACCCCCACAATGTGTAACACAGAAGAGAGTTAAGAGAGGCGTCTCCCCCCGCCCTACTCCCAAACGAGTCGTGAATTCTGATTCCCTCCCCCTTCTACTGCTTTGGGAGACACGCCAAAAGCCGTTGCCTCCCTCCCTCCAGGGCTAGAAATAGGACAGACCCGTCGGACAAGGCACAAAAGACCCAAGCCGCCCCTCCCAGCTGGGCCCCCCCCAGCCTGGGCAGAGCACAAAAGACACACACCCCCTTGGCCGGGTCCTCTGCCCTGAAATCAAGTTAAAAAACCTGGTCTCTCAGAAAGGAGATCTATTACCTGAAAAGATTTGTCCCTCAATTTTACCTCTCACAAGGGCCTTGGGAACATAGAAATCTTGGATCGGCAAGGAAAATGCCAGCAGAAAAATTCCTCAGAGGATGGAATGATCGATCCAGAGAAATCACAGGTCCCTTGTCCCGTCTGGTTGTGCCAAACTGATGCCTTAAAGCATAGGGAGAAAATTTCCAAACAGTATTAATACAGGTAAAAGAAAGTGCAGATCCAAAGACATGTGCCAGCAGCCCTTATCACACCACATTTATTATAACATTCATCTATTCTTCCACCCTCAACCAATCTAATCTGAGTCCCATCTTACCCCTGCCACCCCCCTAGACCTGTCCCTCTGGAGTTTTTCGAGGTTCTCTAGATCTCTATTTTGTCTTGCCTTCTACAATGAATGTCCTTGCAGGCGGCTTCTGGAAAAACATGGTGTCTTTGTTATAACCTGTTTGTCTCAAAAGGAATGCTTAGCACAGCTTCACAAACTGTGGGGAAAGCCTAACAAGAAGGCTTATGAGTGAAACTATACAGTCAAGCTAAAAGGCCAGAAATATGTGAAAAAACTCCAAGGCATCACACCCATATCTGAGGATCAAACACATGTTATCTCTTTAATGACAGTCTCTTTCTTCCTCTTGCTGTGGTTCAAAGAACCATTTGCAGAAGTTCAAGGTTACTTTCCTCAAGAGAGAGGGAAGTTACTACATTTCTCTTAAGAAAAGGTACTCTTCTACACACATGCCTAATATATGTATCATATGTGCTGCCTGTATGCTGTCAAGGTGCCAGAAAATAAGTAACAGAAGCTATGTTTGTATATGAAGTGTCATTGTGATATTTACTGCATAATCAGGCATTGTGGTTTAACCTCAGCTGACAGCTGACTGCCCTGCAGCCACTTGCTCACATCCCCACATCCCCAGTGGGATGAGGAGGAGAATCTTAAAAAAAAATGTAAATAAATCCCATAGGTTGAGATGAGAACATACTACTGCTACTACTACTACTAATAGTAGGACACAACACAGTGAGAGAGAAGCATAAAAGCCAAGAAAAACAAGTGGTGCACAATGCAAATGCTTACCAACTGCAGACCAGCACCCAGAGCACCCCTGATCAGTGATCAGCTCCTCCCAACCAACTCCTCTCGGTTTATGTACTAGGTACGACATTCCATAGTATGCATTATCCCTTTGGCCAGATCAGGTCAGCTGTCTTGGCCATGCTCCGTCCTGACTTCTTGTTCACCTGCTCACTGGCCGAGCTTGGGACATAGAAAAGTCCTTGACTTAGGGTAAGCACTGCTCAGCAACAACTAAAACATCACTGTGTTATCAACATTATTCTCATACTGAATCCAAAACACAGCACTGTACCAGCTACTAGGAAGAAAATTAACTCTATCCCAGCTGGTAACAGGACACTAAGTATAAGAAATAAAAGTATTTAATTTCTGTTTTCAACCCTTCTGCACTCTAAGAACATCACATATGGGTATAACTGAGCTGGTCACCTTGTTCTGAAGAATCAGAATTTATTTTCCTTTCTTCTCTGTAGTGATACTTTCATTTTCTAATATTTTTAATGAGAACTAAATCAAATGCTTACTTTTATCTGAATAGTACCTGAAGCAGTGTCTTGCAGATGTATCCTACTTCACTTAACTGTCTCGAGCAATGTTTGAGGATGATTTAGATGTTTTCTGCTGAATTTCTTATGAAACAGGCTAGAAAAGCAGAGGATCATGTGTCTAGGCACTACTCTCCTTTGGTACCACCAGTGGGTACCAAGAGACAAAATAAAGTCTTAGTGGGTATGTCTTTATAAAAAGGAGACAAAAATTTCACTGGAAAGTGCAAACTGAGTACTCTAACTCAGCTTGTGACTAAATCATATTTAGCCAGCTGAAACATTGTACTACCAAAGCTACCCTGAGGAGGAGGCATTCCTGAATTTCCTTATTTTTAAGAGCAGTTTACACTAAATTCAGCTCATACTGCTGAATATGCTAGCAATCCAAAGCTGCCACACAGCACAGCAGATATCTCTGCCCTCCCCACTCAAGCCACAAAATGAGCAGCGAAGTCCCAGGGCAGGGCTGGACCCTGACTTTTGCAGCTCGTTTCATGAGCCATCAAATGCCCAAGAGCAAACCTGCACTGCCAGGGCACATCCCTCATAGGTGAAGGAATGCAGCTGGGACGTTACCCAGAGTCGGTGCGAAGCTAATGCCAGCCTGTACGACAGCCCCAGCACAGCACAGAGCTATCTGTGCACAGGTTTTTAAACCCAGTTCTACTCTGTAACTAGTTACTGTAGACACAGCACTATGGTAATTGTCTGTACTAATTATAGTAACAAGTTAACCATGAGCCAGCAGTGTGCCCTTGTGGCCAAAGTGGCTGAGGCTATCTCGTGGTGAAATAGGAAGAGCATTACAAGAGGGAGGTAATCCTGCTGTTCTTCTCAGCCCAAGCGAGACCACATCTGGAGTGCTGTGTCCAGTTCTTAGTACAAGAGAGACATGGAGTTCCTGGAGCAGGTCCAGCAGAGAGCAACAAGGGTAATTCAGGGACTGGAGCATCTCTCTTATGAGGAAAGGCTGAGGGAGCTGGGCCTGTTTATCCTGAAGGAGAAAAAACTGGGATGTGGCACAAACAGGAACCTAGGAAGTTCCATCTGAATATGAGNGGGGAATCTAAGATCAAGGCTCAAGAGGATGTGGCACAAACAGGAACCCAGGAAGTTCCATCTGAATATGAGGGAAAACTTCTTTACTGTGAGGGTAACAGAGCACTGCCCAGAGAATTTGTGGAGTTTCCTTCTCTGGAGATATTTAAAACCCGCCTAGAGGCAACTCTGTGCAATTTGTTCTGGGTGAACCTGTTTTAGCAGGGGGATTGGACTGGATGGTCTCCAGATTTACCTTCCAACCCTAAACATTCTGTGATTCTGTTTTTCTATGATTCTGTAATGCAACTGTATTATTTTCTGAAGCCCAATGAGGACTCTGATGCTGCTTAGTTGGGTTGATATACCTGAGTATGTCAGTCCATTTAGAGGGAGCTCTATACCTACTCATCTGGAGGCTATAGACACCTCCCAGTAGATGTGATAGGAATATTCTAATAAGAGTATTCTATTAACAAAATCCTTGCAGTAAATAAAACAGGGGCCTTTTTTACAATGGATACACTGTCATTTACAGAGTTAATTATCTTGTACAGAATTGGCACCTTTAGCTACACTAAAGGCTCTCAAAATACTCTCCATGCAGCCTCTGTGGAACTCTTCATACAAAAAGATAATCAAAATTTAATAACAAAAATCTAAGGCTATAGTTATCCAAGCTGTTCTCATTTGGACAAGAAGAGGAGAGAAAATATCTCAGAATCTGAAGGGTATTGAAGGCAAATTGAAGATCACTTCATATATTTCTGAGCATAAATCAACTCACTGTCTAAATTAAGATGTACATATTGTGCAACTTCAGCTCATTCAAAATGCAAAGCCTGTTTTGTTTTGGTTTTTTGGTAGGCCTTCCAGCAAAAACAGTCCCAAAATATAAATGCATAAGTCCATTCCAGTCTGGACTGCCTGCAAGGAAATAAGAAATAAAACATCCCAACAAGATGCATTTATGACATCTGGAGCAGACTCAGTACAATGATCTTTGGACTGAAGACTGAATCACCATTTGCTAAGCTACTCTCAGTGACAGCGAGCAGAGATGGAACATCGCAAACCATTTACCTAATAATTGAACAAATGGTCTAGATATTTTTTAACACAACTATGTTTAAAAACACTTTATTATGAGCTAAAAATGTGACTGATAAAATCCCTTAATTTTGTCCATTTGCATTATGTTGCAAAGAATGTAGCTGGAATGCTCTCTGTATACTGTTATCACCACAGAAATAAAGAAGGTAATGCCACAGTTTCAAAAGTTACAAGAATTTGCTTGCCAGGGCAGAACAACATTATTTATCATTGTGCTTGTTTTTTTGCTATTTTCTTGGGAAGGTGGCAACGAGAATAGCACTATGCTTAACAGCAAAACAGTTTGACAATTTTTCTTATCAACATTGAAAACAAAGGCATTATCTGTTTTCAGCATTGATCAAATTAAAGATTTTATGGAAAAGATAAATATTCCATACAAATACAGGTTGAGAGAATTTGACTTACAGGATTTCTTGCAAACCAATAAAAGCAACCTCATGAATAGTAATCCAGTCCCTAGGTTAAAAGAGCAGAAATGCTGCAAATTAGATTTATCAATATTAAATACTGAAGTAATTTAAATTCTAAACATGTTTTAATCTTGACAATATTTGATACAGAAGTCATGTACCTGTCTCTTTAGACAAAGAGAAAAAAAACACATGGTATTTCCATGGTATTTCTCTCTAATATGCTTCCTCAAACATCCTTTATATCATCTAGATAATAAATAATCCCCAAATAATTTTGCTGTTCTACTTAAGCTGATAGCAGGAAGTATAAAGCTTAAGAATACCTGGGTTTTAATTGAGTCATTACATAAATAACGTATCTGACATAAATTGTTTCCTTTTAGCATTTGGGTTTGCTAAACCTAGTCCTCTAGTGCATATATTTTTTCATGCCTAGTTTTAAAAGTTCTTGTTCTGTCAGAATCTACACAATCAAAATTCAAAGCAATAATTCTGTTTAAGATCAGAAAGTGGTTCTGATTAATCTACCAACCTCTTATTTGGAGAGAATATTCATTGAGAGGAGGAGAGTAAACACAGAATGGAAGTTTGCAGAGAATCAATACACATTTAGGAAAGTATTGAAGATGCAAATGTATAAAATCATTATCAAGCTTCCATGTTATTGTATCTATCCTTGTTCTTGGAAATGTGAAAGTGTTGCTTTGAGTATCACTACAATTCAGTACTGTCAGTATTGAAATCAAAAGAGAAATAATTAATTTTCTGTTGTGAATCCAGGTGTATATACAGAAGTATATCATATAGCTAAGAAATGGCTTGTCTGAAAAAGAAAGAGAATATTCCACAGGAGCCTGGGTTTGCAGAATGACCTGGGTAAACACTGTGCCTCCTTTTGCAGCCTAGTACCATGAAAACTGATTTACCTATAGAAATTACACATATAGTTAATGTTGGTTTTAAGGTATGCAGTATCTTCGGTAACGTGCAATTCACCATCTCTATGTGGCAATGTGTGATAAAGTCCTGAAGCTGCTCTAAAATTCTTTCTTCGCAAAAGCGATGGGTAAGAACCATCTCAGAGGTCCTCCAGACTGGCCTGCACCCCGCAGATAAAACCTCTTTACATGAACAGACAGCCAGCAGACAATGACAGTAATGGCCAGGAGCTCTGTGAAGACTGTTGGGATATATCCAGCCCTGGCAGGCTGTACCATGACACCTGGCTGCCTTAGAAGTCCTGGTGGGGAACCAGTGGTCTTCTCAGAGCAGAAGAATAAGTCGACTGTGTAATCTCTGAGCATCCTTGTTTTGATTTTGCTTAAGTTGGCTGGTGATGGAGAGAGCAATGCCAAGTGGAGACACTCCAAGTCCCACCTTTCCGCTGCTGGCCCTGGAAAGGTCTCCCCGGATTAGGCAGCATCAGGACCTCTTCTATACTGACCCCTCAGGTCCCCCCTTAAGCACTGAACATAGTGTCAAGTGATGTTTCACAGCTGCATGCTGAAGGAAAGATACGTAGCTAGGAAAACAGTGGGTGAGTTTGCAAGACCTTCTTGTATATATTTGGAAGACTACAGGCCATCCAGTTCGAGTCAACAGTATCTGTTAAACCAGGTCAAGGCTATTGTTTTTTTCTCCTCAAGTCGATCCAAACATAAGAGAGAATGCAAGTCCACTCATAAGAAAAAGTTTCCAGAGGATGTATGTCTGAGGCACAAAATAGAGCTCAAGAGTATTATAATACACATCAAGGTCAAGGAGCACATCGAAGGCTGTTCTTGCTCTTGTGTAGGATCTTCTTCTCTGCAGCTGAAGATTGACAGACCTCTGTACTTGTGTTGCCTGATCTCCAGATAATTGTTTTTCTGAGTATTTGAAGTCACCTTTCAAGTTTCATCTGTTCATAGTGTTGCAATATATTTTTTCATCTAGACAGTAGGAGCTTAGTTGACTCTGAAGAACTAGTTATGGATAGTCTTTTTAATGAAATTTTCACTGTAAAATAAGAAATTATTGAGGCACCATCTCTTTCATATTTCTCTTTACATATTAGCCCATTTTATGCAGCCAGAGTCTGAGGTCAGCAGTTTCTGATAATCAATAACTAAAAATTCTGTTTCATAAAGTAATATCATAGAATGCTTTGGGTTGGAAGGTGCCTTAAAGATCATCTAGTTCCAACTCCCCTGCTGTGGACATGAATACCTTTCACTAGATCAGGTTGCTCAGAGCTCCATCCAACCTGACTTTGAACACTTCCAGGGATGGGATATCACAACATCTCTGGGCAACCTGTTCCAGTGCCTTACCACCACACAATAAAGAATTTTTTCCTAATATCTAATCTAAATCTTCTCTTTTTCAGTTTAAAGCCATTCCCCCTTGTTCTGTCACTGCACACCCTAGTAAATTGTCTTTCTCCATCTTTTTTGTAAGATCCCTTCAAGTAGTGGAATTAGCTGCAATTAAGTCACCCCAAAGCCTTCCCTTTTCCAGCCTGAAAAAAAACGATTCTCTCAGCCTTTCCCGTAGGAGAGGTGTTCCATTCCTCTAATCAACTTGGTAGCACTCCTCTGGACTCACATAATACCATAACTAATACAATCACACGGGAAAATATAGAACAGGTCCTGTTCTTCTCTGTAGCATTGTAAACATTTTAATGATGAGCTATTGGAGTTACAGACGTAGTTGCTAAAGGCAAGCACGATACGCTTCAGTTAGGGCTGTGTCTGGCACCGGTTTGATTTTCATGCAAGCTTAAACCATCCGTTTTCTTCTCCCTACTCTGCTCTTCCACCGCTAGATGGAGCTGCGACGTACCGCATCGGAGACAAAAGCCGTTTCTGATGTAATGTGAAAGCACAAATTGCTGAAGAAAACCTAAAATGACAGGAAAATAAAAATGCTTGCAAAATTCTGGAGTTCTCGTAGATGCCTTGTAAAAAGCATATCCCATTTCCAGTGCATGAATTTTTTACCCTCCCTACCGCACTGTAATTTTCTGATGAGCGTCTTATGGAGGAAGGGCTGCTCTCTGGAAACAATGAAAAATTTTATTTCCATAGCTGTCAGTTTCCTAAAAACTGAGAATGTGAATATGCTGGCAAGTATTCCGCAGGAAAACTTAGTTACATAGCTTGAACTTCTGATAATTTTTGCAGCTTCTTGAAAGAAGTAAATTTATATCTGAGATTTTTCCTCTCCCCCCACCCCCCTCCATCCCCAGCTCTAACACTATGGTATTTCAGGTCAAGAAAATGAGCTTTGAAACATTTTCATATATCGAAAATATTTTTTAAGTTCCTATTATTATGAGCCTAGTTAATGTTGCACAACTAAGTGAGTTGTTTTTTGAAATAGCTGTTCTCCCATCCACTCCATAAAAAAAGAGCTTGTACAGCAGGGGGTGTTAGCTGCTACAGGGTTTTTTTCAATGTTATTGCAATGACAGCTTTGGGTTGGTGGTTGACATTAAAATGAAAGAAAAATATTTTCCAGCACAGCTAGTTCAAGATCCAAGGCCATGACAAACTTGTTTAGCAGTACAGTTATTGCAGAAAAGAATTGACTTTTAGAGACTCTTTAAAAGAAGCCTGAAGCAACAGAGAGCCACAATGTCATATCAGATAGTAGTGCCACTTTTTTAACTGGAAAATAAAGCTATTTGAAGATGTCAGTTCAACAATTGTTTTGCATTAGCTAAATGCAATGATATCAGCATTTCCAGAATCTGTGAGACTGATTTCTTTTATGTTGCTATGATACCATATTATTATTTGATATGATACACTTTATCATGAACAGACAAAGAAAGAATGGTCAAGAGTAAAAATGAATAATTCAAATCAAGAAAATATTCTCTTTCAAGAAACATTGTTTATCACAAAGTCTTCCTCTGAAAAGAGACCCTGTAAAACTGATATCTGTAACTTTCATGTTTACTGTCTTTTAGTAGCTCCAGTATCAAATATGCTTACTTTCCAAGCAGTTTGCTTTTCCTAACTGCTATTTCTGCAAACCAGTCTATGGTTCAAACTGAGTCCCTGTGCTTCTGAAATAAGAGCACAGAAGATACTAAAGATGATTTTCACAAGGGGTCCAGTCTGTATGCGCTCTTGCTAAGCTGATGAGGTTAAATAGGTTCACAGGAGGCAGCGAACTAAATTATTCTTATAGGAATAAGCAAAGCACAATAAACTCTGATGTTTATTTTTCACTAATAATTACAGAATCAAACTCAAGATCCTTTGTTTGGTGTATCTTCACCTGAGGGACCTTCCATCACTGGAGGTCAGGGGATCTACAAAATTCATCATGGAGTCCTGGAGCCCTGAGTACACCTGGCTCCAAAGAGAGGTAGGGCAGGATGCAGGGCAGCCTGCTCAGCTACAGACACGCTCTTCCATGGATCCAGGACTACAGCAGCCCTGGCTTTGTCCCACAGATCCTTGCCATGCATTCAGCTGTTCAGTGACGTTTATTTGCCTTTAAGAAATTCGGTCATAGTGCGCTAGGGCCAGAAGGGTCTGGGATATGTGGTCAGTGAAGGAATATTTGCTGCTGTTTCAAAATGGAGTTTCCAACAAATTTGTAGTTCACAGGAAATTTTGAGAAGTTTTATTTGATCAGATGCTGTAGAGCAAAATCAAATTTTGAAATGCAATTTGTCATAAATTAGAAACCCTTCTTCGCAGTGAAGATGTCTTCTGCCACTAACACAAGAAAACAAGAATTTATATGCAAGGATATCACCAGGGTTAGAAAGGGTCACTTTAAATTTACTTGACCCAGTAAAAGTGAACTCAAGTTCAGACGGCTTAAGACAAAAGCAGAAAAACAGCTAAATGATAGAATTAAAACAAAAGTTATCATTCTTTTCTCTGCATTTAGTAATCTTATTTTATACTGTGTTTTGTAGCCTTATCTCCTCTTGCTCTGGTAATTACCCCTTTAACCATTTACCTTGGAAATAGTTGGTGTTCTGTAGGCACGTGGTACTGTGTGAAATAAGTACATTGGTGTAGTCCTTTCAGCACCACACCAGGTATTATGGCACAAAGGAATTTTAGAAAAACAGAGCATCCTTTCTTTTCTGCACAAATGCATTTCATATGGAAAATATGCAAGAAAGGAATGGCTATTTTTTTAACCAGCCTACTCATACTGAATTATTCTTTCTCAGTTTAAAAGTGTCCACTGCAAAAGTGTAAATGTATATATGCTTAATATTTAGATATGAATGTGTTATAAATTATGTATTTTTACATAATTAATTCACCTATGGGCATGCTTTGCATGCTAAATCAAATTAAAGATGACTCATGTTGGTTTATGACACGCAAATTCCCTATTGTTTGTTAGAAACAGTCAAACCAAAAGATCACGAAAATCATGTGGTTACTTTTTCCTGAAAAGAGAGACAGTCTCTGTGGCACTGTGCAATATCAAGGGTGTATAAATGAATTTGCTATAAATTAATTAGTTTGGCCAGAATCCCTAGTGGAACATCAGCCCAGACTGATCAGTTTTATCTGGTTTTTATTAACATATGAAGTATGCCCATAGGTGAATTTCGCAAAAGTTCATTCTTGCATTATAAGCTACCTTTACCCAGAGACTACCTTTACCCAGAACACAGATCACTCACTTTAACATTCACGTAAAATCTCTGCTGCTGTGTGACAGAACAATAAGAATCGATTCAGCATGTTTCATACCTGCTAATTTAGAAAGCAGGACAAACTCTATCCATGTAAAATGTCTTTCACAAGCAGTACAGGTATTCCTTCCCTTGGGAACAGGGGGTTTAACACTGCATCTCCTATATATTTTTTAAAACATCAGAGGTGTGTAAAATGCCCTGGATCCACAATATCAAGGACAGAGAACTAGGAGGGCACTGAAACAGTTGCACGGATTTGCTGCCATTGACTACGTAGCCATTGCCAAGGATACAAGGAACCTTCTTAAGTAAATTATTCATTTGTTACCAATTTTGGCATTACTTTGCATTTCCTTTAAATTTCCCCCACAGTCACCACAAGTGTGTGTTTTTACAGGTTCCAGCAGGCCTTCACATAAGTTTTTGAATTTCAATATGAATATTGTGGAGCTGTAGTTGGGGGATGTTTGGTGTGATTTGTCGTATGAACAAATGAAGCTGGGGATGACTATTTGTACTAAAGAGCCACTCACCATGGTAATATATGGTTTAGCTAGTGCAGAAAGTAGTTTTAAAGCCATAACCTGCACTGGTGAAATCTGAATTCACACCTTTCAAAAAATGCTCAAATATACCCTATCAACGTTAGCTGCCATTCTCAGTGACAAGTATGACAAGCAACAAGAATCTTTTGACCACCAGATTTGAACTTGGCATTTTAACTGCAAAGCCTGAGAACAAGAATTCATATGTTTTGCCATGCTATATGTGCTACCAGTACTCTGTTCCTTGAGTTAAAATGAACCAAACCACAGTTAGTAAACTCCACTCTAATTTGCTATTCTTTCCATCTAAACTTGGAACTGATCATCAGTCAAGCATGGTTTGTTCTTCATCTCTCAAAACTGGACCTTCAGGTTGAAGGGAAGCACCATGGAAAACAGACATGGATGGACCACATTTTATCCCCTTCTTCCCCTTTTATCCTGACGGCTACTTCATTTTTGTCTGCAGCTACCTTTTGCTTTATTTTCTTTTTTATATCTCCACTTTTGTGGCTCTTCCAGTTGGGTACTGGCGTATCTCAGAGTCCAGATTTACTTCCAAACCATTCCAGATTCATTTCCTGAACTGTTGTCCTTTCAACCAGCAGAAGACAGAGGTGCCAGTCTCTCTTCAGTGTATGAATGCTATTGTTTATCCTGCTGGACATTGTCCATGCATTAAAGGTTAACCTGTGGACAAGTCTCAGGTGCAGCAGTGTTACCTGTCTATAAGTACATATCTGATATATCTCTTTTATTACTGGCTTGATATTCTTCCCTATTTTGGGGATTCTGTTAGTGTCAGGTACTGGCATCACTAGAACAACAGTTTCATTTACACCAGGTCACTGCCTACTAGATGCTCAGGATAGTATTGCATTGTCAGCTCCTCTGCCTGTTTCAGAGTGATCTGGCAGCAGCAATGCTTGTCTTGGCGGTGTGATGCCTCCTCAGTAAATGCAATGGCAGAAAAGGAAGATAACACCTCTCTCAAGAATTTTTTTTAACTCAAAGAACTCAACCATATGAGCAGGGTT
This sequence comes from Serilophus lunatus, assembly GCA_013399895.1. Lineage (NCBI taxonomy): Eukaryota > Metazoa > Chordata > Aves > Passeriformes > Eurylaimidae > Serilophus > Serilophus lunatus. Next base: position 18,515 of record VXBA01004018.1, read on the forward strand.
CACAGCAAGGATGCCACAAATTGTATTATTAGTAGAAAACAGGATTACTGTCGAAGTATTAAGTTAAAAGTTACCGTAACCTTGTCAAGGTCTCAGACGTGATATAATCTTCATCTCTATAGGAGATCTCATATTTCTGATGGTTTTCCTTATTTGTTTTGGAGTGAAACCACAACATTTTTAGCTCTGAAAATAACGCACAGCATCTACGCAGGTAGGGAGAGCTGAAGGTGTTGCTATTGTTTTGTTAAATGGATACTGTTAAAAATTATAAGTGCTTCTCAGGAAAAATTGTATAGTAAAATTTTACTGTAATATTACAGTGCTGTCAGAAAATGGAACATTTACCAAAGAATTCATTTCTTGGTGTGCACAGTTAAATGTTCACTTCTGAAAAGAGACATAAATAATGTAAAAATTGACTCTCCTATGGGAATGTTCCTTGACACATTGAAATATCTATCATGCCTTCCTTCTCATCCTCCTTTTTGTCCAAGATCTTTCAATTAAATGTCTGCTAGTGAAAATATTTCTACAAGTTCCTTATGAAATCAGTTGCTGTTTGTGGAGGAAGATGCTTTTATAGTCTCATATGCAAAGTATGGACGGAGACCACATTAAATAATTACAGTGAATAAAACAGTTTATTAAGTTAATCCTTAAAACTTAAAATGTAAATACACCTGTAAGGGGATGAGTGGACCTTGCACAAGAGATGGCGTGGAGCTAGGCTGATTTAAGTATTCCTCTCTTTGTTCAAGAGACCTTTTGGTAGCTGGGAGGCTTGGGCTTGGATTTCTTCCCCTCTCTAGTCTTTCAGAGCAGTTCACTCCCAGAAAAGATAACTGTTTCAAAGACAACCTTGGAGCCCCCGCAAGCAGGGGGAGGCAGGGGGAGGCCTTCTTCTGTTAAGAAGGCTTAGAGATGAAAAGGGTTTGCATTCTTTCGTGCCCAGTGTGTACACACACCATTAGCCAGCATTTTCACCTTTGAAAAAAAATTTTCCTTACTTCTTCCACTGCCTTGCATTTTGGGGATAGCTGTGCTATCTTCCTTTACATTTTGGTGTAGTTAGCTGCTCCCCTCAGTATAACCATGCAGTCGTTGTGGAGAAGGTCAAGGACTGGGGAAGCCATATGGTGATTCCCTGTGTCCTCAGTTGGCCTGATGACAATTGTTGGGCCCCTGCAGCCACTTTTATGACAATGATGACCCCTTTGGAAGCCTGGCTCGAGATACAGCCTGTGACAGAGGCTGGCCCAGAGACAACTGGAGCAGTTCTGCGTACACTGCTGTGGGAGTTGGCAGGTAAATACCTTAGCAGGCAGGGGTGGGTTGTTTTCTGCTCACTGGACTTAAGGCTCTTGACCAGGAGTTTGCAGCTTTGCAGGGCCAGCTGGCAGCCCTAGAAAAGCAGATCAATGACCTGAAACTTGCTTGGAGCTTGAAGCAGGGTGTGTTGGCAGCTCATGAACAGCACTGCCAGGAGCTGCTTTTGATCATGAAGCATTTGGTGTCCTGGATTGCTGGTGTGCTGCCAGGACGGGGTGCAGGTGCAGTCCTACCCTCCTGAGTTGTTGTCCTTGTCAAGGATCCCTCTGGTGGCCCCAGGAGAGGGGTTGGGAGTATTTTGATGGGGTCTTTGGACTCTGCTGTTGAATTTGAGTGGACAGTGGGCTGGTGAAGGTCCAACCCCTGATGCAGGTGGGGGAAGGGCAGCCTCTGCTGGTTAGCATGCTGCTGATTCCTTCCCAAGTTATTGCCCTTGTCACAGATCTATCAGAGGTCCCAGGTGGGGGAATGGAAGTTTTTTGCTGGAGTCTTCAGGCTCCGATGTTGGATTTGAGCCTTGTCTGATGGTTGCTGGGCTGGCACAGGCCCGGCCCCTGATGCAGCCAGACAGGCAGGCAGTGCTGTCTGTCACTTGGGGGCAGGTGGGACCTCCCAGTCTGTTCCCTTACTGGTGTCAGAAGGGAATTTATTGATTCCTGTGCTTGTTGATCATGGAACTCAGAGGGCTTTCAGCCATGAGGAGCCTAAGGAGCCATGAGCAGCATGTACACATGCTGTTAGCCATCTTTGAAAAATACATTTTTCCTAATTCCTTCCACTGCCTGGTGTTTTGGGGGTAGCTGTATTATCTTCCTTTACAATACCTATGTCATTTGTGCTCACCATATACAGATGGTTTTATACTGGAGAGTGCACAAGCAAAGCCTAACTTGAGAGAAGTATTTGATAATGGAAAGCAATTACTCTTTTTTGAGAAAGGCAGCATATACTCTTTTTCCTTGGGGAAAAAAAAATTATCTGTGACTGTAAGTTCTCAAAAAACGGAACAGGCTGCATAAAGCTCAGTCAGCAGCATTATGATTTCTGTAACACATTCCATTGTTACTGTTCTGTAACACTGCTTCTGCAGTGGGCTTCTGGTAAATTCCATGTGTGATAAATGCAGATGGACTTTTCAAAGTAGTGTTTCCAAAGATAGATGAAAAAGAAAAAACTACTAAGATAACAGCAGTTTGCAGGTATAAGGTACAAATATGAAGGAATGGTTATGAGGCAAGTAAGAAAGTAGTTGAAAGCATCACAACATTTAAAAGGCTGCCTCTAATGCAGCCTCTATGTTTTCTATCCTGCCAAGCAATTGTATTGATAAATCACGTCTGGCTAGAATGAGAACTCTGGCCCAGGGGGAATTGCTCTCTAGAAACGCTCAGCTGTCTCCCTCAGCCAGTGGCACAGTTCACTTAATCTTTTATGCAGTTCTGCATTTGAGAAGATTCAGCCCCTGTTCAATCCTTGCAATAAGCAAATTACAGCACACAAAAAATCTCCCTTACTGGAGTGTTTTGATTTTTTTCCCCAAGTTTTAAAAAATTTCTCACATTCTGCAACGATTACATGTGGAAAATGAAAGAGTGAGAAGTCCCAGAATAACCCATGCCAAGAGCTCAGTGTATCACATATAACAATGCACATAACGTCTATAACAGGGGTCCTCGAACTACGGCCCGCGGGCCGGATACAGCCCGCCAGGGTCCTCAGTTCGTCCCGCCGGTATTTACAGACCCCCCCCGCCTCTGTCC
>VXBA01004018.1:21623-134737 GCA_013399895.1 Serilophus lunatus
GCGGACCTGACCCCGGGCTGCCCCGCGCTGCGACTGGCAGCGACAAATACGGAACCTAACGCTGACCATCTCATTAGCCAAAAGCAGGCCCATAGTTCACATTGAAATATTATTTGTTTTTATGGATTACAATTGTTCTTCATTCTAAAAATTGCATTCTTTTTCCTGATTTTTGTGCACTGCTACAAATAAAATATGTGCAGTGTGCATAGGAATTCGTTCGGTGTTTTTCCAAATTATAGTCTGGCCCCCGACAGTGTCTGACGGACAGTGAATCAGCCCTCTGTTTAAAAAGTTTGAGGACCCCTGGTCTATAACAACATTACGCACATTGGCAGGGGATGCAAAAAATAATAATAAGGACTTCTACAGGTACATAGGCCAGAAAAAGGAACTGGTACATATAGAAGTCCTCTATTAGACCCTCAGATTAGCTCAGTTTGCTGAAAATTGGTGACAATAATGCCAAGGTCATGGGTTCAATAATCCCCTGTATGGGCCATTCACTTAAGAGTTGAACTTGATGATCTTTGTTCCTTCTAACTCAGAATATTTTGTGATTCTGTAATACACAGATGTTGCACAGGGACTTGTGAATTCATCAGAAAAGAAGCTCTAATAGAAATAAGCTAACAATTTCTGACATTTTATTTTTTAATTTGTAAAAAAATAGACATTCTATCTGAGTTACTTGTCTCAATATCAGTTACAGATAACACACAGAAATGGGCACCTCTAGAGTTCTTCCAATAATACTCAGAAATAGATCAGATAATTTGTACCTTTTCTTCAATGCCTATAAACACAAAACAGATTGGGCATTTAAAATGTCTGTAAACAGAGATGAATCCTTCAACAAATCTTCTACTAAGTCTCTCTTTCCTAAGTACAACAAATTTCTCTATGTTGTCTAGAAAACACTATGTTTTTTTGGAGAAGGGTTATGTTTATGCTTGCTATCTAACAAAAAAGGGGTACAGATCTCTCAGCAGTGCTGTAATATAATTAATGCATATATTGGCAAAAAGCTTAAAAATTGCAAAGCATCAATTGCAGTACGTAAAACACTAGGTGTATTAGGTTAATAGGCAGTTGCATAGGAAATCCTGCTTACAAAATCAAACATTTAAATGTAAAAGGAAAGAAGCTGTCTCATTAAAACTTTTTGTATCTGTAATACAGTGTTTCCAAACTTTTGCATGGAGCACTCTTGGATAGATTGCTAGCAAATATACATTTGAATAGACCCCTTCTTTCTCATATTCCTAATGTAATGAGCTGGAAACCTATTTTGATTTCTTCTGTTTGATGTTTCTTCTGGCACTTCTCTCTCTTGTGTGGGATCTTTATATTTCTTGTCATTCACTGTTCTTTGTCCTTTTTCGTGAGCCTTCCCTACTCATGCTGTCCTTGAAAATTTGGGTTAACACCTTCATGTTGCCAAGTCACCAGCAAAGCTTGCATGGTGACTTCAGTGTACATGTAACTTCCTTCACTGATTTCTATAGATGCTTCTCCATTATAGCAATAAAAGAGCAAGACGATAGTGCATCTTTTATAGTGCAATTCATAATCAGTTAAGTTCTCCAGACAAGAAGGCTCAGTTTTGCAGTAAAAGAATTCCTAGCTTTTTGGGCGAAATTGTCCAACAAAAGACTTTCTAAGCTTCCCCTCTATAATAAGACAAAATCTGCAATAAAATCTTGGAATTCAAATTATTAGGTTCATGTATGCTGAAAAGCTTCACATTTATAACATGCAAAACAAATCTTTATTCTATATATGGAGAAGTATTAAGGAATGTATTACTGCCTGTAAGCTCAAGGCTCTGATTAGGTGAAAACCTCTCTTTCTAAGCCATTGCCTTGCTTCTGGTGTAATTTTCATTTTGAAAAAACATCATACAAGCTATCCTTGCATGCAGTGAGCTTGTTTGGATTCAGTAAGGTTAGTGGTTGAACTCCATGTGGAATAAGGAACATGTGTCAGTCCTGTTTGCCTTCAGGCCATCGAAAAGGAATCTGTTCGTGGAAATAAGATCATTTTTTAGCAATGTAATTTAAACATTCCTCTCTTCTCCTCATATTATGAATGATCTTTTCAAGGACTGTAAGATGAATATCAGAAGCAGCTCAGACATTGCTTTTGGCTTGTTGACTTAGTATCACCTTCAAATCCATGCAATTTATTAACACACAAAACAGTATTCAAGATACTCTTGACTTATTCAAAAGAGATAAGAAATACCAGATAGGCACAAGCTCCCTTAGTTTCTGAAGGAATTTGAGTTCTCCAGCAAATCATTTTCCCCAAAGATATTGAGTCTTTACCATTTTTTACTCAACTCCTAGTGAAGGTCATATTTTAGGGATCAGTTAATTTATCTGAGATTATAAAGTTAACTGTATTTTCTAAGTTTTTTTATCACAGTGCCCCAGAAAAAACATTCTGAACATAAACATGAAACTTTCTGCTAGATGGATGAATATGAAATGACGTAGCTCATGCAGCTTTGACTGGGCAAATCAAGCCTCACACAGCTATATGGGGAAAAAAACCTGACAAACAAACAAATAAAACCACAAAAAAAATCAGCTTGGAATTGGACTTGGAAATGCTCACCTCCAAAAATTTTTCCATCTGTAGGTTATAGCGGGATGGATAACTACTAGGAATCATCACAGTCCAAGATCCTTCTAAGCTAAAGGGCTACTTAATCTTTAAGGAAAACTTCAGTAATTTTGAGAAGCTAGTGTCTCAAAATCTGGTTTAGTATATGCCTTATAACAAGAACAGCAATCCTAAAATGACACAAGAGCATGCATTTGGAAGCTCTCATATTTGTTAGTAATATTGCATTCTCTCAATTCTTTCTGGTATTTCCTGTGAAGTAGGTAACTCCCTTTCCTCCATTCCACCACAAATCCAGAAAAACTTATCGTCTGGCTCTTTACATTTGGAAATAGTCCAAATAATTATCACTTGGAATAATATAAATTGAATGGATATTTCTGTTCCCTGCAGGAGAATGTATTGTAACTCTTCAACTGATGACTTATACTGTACATATAAAGCATATGAGTCCTAGTAATACTTTTTAAACCATATCTTTTCTCACCTAGAATATGTGCAAAGAGACAGATAGATGTACAGACATTAGTACATTCAAAAAATGTACTAATCCTCAAAAAATTAATAAGATAATGTTAAACTTTGGTTGACTTCAGAGTACAGTGCTGCATCCAATGCTTCATATGCTTAATAGAAGTGGATTTACCAAAGGGAAAATTCAAAACTTTCCTTCATTGGATTTATGACAGATTTTTATATATCATTTGATGTTATCTACTGACCTGGTTTTCCATGCATGCCTTAACCATTTTAATTGATTTCCTTTTGCCCAAACCACAGCATTGTAATTCTACAATCTGGTATTCACCTTGTATGAAAAAAAAAAATTCCTTAGCTCCTCAGGGAGTTATTGAACAGCATATATCGCTGTCTAATCACAAAGTTACTTCACATTTTAATCCTGTATGTTGCTCTTCCTTACATCAAAAATTAAATTTCATCATTCTGGAGTTAAGACCTTGTCATTACTAACATTCTTTTAGGAGTGCTCTAATAGTTTTTGGTGTAAAGATACAAAAAATAGTGCCACATGAAAAATACAGAGAACATAGTGAAAGGATATCTAAGGCTATAGTTTAAAATCTCTGTGAATTAAACCTCAAAACTATCTTGTATTATAACAGTCTTGCAGCAGAGTGACCTAATGGAAATGACAATACATTAGGGTTTCTTATTGTGACAGATTATTGACTTCTGATCTTTTTTTGATCAGAGATTTAGGTGATATGCATGAGCCAAATGTTAGTACAATTTATTGCTCAGTTAATTGCCTTTACAATAGTTATGTTTGCTTGGTTTTCTTTACTATGGTTATTTCTTTACTATGGGCAGACTTTGGCTTATTCAAGAGACTAACTCAGAGATCACCTTGGGAAACAACTCTTAAAAACAAATGGGTCCAGGAGGGATGGACATACTTCAAGGAAGACATCTTGAAGGCTCAGGAGCAGGCTGTCCTGATGTGCTGAAAGATGAGCCAACAGGGAATACAACTGGCCTTGAAGGGCAAGGAGTTTTGAAGGAACTCAGGGAAAAAAAGAGGGTGTACCACCTTTGGAAAGAGGGGGAGATAACTCAGAAAATGTTTGAGGATGTCGCTAGGTCATGTAGGAAAAAATTAGAGAGGCAAAAGCCTAGGTAGCAGTTAAACTGGTCACTTCTGTGAAGGGTAATAAAAAATATTTTTACAAGTGCATTAATGGCAAAAAGAAGGGTAAGGAGAACCTTCACTCTTTATTGGATGCAGAAGGGAATATGAAAAGATGAGGACTAAAGATGAAGAAAAGGCAGAGTTACTTAACACCACCTCAATTTTCAACAGCAAGGCAAGTTTTCCTCAGGATAACTGGCCTTCTCAGCTGGTTGATGAGGTCAGGGGACAGTACAGCCTCCCCCCTTCCCTCTCACTGTAATCCAGGAGGAAGCAGTTAGAGACCTGCTGAGCCACTTGGATCCTCACAAGTCTATGGGATGCAATGGGATCCATCCTAGAGTGATCATAGAGCTGGCAGATGAGCTCACCACACCACTCTCCATTATTTATCAACAATCCTGACTCACTGAAGAGGTCCTGGATGACTGGAAGTTGGCCAATGTGATACCTGTCCACGAGAACAGCCAGAAGGAGGATCTGGGAAATTATAGGCCTGTCAGCCTGACCTTGGTGCCAGGCAAGATTATGGAACTGATCATCTTGAGTGTAATCACATGGCACCTACAAGACAGTTGAGGGATCAGACCAAGTCAGCATGGATTTAGGAGGGGCAGGTCCTGTCTGACCAACCTGATCTCTTTTTATGACCAGTTGACCTGCCTAGTGGATATGTGGAAGGCTGTGGATGTAGTCTACCTGAACTTCAGCAAAGCCTTTGACTCCATCTCCCATAGAAAACTCTGGGAAAAGCTGGCAGCCCACAGCTTGGACAGGCGCACTCTAGGCTGGGTTAAGAACTGGCTGAATGGCCGGGCCCAGAGAGATGGTGAAAGGTGCCACATCCAGTTGACAGCCAGTCACTAGTGTGTCCCCCAGGGATCAGTGTCGAACCCAGACCTGTTTAATATCTTTATTGGTGATCTAGATGAGGGGATAGAGTCCATCATTAGCAAGTTTGCAGATGACACCAAGCTGGGGGGGAATGTTGATCTGTTAGAGATAGGAGGGCTCTGCAGCAGGACCTTGACAGGCTGGATAGATGGGCAGAATCAAACAGATTTAACAAGTCCAGGAGCAAGGTCCTACACTTTGGCCACAACAACCCCATGCAGTGCTACAGGTTGAGGCCAGAGTGGCTGGACAGCAGCCAGGCAGAAAGGGACCTGGGGGTTCTGGTCGACAGCCAGCTGAACATGAACCAGTCGTGTGCCCAGGTGGCCAAGAAGGCCAATGGCATCCTGGCCTGTATCAGGCATAGTGTGGCCAGTAGGACTAGAGAAGCCATTCTTCCCCTGCACTCAGCACTGGTTAGACCACACCTCGAGTGCTGTGTCCAGCTCTGGGTCCTTTAATTTAGAAAAGACGTCGAGATGCTCGAATGCATGTAGCGAAGGGCAACAAGGCTGGTGAAGGGTCTAGAACACAAGACCTGTGAAGACTGGCTGAGGGAGCTGGCGTTGTTTAGCCTGGAAAAGAAGGGGCTCAGGGGTGACCTTATTGTTCTCTACAACTACCTGAAAGGAGGTTGTAGTCAGGTGGGGATTGGTCTCTTTTCCCAGGCAACCAGTGACTGAAAAAGAGGACACAATCTCAGGCTGCACCAGGGAAAGTTTATGCTAGACTTTAGAAAAAAATTTTCACAAAAAGAGTGATTGACTATTGGAATGGACTGCCCACGCTATACAATATGGAGACTGAAAGAGAGAAGCATTACTAAGTTGTTGGTCTGTACTCTCTTATGTGAATAGTGGTATTGGTATGTTCAATACAGAGATATTTCTAAAAACTAATAAATCTTAAATAGGTTTAGCAGGCCAAGTAGAAACTAGTGATGTACTACAGCAGCACATGTTAAATTGTCCCCAACTGGCTTGGTATTATCAGGAAATATTTTTCAAAGATTATATTGTTTTACTGTTACCTAGGAATTAAAAGACTTATTTGCCTTCTCTCATATTTTATATTAAATTATTAACCATTCCAAAATAATTTTGTTTTCTGTCTGAGTTCATGTCTAAATATCTGAAGGCTGGTGGTCTTAAAAATTTGAATGTACTTTTTAATATGCCAGAAACCTTTAAAAAAAGGCAACATAGAAAAAGTTAGTAACATTTCCATGTAAAATTTGTTAATAGTTCCTGTTTTCTATCTGGGATGAAAAAAAACTCCAACCTGGTGAAATTTACAATCATTCATCCAATCTTCCAAACTGCTGGGGCAGCTGAGGCACATGTATGCCATGTACCACATCCTCAGATCTGTTTTGAGCTTGAGGAGGAATGTGTGAATACCTTCTTGCTATACCGGAGTCAATTCAGCAATTTTTATTCAACGCCCATGCTAATCTCTGATCTTTAGCTACTGCCACTAGAGTGTAGGTCAAGTGTGGGAAAGTGCTCATTCCCCTAGATGCCTGAGGCTTTCAAATATAAACCTCACAAATTATGTTACTTTCCTTATGACTGATTTAGGACTACTGTAGTGCTGTTTTTAATGACAGCAGTTTAAGATAAATTACTTTTATTTTAGTCATAGTTCAAGTACAGATTGAGCGTCAAAAGCAGAGCAATCCCTGTCAAGGGGCAAGACACCATGAAATACAATTAGAATTTTTGGTTGTGTCTACTCAAAAAATTACTTAAACCAGAATTATGCAATTATTTTTCTTTAGAAGACCTTGCCTTGTGGGTTTATTTTCCTATTTAATCCAAGAATAAGGTAAGTCTTCTAACATATATATCAAATAGCAATACAGAATTTTCTAAAAGAATTTCATTGGCATTAACTGTGCCTGACACTTTTCTCTCCAAACAACTGGGTCTTCAAGACAGGAAGCTTCTTTAGACATCTGCACACTCATAGGAAAGCCTGTAACTGTAACACAATCAGACATTAATTCCTAGATAGCTGGTTTTTTCATGCCATTATTCCGATAATGTGCAATTGTTTTGCTGTTGTAGCTTGCATGAGAGCTTGTGGAAGGGCATTTCTTCTCACTTAACTGCTCATTCTCCTTATTACTAAGGGACAAGAATGCTGCATGGATACCAACCACCACAACACTTCCATGAAATATACTGGCTTCATCACAGTTTACCAGTGGAGTAAACTTGTGGAGGGAAAAAGATTAAACGTAGATCATCATTTGTTCCAGGGTGGTAACTGAATCCCAAAACTTCTGACTCTTAAATGCTCACTTATCTGAGCCCAAGTGAGTAACAATGAGTCCATCAGTTAAAACTTGAGGCTGTTTCAGTTGCAAATGCCAGTCAATTTTATGACGGGTCATTGCTAATTTATTTGAGCAGTCCCAAGTTACCATGGGTCATTTTTTACCTTCTTTTCCTCTTTTTTCTTCTTTGTGGGTTTTTTTTTTTTAATCTCTCTGTTGCACTTTTGCTATTAGACATTTCTGCCTTTTTTAAGAAAAATAGAAGGCACTGAGTTTTTGAAGCTAGGAGGAATACTGATGCAGTATCTCAGTGTTTAATAAAAAAATGCTGATTTCAGAGTCATCATGAGAATAATATATTCAGAATGTTTACCTTAATAGAAGGAGATGAAGAGTCATTCATTTTGAAAACATAAAATACAAATTCCACTGCCTGTATTAGGCAAGGCACAACATGATACAAAATCCAATACATCTCTGAGAATAATGAACTCTGTATTTTAGTGTTATTCAGTACTCCTTGTGTGTATTGTTTTTATTGGTCTGGATTTCTGATTTTTCCCCATGTGTACTTGGAAATAGAAGTTTGCATCTGAGACTTCTTGGAAGCCCAGCTAGAAAAAATGAATCGAATAAAAAGTAATGTTGTCAAATGTTTTTCACAGTACTGGCACCATCTAATTTTTAATTATACTAATGTAAAGGTACTCTATTAACCAATAAATATTTTTCAAAAACAACACACAAGTTAAAAATCTTGGCTTCGTATTTGATTCCTGTCACCTTCTATTTTCTTGCTTGCAGTAAAGGTTTTACAATCTGCAGTAAGTTTCAGCAAATCAGTGCCTTCAGTGAAAAACTGCATGAGTTCACACACTGACTGAACATTAAGTTGCGACTGGGGTTAAGATCCAGCCTGTGAAAGACATGGCAAGGGTGTGATCTCATTTCCCCCTCCCCATATCAGAAGGTCAGCACCCATTACAAGTTTGACCTTCAGAACTCACAGAAAAAAGCATCAATAGCAACTTTGACATCAAATAAAATATATAATATTCAAGATGCAAAAAAAAGGAATGTGGTGAGAAGGTATCTTTTGTCACAATGTTTGGAATTAAACAGTATATGCAGATAAGTAATATTCCTGAAGAACTTCTTTATCCACTGTGGCTGTAGAGCATTACAAACTGAGGAGTGATAAAATAGAAATTTCCTTATACTTGCTCATTAATACACTTCAACTCAGCTTTGATACGCTTGAATTGATTCCTACTGCAGACTTTAAATAAATGTTCAGGAATTCTCCTGAGCTGTTCAACCACATCATTATGCCACATATAAAAGTGAAACTAAAAATGGTCTCAAAAGTGCACTTCACCTCCAAGCAAGTCTTTTTATAACTGCAGGCATCTGGCATTTGTTTCCCTTTCGATTTTCAGATAGCTACACTGCTTATCAATATTTGTTCTTCCCATCTAAATGGCTTGCATATTATCTCTGCCTGTTGTTTCTGTCACAAAATAGATACAAAATCTGCTTTCTTGGGAGCAGATTTACACACATGAAGTTTCCACTTCAACCCCTTCAACTCGAGATAAAATTTGTTTCTCCTTCTTTACTTTGCCCTTGTAAAAAGTTTGGTTCCCTCCTTTCAGATATTTAAAAAAAGGATGTGTTTTAAAGGGATTTCTCCTCATTAAATGGCAACAAAAGAGGATTTGAAATGGTGAAACGAAATGCTAATTTGATTTTTATATCTGTTCCATCAGTTTTTCTGCTTAATTAATACATCCAGTTTAAAAACATAATTACTGTTGTTGTTCTAAAACTTTTTTTATGGAATTTACCATTTATTTAAAAAAAAGTCTTAGGCCTAAATAGATATTTCTGAAGAAATATCTGGAGTACTTTAAGTTATAAAATCTTCAGCGAAAGGATTTTATTTTTATAATTCATCATTTGCCTCTTTGAATGCCATCAAAGCAATGAATAGTAATACAAAATGTGTGAGAAATAAGAAAAAATGTTTTCATCTTTTCTGAAAATCATAATATATTTAGCCTCCAGATATCTTCAAGGAAATGGCATCTTATCAAGGGCAACTAATGTTATTAATCAAAATGACATTGGAATAAATGGCTTTCACTTTATACACAAGGACAATATAGATGATCTGCAGATATCAGTTGTTTATCACACCAAAGTATTTTGTTATCATAATGCCATTACCTTGCCATTGATTCACTGGATGCAAACTGCTTACCATTTCATGGCTTATCCTAGTGGCAAAATATGAAATGAGAACCTTATGAATATGCAGAGGCTTTCCCCATGGCACTAACTGAGCTCTGTTTGTGACTATGATTTATGAAGCTTAGGAACACAGCTAAAATTTGTGTTCAATATTAACATTCCTTTTATCCATGACATGACAGTTTACAGCTCACAGCATCTTTGTATTACATTTACTGGTTAATATAAATGATGGTGGATTTTTTTAATCCATTCATTTAGGACAAAAATCATCTCTAAACCTGTAAGGCTTAATCTTCTTATATGATTGGGTAAGGAGGAAGGAGAAGAAAAGAGCATGGAGAAGAACTCACTGAAACTCTAAAAAGACATACAAAGTCTTCTGGTTCCCAGAAAATCAGACAGTAGTTCCAGTGTCCATCTACAATGTTCCCCATTGGCAGGAAGGAGTAAAATTCAAGAGTTGAATCCAGGTAAAATTATTTCTATACATTATTGTTATAGTTTTAATCTGTTTGGTTTTCTTTTTCCCCTTTTATTTGAATTCTTACGCATTTGTTATGAGCTGTGACAGACGTCCAAAGCTGGGAGCCACCTTGTTGTCATGGTAACGGACTGATGGACCACCCCCCATCATTCCCTGCGCCTTCCCCTGAGGCTTTGGGGGACCGCATGGCTAAGCTGGGGGCTGCCATGACAGGAATGACGCAAGCAAAGGGGAGGAGTGAACAGCTCAAGACTGTTTGCTGACTGGACAAACTGGCTGTGCTGGACGGAGATAAGGAAGGCTTTTAAAGCTCAGCGTGGGGAAGGTTCTCTCTCTCTCCTGTCTTCGACCTGGCCTGGGAAGCTGTCTCCAGCCGTTTCTTTTGGAAGCCTCAACTGAGCCTTCTCCCTCTCTGAGCTCACTTCAGCATCAGCGAAGAACTACCTGGCAGCCATAAGCCTTTTCTAGTGGCGGTTTGGGCCTCATCTTCATAACCTTCCCCAGCAATTTTTGTTTTGTTTTCCCTTTTTCTTTTGTTTGTGGGGTTTTCCTCAGGTGGGTTTTCTCAGGGCAGTGGGGTGGTTCTTTGAACCCAATTTCTTTCTCGTGGAGGGGGTATGTGTGTGTGTGTATTTTTGTCTTTTGGGAATCCCGGGTGTGTGTGTGAGAGAGGTGTTAAGGTATATATATATATATATAAATACATATTTATATTGTTATTATAATATATATATCTATTTGGGTTTGGTTTATCTTTTTTCTCCCTTTTCCCTGTAATAAACCTTGTTGTTTTTTTTCTCATTTAACAAGCTTCTGTTCTATTTCTCTCTATTGTCTCAAACCGGGACAGTTATGCTTGGTAAATCTCTCCAGTCCTTTTCCAGGTGCAACCTTAGGATGCATAAGCAGGCTTGCATCTTGGCTGCAGTGACAACTTCTATGAATATCTGTGCCATCTACGGTATGCGGACCTCTTATGGACAGCTACCATAGCCACAGGGAGGGTCAGCAGCTAAGAGGGAAGGGAAAAAGGGATAGAGAGTGGGAACAAGGGCAGGAAGCACTAAACTGCATTTGTAGGACTGCCTGCGACAAAAAAGGAGAGGATTTTCATATCCAGTTGGACAAGGGAGCAGGAAAAACTTGGGGGAAAAGCTTGACAGGTGGAGCCTGTAATTACTAAATAGCTTTGAGTGTGTTGGGGTAATGAAGTAAAAGAGGATTTTGAGAGAGGAAAGAGGTTAATCAACAATAACCACAGGAAGAGAAGAGTAAGGCAGCCTGTCATATATGTAAAGACTGGAGTTTGATACCTTAAAAGGGATGCATTAGACACTGTTTGGCCTCTTGTGTTGAGGCTTTTATTTCTTCAGTGTAGACGAGTATTGTCTACAGTTAGAAATAAGATATAAGCAGGGAATAGAGAGGTTTCTTGGGCCATTCAAATCTCGAGTGGCTGGTTTGGTTATCCCACTCCTGTTCTGGTTTAAGTTCATTACAAAATACATCTTTAGGAGAAAAGATTATATTTTCCTGGGTCTCATTTCTAGGGCCTTCTTTTCCACTGTTATTTTTAATATTGTTTAATTTTACATTGATATTTTTGGAGACTTTTCTCCTCTTAGTTAATGTAATCATTCCTCTCTTTCTAAGAATAGCTTTTGAGTTTTTCTTCCAGATGTTTGCCCTTTAAAAATTTTACTCTAGGCAGTAAGCTGTCTGCTTTTCCTATCATCTTCTCAAGGCACATTGTCTAGCTCTCAGTCTTTTATGACAGGTCTTTATTTTACTAAACATTAATTGCATCTGAAACAGATCTTCCATGACCCTCTCTAAACTCATCATTAGTGCAAAGCTGTTTTTGCAAGAACTGATGACTCAAGATTTGATACAGATAAATTTAGATTACATCTGGGCTCCTGCCTTTGCTGGTTCTCGTCGTCACAGCAGAGACCTACAACAACAACTCAACAGTGCAAACTGATCAGGAGGTACTATGCATTTCAGTATGCCCTGAATAGAATGATCTTAGAAACCATATGCCCTGGGAGATATCCAGTATAGCCCAACAATAGGCAGGTCTAAATGTAAAGTGTTTGTTACCTTGCAGAAAAGAGTTACAGGCTGTGTCTAATCTATGTCATTTGAGGACTCACTGCACTTTACACAAGCCAAAAGCAGAAGTCAGATGAAAAAAGTTCATGAGCCTATCTCCTCATTTGGTTCTTTAAAAAGTGTTATGAGGTATTTAAAATTGAACTCTAAGCAGGTGATCAAATGAGTTCATTATAAAGATCATAAGCGTCTGTTTATAACCACAGTAGGCAGATATGTTTCAGAGAAATAAAATTGTTATTGCCCAGTTGAAAGATTCTGCCCTCTGTAAATAGAAGTAGAAGCAGAAGATCCGGTATTTTGTACACTGTGGCAGACATAGACTTCAATAATTTGAGGCATCCAGACAGAAGCCAAAGACTTCACTAGGACACATGACTTTTCACCATGAACTTCCAAGATACAATGGATTTTTTGAGCTTCATTCATGCCTTCCCAAAGCTGCTTAAAATTTTGTATAATTCAACTTTTTAGGGTGAGTAAAGTTAAGAGGCATGAACTAAAGGAAACTTCAAAAACAGTTTGAATGAAAAATTTGTGCTTATCTCTAGCAGAATATGGTCATATTTCTACATTTATATTGCTGTGCAACTAATGGTATTTTTCAATAATCATTACTCATGTAAGAAAATTAATAGGAATTCTGGGCTGGAAGAGTTATTTTGAAAATACAGCTATATTGTGGGGTTAAAAATAATTGATCATTGATTTCATGCTTCTATAACTGTAAAAATAGAAGCAATTTTTCTGAACATCATTTCGTGAATGTGCATAGCAGAAATAAGCCTCCTGCTTGGTCTTAATGGCTTACTGGCTTATTACAAGTAAATAATAATTACAGAGAGTGTTAAATATTAGATCAAAGAAGCTGAGTCAAGGGCCTCTAATTGTGTCTTTTTCCTGGCCTTTATTCTTAATATACCACGTTCTTCCTTACTGATAGCCACAATGCTAAGCTTTTGTGGATTTATGCCATTGGAAGTCATGAATAGAGCCAGCAGATTATTTTGCTTCTAACTCATATTTGTAATTGAACAGAAAATAATGTTTCATTCTTTTAAAAATATATTTCATCTTTTTTTTTCTATGCTACTTTTCTTTAAATTTGGAGGCCCCTGCACAGGACCACTTGCAACATGTGATTTTATATTCTTAGAAAATTAAAATCCCACAATCATAAATCATACCTTACAATTGTGTAGCTCTGATCTCACCTATTCCATTAAAGGGGGAGGAATCCAACCTTCATCTCCTTTTCTCTCCTTTTTTTCTATTTTTTCCCTTTTTTTCCCTCCCTCTTTGATTTGGCTTACGTCTACGGGAGTGCTTATTGAAAGCTGTCATGTAATGCAACCCCTGCTGACGCTGAAGGCTTCAAATATAATCAGCTAATGAATGTGATACTAGGAGAACAATGTTAAGTTAAGGATTTATTTACAATGTTTGAGGAGAGAAAAGAGTGTGTATGGAGGACTGAGAAAAGACTGAATACTGTGATGTCCTGGTGCCCCCTTCTTTGCTGTTTTGCCCTGAACATGATGGCTAAAGGGAGTCCGTTCCTTAAAGCATAGTAATATTACTCACAGGCAAAACCAGGAAGCAATACTTATACAAATAGACATTCCTCAGCTGGCAATGTTAAAAATAATTAACAATTATAGGTTTAGATAAAGAAAAAAGAAAACAAACATAGCAATGTAAATTCAAATCATGAATAAAGGTTGCTGCGTATTCTATTATCAGCTAGACAATTTAGCATCCCAACAGGAGGACCCAAGTGCAGTACAAGAACTATTCCAGAAGCATTTTGCTTCCTTAAGGAGATAAAAAAAACCTGTTTCAACAACCATCACTGAATAAGAAATCAGTTTGGATATCATGCAACAGTTCTTAAAAGATGCAGTAATTTTTGACTAGCAACTAGCAAGGGATTGAATGCTCAGGAGCACATCTGAGAATATTATCTTTCATGCTTGTAGCTAAATGCTTTGGACAGTACTTAGAGAATATGTCAAGTTCATTCCAGAATGGGAATCACTGCAGTCTTCATCTTCAGTGCACAAAAAAAGCAAAGAAGTTAATTTAACAAACGAATAATGGAAAAAAGCAGAAAAATGTGTTAAAAGGGCAGAAGTGGAGGTATGGTGGTTAAAAATCATGAAACAACAAGATCAAATACAGCTCTATCTGAGTACCCAACTGGTAGTGCTAGAAACCTATCTCTTCTGTATCACTTCTGCAAAATCTAGAATTGAAATGAAGCATCCTGAATTGCTAACCATGACTGTAACAAGACACATCATTATACGAAAACTTAAAGACAAATTGAAACAATTATATTGTAATATATCACAGAAACAAGCAGGAACTGAAAAATGAGACTGTGTGTGGAGGATATTAATGCAGCACAAAATGGCAAGAAATTAGATGATTTGGAAAGCTCAGAAAAGCACCAGATGCAGAGACATAATGGCACATAAATAGGTGGTGCCGTGCCAAGCAGACAGCGGAACATTGCTATATGCAACAGCTACAGTGAGTTCCACGGCACTGTGGAAAATTAAAAAAAAAAAAAAAAGGAAAGGCAAAACTAAACCAAACGCAGAAAAATTTAAATTACATAGACAAAACAAAATAAGGAAAACATGATTTGCAAGTACACAATAAAGTGAAAGTATCTAGGCTTAAACTTCAGAAATGCCATGGCCTTCAGCTAAACTACCAGTAAATATAAGAACTTATTGATACTGGGTGTTGGACAAGAAAATTCCTATGAATAGGTACAGGAGCTAAATTAAAATTTTTAAAAAAAGAAATACTGACAGCATGTCTTCCACAGCATTTTGGACATGTGGAATACTGCAGTCTCGGCCTAAGAGAGAACAAGGTGTGAGGTAGCTCACAGGGCACAGACTGGCAGCTCCATTTAGTCGTCTAGTTGCTTCCAATTGCAGGAGCCTTTTCTTGGTGCTTCAGGGTCTTGGTTCCAAATTATGTTTGTATAAATGCAGAAGGAAAAGGAAAGAAAAGAATCAATGAAAGCAAGAGACATCACTGAAGTCAGAGTAACCAGAAGCTGGGTAAGTGCTGCAGTAATTATTCAGATACATGGATCCAAATTGTTTAAACAAAGTGGTGGTTAAATTTTACATAAAAGGAAGTAGTAAGAAGGATGGAAGATTTAGGACTTCAGTGCAAAAAGATTGGTTTTGACACATTACACTGTGTGAGAAATCTGCAAGGCTACAAGCTGAACTTTACAAAGTAAATACTGTTTTTCAGGAGAAAAAAAGAAACAAGAAAAAAAATAACAGTAACACTACTAAATAAACTGATATCTATACTACAAGTCAGGGAGTGTCCTGCTGGCTTTAGGAAATATTTGTGGAGAGACATGACAAAACCTTTGCATACAAGAACTACAAAGGGCCACATCTTTCATAAGAAATCATAGAGGTACATTTAAAGTAAAATTAAAGTAAGCTGGAATTCTATTTAGCTGCAGTATCATAGTTAGTACACTTGTTAATCTCCTCCTGTAACATGAATCTAAAAAAAAATCAGTAACACAATATAGCAGATACATATGCCTAAAAAAAGTGAAAGGAATTCAGCAATAGTACTTCTCAGATGCATGAAAATGTTTTGAGGCATGCAGCAGACAGATGTGCAAATCCAGACTCTCTAAGTCTAGCTGTGGGTCATCACCCATGATGTAAGTAAGCAAATTTGCTGTGTGACATCAGTGAGTCAGTACTTGGGACTTTGTTGTAATGAAAGGAGCAGCTGGTATCTTTCACTTCAAGGTTCTGGTGGCCATCTGAACAGAAATACACAGAAAATGGAAAAGGGCATCAGGCAACTGTGCTTACATGTATGAAATTTTTATAGGAAAAATTCTCTTTACAAAAATTTAATTTTGTTTTGTAGATGGGCTACTTAAGTTTCAGGCTTTAACTGGATGATTTAAAAAATAATAGGAGCACCACTTTTACATATCTTTCTCTACATAAATGCATATTCTCCATCTTGATAGTACATAGTTCTCAATTTCTTTCACAGGAAAAATCTGATGAAATCAACACAGTTCATAAATTTCCAGAAGTTCAGGGAAAATTTGTTGCCATAAGCATTCCTATTGAAAAAACTCCAGCAGATTTGAGCACATGAATCCAGAGAGCTGACAAATAATCATTTGACCCAGCAGAAACAACCTGGATTTCTGGGAGCCAGGCAAGCTCCGACACACAACTGCAGTGGCCATTTTAGACCTAGAAATGAGACATTTCAGGCACAGAGTGCCAAACTGCATAGTTTTTATTTGCGAGTTTTAATTGTGCTAAACCTCTACACATTGCCTGGGAATTAAACCACAACAGCACTGCAGAAAAAGCATCACAGAAAACAACAGACAGTTCAATGGCCACATTCAACAATCTCAAACCTCGAAGTGGGAGGAGGGGGCTGTGGAGATTATATTAAAAAAAAAAACCACACAAAGAAAATACATGGTAAGTCACTCTCTGATGAAATAGCACTCTCAGTGATGATCTTAACAGCAGTTCTCTATAATGTTGGATATCAGTATAATGTTGGATTTTAGAATTCATGTCTGCCTTAATGTTGCAGAATTTTACCCTGCTACAGGTAAGTGTGGCAAAACTACATGCTGAAAAATCAGTCTACTGTCAATAT
The DNA here is from genome assembly GCA_013399895.1 of Serilophus lunatus. Taxonomy (NCBI): domain Eukaryota; kingdom Metazoa; phylum Chordata; class Aves; order Passeriformes; family Eurylaimidae; genus Serilophus; species Serilophus lunatus. Next base: position 38,631 of record VXBA01004018.1, read on the forward strand.
ATGTAAACCTGACAAAATTGCAGGGATTTTGGTGAGGTGTTTTTCAGGATAGACAGTATACATTGGAATGGTACAGTGTTTAAAACAAATAACAGATGCATAGTCATTCATGTATCATGGCAGAGGATTGATATGTAACTTATAAGAATAAGGACTTATTATTGCATCCCTAACAGAAGACAGAAATGCAGACAAGAAAGTACAAATTTGTCTGAGGCTGAGATGCAGCATGGGCAGTAACACAGCCCATCTCCAGCAACCGGCAGAGACCAGCATGTCATTGCCCAAATAACCTGTATAAACCAAGAGGTCTTTAATGCTTTCTAAATCACTGATTGAGAATTATGCTTTGGGCACAGAAGAAGAAGCTTGAGAAAAAGAAAACTTAATTTACAACCTGGTCATGATTTAATTGCTATTAAAAAATAGAGAGAGAAGAAGGGACATTTTCTGCAGGTTTATCTTTTCAGCGCTAAAACTTCTGGGTATATTCTAGGTTGCTACATACATTAGAAGTTTATGAAATACATTATGATATTGGTCAAGTTAAAGTTGACTGTTGCAAGTTAGATCTATTTTACTTCACTCATGGAGAACATTTCAGAGTAAACTTTAGGGGATGGTGCAACCTTTGTGATATATCCTCAGACAAGCTGATGGTAAAGAGCAATACCTAGAGGCTATGCGATTTGTTGGGAGAATGTTTTCTATTGTGCAAAGTGTATCAACTTCTGCACTTCTGAATGAGTAGAGGTCAAGGAAAGAGAGGGCATAGAGATTTCCTCCCATATACACCTCACCCTTCACATCAGATTCAATAAGAGCATTTCAGGACAGGTTGCAGGAAGAGCTCTTCTCCTGATAGCAAGTATTGGTGTTAAATTCTGTTCATGATCTTCATAAACAACACATAGTAACTTGGAACGGGCATAAGTATTTCTACAGAACACTTTGGTGACCCTGCTCCTACTTACCTATAATAAATTCAGGATCAGCAAAAGGCAATATACAGATGGGCCCATGTATCTGCACAGCATCACCCAGATATGCCTGCATCACTTCCAGCCAGTAATGTGGATCTATGTGCACACATCTATATGGACACACTCCAAACAAAATAAACTAGGGAAAGAGACTATGCATTTTTCACAGAATTCAAAAAAATTGCCTCTTTGCCTGCTACTGTCCAGTAGCATTAGTAATAAAACCAGAAAGGTTGTTACTAGACATTAATTTCTTTCTACAGGGCATTACAGACTGGCTGCTTCAGCCTCCTTATTGTCTTGCATTTCTGAGCTATTCTGAAGACACAGACTAACCCTGGGGATATGTCCTAGCTCATGGTAATTCCGAACATCAGCAAAGCTCTTCTGCACAGACTGCTACAAAATACAGCATTGTGCTCAGTGTAAGAGCAAGGAGAAATCCCATGTGGGAATGTGGAAAAGGGAAGCATGGAAAAGGGAAGCATGAACAAGCTGTTGGTTCTACTGGAAGACTCAGGTGCATTACCTGCCTAGTTTCTTTTTCTGTAAATGTGAAAGATTCAGTGGGGAAGACCTTGAATTCGGAAAGTCTGCAGAACAGAAGTTGCATCCTTATTAACGGTCTGGTGTTGTGTGTTATTCTACCTACTCTGAAAATCACACTACAGCCAAAAGGCAGTGGTACTCATCATCATTTTATTTCACGCTTATCCATAAGATAAATAGGCATGAAATCAGGACAGATTTTATTTTAATGCAGAATGAAGTACCAACACTGATTCAAATCAAAGAGAATATTATTTTGTTCTGTGTTCCCACAGACTGAAAATTCATTAGTGTGCTAGGTAGCAGTAGCAAAGAATTTAATGTATTTCCTCTATGTGTGCATGTATTTATAATAATTCTGAAATTGCCTTGTAAAGTCCTGTAACATTTTCAACATAACATCATCCTATTTCCTTCCCAGGCTCAGATAAAGTTTGCTACCCCACAGATCAAAAAAAAATAAATATGTCACAAAAGAAAAGCTTTAAGTAAACTGTGAGTGGAAGGAAGGATAGGGTTAAAAGAAGACGGTGGGAAATAATACTTTCTCTGTGCTAGCTGTGTTTCCTAGATACTAGCTACTGATGCAATCATATTATTGAATTAGATATACTAATGATTTTTTCTGTCTCAAGACTTGCTAAAATTCAGTGTTCATTTTGTACAAGTTTTGGGTTTATTTGAAGTGTTGGATTTTCCTGTATCTTCTATAAAGGATCAATGGTTGCAATCCCTCTTTCCACATTAAAGATCTAAAGCAAGTAGGTTGTTATTCACAGCTCAGTGTGCAACATGGCACAGTAATAAAACCTGCCATATTGACACAAGCACAATATAAAGAAAAATATGACATGAAATATTGCACTGAAGACTTGGAGCAATTCCTATGGGTCTCTAAAAAGGTACATGGTACTTACAGAAAAATCAAGCAGCAGTCTGAAAAAAACATGAAGAAACAAAAGATGTTAAAGCCTGAGTCACAGTGAAAGTTATTTTCTTTGTGTTCTCCTTCAGTTTGTAGAAGAAATACAGATTATATTCTTCTATGTTCTTAAAAATAGAACAGTGTTCTTTCTTAAGGCATATATGGCATCATTTTTCTCTGTTGGATGTCTGGATTTAAACTGAGTATGAAGCATGCTTCTCTAGCTCCTTGTTACATAGATTTATCATTTCAAAGTGGAAGGATATTCAAAATAATAGTATCAATCCTAGACTTCATTGAAAAATTACATATCAGCTCCAGGAAACCTTGCTGGGTGGTAGTTAGCCCATTATGTCTGAGGAATGAGTGAAGTGGGCTGATGATCTTCAGAGAAATGTGTCCTCCAAAGGTCTCCCTTGGACAATGTTTAGCAATTGGCTTGCAGACAGGATGAAGGAGCATTGCCTCCTGTGCTCTGTGCAAAGGCATGGGCGGTGTCCTGGCCAGAGACCTTGCACCCTGGGATATGGCCAGGACCTTGGAATTTGGTCGCTATGCCTCAGCTTTCTTAGCCAAATAGCTCTCCTTCTGTTTCTCACTGCACTTAATGTTTTGTCTTTAATCTTTATACAGGTTAAATAAAATATGTCCTGCACTATATTTGTGGCCATCACTAAAATATAAAGGTGTGGGTGTGAGTGCAGGTGTTGGGGAGACAGGCAGGGGACCTATGGAAAGAGAGGCCCTTTACATATTTCCTCTCATTCAGTAATCCTGATTCTGGGAATGTGGTTCATCTGACAGGAATGTCAGAGCACATCAAGCAGCCATCAGCTAATTACACAGTTGGACCTGAACTAATTCTGAATGGAGCTTATGTGTGGTCTCTGCTTATATGAGCTCCAATCAGGATACATCAAAAGTGAATTTATTGCAGTTAACTGAAATGTTTCCTTGCACCACCCCTACATCTCTGCAGATCCCATTACCAAGTGTGTGTGAACTGCCTGGTCAGCTGAATCATATCCAGCTGGGGTGAAAAAGGCCAAGGCCCTCTGAGGAAGAGTAACTTAGGAAACAACAGATTTCCCCAATGTACTGAACAAGATTTCTATGACCTAAGCTTGCATCTAATAGATTCACTGGATTCTCACCCATTCATCCAGTGACCTCTCTACAGAGATTTTGGATTTATGTGGTAATGGATAAGAACTACCCCTTTATACTTGTTCACAATGGCCCACTAGTGTCTAGGCTGAGAGAGCCACCTCCATTTCACAGCCATGAAACTGGGGTCACTTCTTTTTTCTGACCTGAACCAAAATAAGACTAGTGACAAGAACCAACCAGCTCAGCTGGTATTCTAAAATACTTAGGGATTCTATTCCTACATTTATTTTTTTAAATGTTTAATAAGCCAGATTTATATCAAGTTCAGCACTGTAAAGGGTACTCACATCAAAAATCCACTTTGCAGCTGGTGAGTTCATTAGCATCACTGATAACAGAAAAATCCTCTTCTTAAAGTCACTATGAAACTAATTTTTTTTTCTGTCTTGCATATATTCAAAGCAAGATCGGTAATAATCAGTCCAAGTCTGTTTTTTTAATGAATTTGTCCATACAGTCGTTACACATCCAGAAGACTGTCCTCACTAACAGTATTTCCTCTTTTCCAAAAAGGTAAACAAATAGCTTTAACAGATTTGATACTAGGAAGATCTTTGTATCTTCCTACGAATCAGCTACACTTCCAGGAAGGATTTCATTTAAGCTGTACACTAAATCGTACTTAGTGTTCCTGTGCTACCTTCCCAGAAATGCCATCAAACAGGGTGCTACTTCCAGGAATAATATTGCAAGAGCATGGCTACAACCCAGCTCTTCAGTAAAGACCCAGGTCTAGATTCTTCCTCTTCTCTAATCAAGGGATAACTCCTGTCTGTGTTTCATCTACAGCATACAGATATGCTCCATGGTATAAATCAACAAGCCCAGGGATTGAGAGAATGTTGTATGGCTCTGAAGCTGATACACTTTATGTGAAAGCCAATGCTGTTGGAGAAGATGGGAATCTAAGCTGCTCATGGAATATCTGATCTGGCTTGATAGGAATTTCAGGTATTTCTGTGCTACATATTTTCCAATTGTTAAACCATTTGGTTTTTTTAATTTCATAAGGGAAAAAGATTAGTCTATGGAAGAACCTACTTCATCTGCACAAAAATCAGTGTCTAAGGGAGATTTCCCTATGAAGCTTTCTGTAATGGAAAAGTGTTTAGATTATTATTGGTCGTCAGTAAACATATCTATACTGGTTTAAAATATACATTTATATATTCTATTAGGCTCTCATACTTTAAAAAAAATTGATCAGATTACCTAACAAAATATTTTGGCAGCCGCCTGTATGCAGTTGCTCAGGCTGCAGAAGGTGCTGTAGCAAATCCCATGGCACTTCATTCTGCTTTGCCTAAAAATATCTTCTTCTACATTACCACAGATAGAAAGTAAATATTCAAAATTCACTTACAGTCATAACATCATAACTTAGTGATTTGCATACTTGTGGAAAGGAGTGAAAATTAGTTTATTTAAATGGCAAATGAAGAATTCATCAAAATAACACCAGTAATTTTCACACTTCATTTATTAATACTAATGGAGAAAGTCACTCTGGAGTGACTTCCATGCAAGATAATCAGCTTGAAACAGGCTGAACCAATTTGGAACAAACAAGATATTCCACCACTCCTCTGATCATGAATTTATCTGCTCTTTACCCACATGAAACAACTAAACTGTGCACAGCCTATGTAGGTCACACAGCTGATGTACTACCTGCTGCAGCCTGCTGCAAGAATTCATCTGTTACTACTGAGCAGCTTTGACAATCCCCCTGCTCTGGAGTCATCTATCCAGAAAGTAATATTGAAAATGCTGGCTGCTTCTTTCCAGCAAGAGCCGAAAACAGATGAATAGGTGTCTTTCACATCTCTGAGATCCAGCTCTGTGTTCCAAGATGCTGTTTCAGATTCCAGTTGCAATGCTTGCTTCAGATATGCTGGGGCATAACAAAGTATGCTGTCATTATCATTTCTTTGGCAGTGTGGGTGTAAATAATGTGCCCACATTACTGAAGATCAGGGGATCTCCATGGAAACATTTAATAGTTTACATTTAAGCTCCTTGTGCTGATAAGGGAAGCAGCTGACTCCTGACCTATTAATAATGGTTTATCAAGGCAGGAAGCAAGATTTTTCTTGACCTGGCTAGAAATGACTGTGACAGCAGATGCTATTGTATCTCTTCTCTTTTCCCTCTCTCCTCTCTTAGGCATAATTTGCTGTTCTACAAGTGGATTTTTTTCTTGACCTTTTCTTTTTTATATAGCATTGAGACAACATGGAATAGGACTGACCAAGGAAATGCTGACCTCTCAACCCACCCTCTAAAGTAGCATGGCTAACTTTAGGTTGTAAAGGAGTGAATCCAGGAAAACTGTCAGATCATGCAAGAGAAAACAGGGGGAGTAACAATAAAGTACCATTGCGTATCAGCCAGCATCTGAGGCATATATTCTCCCCCTGTCTGATCGATCCAAAGTTTCATTATACCCTCTAATGAACCAAACCTCCAATTGTCCCATGCAAGACAAGAATAGACTTTCTGTAATTATTGCTGAATGTTTGCTGAATGCTGGGTTTAGGATATTGTTGCCCTAACCCAAGCACAACTCATTTGTGCCAGAAACTATGATGTGCTAGGAACTGAGATCAGTCTAAACTTTTCACCAGTTGGCAGCTCTACCAAATTTCTCACTCCCAGCCCACCAAGCACTTTGGGTACACAAACCACAGTCCATTGTCTGCAGAAGCTCTCTGTCAAGACTTTCCACTTAGAGCAGCCCAAGTCCACTATCAACCAGATGATAATCCCTTTGGTTTTGAAGTGACAGACAATCCTTGAAACAAATATTACAGTGTGCTGGCTTAATTTTGAACTGACAAGCATCTCCAGTATTGTCTTATGAGTCTGAGACCTAGTCTTCCCTGCCCACCCAGTTTCCCCTGAGACAGTGCATTCTGATGGCAAACCCATGCAATCAGCTGCCCTCCATTTGGCTCTTAATTAGTCACAGCTTCAATCACAGTTTTTTGACTGATTTTCTTGCCAGCACTGGCTTTGGGTTTTGCTTAGTCACAAAATGTGGTTTGGGTTGAAGGAAAACTCTGTAGTACCTGACTTGTCTTGTGGAAAACAAACAAACAAACAAACAAACCCAACAACAAACCCTCATCGTTCTTTTACTGGTTTTATTCCAGAATAATTTACAGGTCTTATTCTCACTGTGATAACCATATATAACTTTTATCACACCTAGTACAAATGACTGGCTGCAGAAAAGTTATAAAGTCTTGCATCACTGCATAATATACTATTGCACTTACCAACTTCGCTATTTTTATGACATTTATTCAGGCATGTGGGGTAGAGATTTGTCTGGTTTTTGTCTGTTCAAACCTTCTTATTACTAAATTTTAGGCTTAGAGTCTATTTAAGGCTGAATCCAGATTGGTGTCAGTTTAAGTCCCTACTGGGACCACAGACTAGGTCAGGTGATAGGCTGCTGTCCTGCGTTTGCTGTAGATCCACCTCCTGATCTTGGAGCAAGATGTTTTGCCATTTTGTGTTTCTGTTGTAAAATAGATGAAACACAAAAATAATAGGGATTTTTATTTAGAAAATATTATTCATTAGGGGGACTAATATGATGTTATCAGAAACTAATAGCTCTATTTCCTTCCTCTGGAAATTGATAGTAGAAGTAGGTGTTGCATTAACTTGCACTGATAGTATAATTTATAAAAGGAAAATGGAAAGTTTCATTCTCTTCTAGCATACTTTCATTAAAATATTTTAACATATGCCAGCTATGCAAGGTATTCTTTTTAGTTCATGCTTTTAGAATTCATAATCCAAGCAAGCATTTATCATAAAACTTCGGTCATTTACATAATACTGGAGGCTTTTAAACACATAGAAGGGGCTGCTCTACCCATATAAGAGGTGTACAAACACCATCAAAAAGTGGCCTTACTGGCTGTCAAAAGTTGAAAACATACCATCATGCTGATTAGCTGAAGTTGACTATTTAGAGCAGGGTACACTTACATTTAAGCACTGAAGGTCCTGACTTCAAATGCAGCTTGAAATATAATCAGCCACTGTCACTCACATGCCTCTTCCCTCAGATTTTACACCTCATGAAACTAAGAGACTTGCTTTCTGATCTAATTGCAGGAGGTTTCATTCAAAAAACCTGTGTTTTTATTTGAAAGCCATGTGCTTGTTCTGAGTTCTTTGTCCTTTTGCATTATTGAGATTGATTTTCAATTTTTATTTCATTAAGAGTGTGCCCCTGGATTGTTGGTGATTTTTTAGTTGATTTATGCTTAATTGCTACACTTTGGATATTTCTTGAGTATTTGGAGACATAATCCAGTGTATTGAAAAAATGTTCCTTGTTTATGCCAGAGGTAAGAAATGAATTTATTATTTAACATTTGTGTATCCTCTTTATCACCAGTGCACCTGTTATATGGGAAGGCTGTTGGGATAGAAAGAAAAAGCTTGATAAATCAGCATCCTGGCACCTTAAATGCTGTATTTATGGAATGGAGAGTCAGCTCTGCTCCTGCTTCTGCTGTTATTAATCCTGACATGTTCAGAGATTTTTGGCACACAGTGTTTTAACCTCCGGAAGTTTAAATACATTGGACATACTCCCCTCTCCACCTTTCCCCGTAATGACTGCAGTGTGTGATTTTGTTTCATCTCAGTAATCATACCCTTCTCCCTCTGAGAACAAACTCAGTCCAGCACCCTGGATACAGGCGTAGGAAGAGCAGGCTTATCTGTTTGTACAGAATGTGCCATTGCTTGTTACCATAGAGCTAATGCTACTTAATATCATTTAAATAATAATTTATATTAAAATATAACTTTTGCTGATGTGACCTGATAAGACTAAGTACCACTGATTATTTGCAATATGACCAATAGTTCTTCAAAAACAGATTCTGTAGAGGAAAGAAAAAAAAAAAAAAAGAAAGGAAACATTTCCATAATAACATACCTTGTACCTAAGCTCACGAGGATTTCAAAAACATTCACTATGTACCAGACTGTGTTTTTAACTGCCTTGATCCTTCCCCATGGAGCCCAAGCTGCCAAATTACTTTTGTAGGTTAGGTAGGGAAACTCAAAAGAGAAAGAAAGGAAGGAAAGAAAGAAAGGAAGGAAAGAAAGGAAGGAAAGGAAGGAAAGGAAGGAAAGGAAGGAAAGGAAGGAAAGGAAGGAAAGGAAGGAAAGGAAGGAAGGAAGGAAAGAAAGAAAGAAAGAAAGAAAGAAAGAAAGAAAGAAAGAAAGAAAGAAAGAAAGAAAGAAAGAAAGAAAGAAAGAAAGAAAGAAAGAAAGAAAGAAAAGAGAAAGATGCAGGCTTCAAGTCACTTTATATGTGGTGCAATTATTGTCATTAAATGAGGTGACTTCTTTACTATAAAAAAATAGAGGCTTGATCTATCCTAGAAAATCATTAGGTATGAAAGGGTGTAACAGTTCTAAAAGTGAGAATATCTGTACAGAATTCACGAATTCGCCCATATCAGACCATTTAAAAATGTTTTACAAATTAAATAATATGGCATTAACTATAGCAAGGTAACACACACACAACAGAAAAAGTCCATAGGGGCAAGCACCACAGAGATAGGGCACATGACAACAGGGAGAAAAACACACTGACATCAGTATGAAAAACTTAAATGAAGGTTTTTCTTTTAAAAACCAAATTTTCTGGTGCCTAGATGCTGCAACATGAAGCATTTCCATTCAGAAAGGCCAGAACAATCTTTCCAAGATCGCTGTCTATACTCTTGCTTCTAAGAGTGTAAGAGGACTTCATCTGCTCCTCAGGAAGGAGAAGCTGCTCTCTTTCTCCTACTCCTGTATCTTAACATCTATTAAAGGTCATATGAGCAGTAGAAATTGGAAACTCAAGATGAATTTCCCTTTTGAGTAAATGAGATTTGGATTCCTCTTAGGTGCTTGGGATTGCTTCAAAGGTGGCTGGACATTAACATAGAAAATAAATCATTAAATCTGTTAAAATAGTTGAGTTTAGGAGGGGAGGTTTAGGAGGGGAGGGTCTCGCAAGGGTTGGAATTTGACCCTTTAGCCCCTTGAGCCCTAAGCCCCCTGCTTAGGCATATAGGGTTTCCCTGACACAAACCTGGTGTAACACAGAAGTGCATTATACCCTTGGCATTTTGATATTTACCAGGTGTGCCTGAATAATGGGCAATTTAACTTTTGCAGCAAACCAGCTCTACTGGCCTGATTTCATTTTTCTGAGCAGCATTTGCTGGTCAGTCTATTTGTCTAGTATTACATTTGACCTCCCAAAAATGTATGTGCATTAACATTCAATTGACTTCAATAGCATTAGCTGGAGTGAACAAAAGGAAAGGGAGTGGGTAGGTCTTTGGAGGATCAGACTTACTTAAGCTGTAAAATCTGACTCAAAAGGCATTATCTCAAACTCACATCTAGTACAATTTTGGTAGCATTCCACAGGGAAGAACGTGGATATTTATGGGAGTAAGGTAGGGGCACACTGCTGTTAGCAGATGGCATTTAGTTAAAAATTAGAGGGAGAGAATAACATTATTAACCAAAGGTAAACTTCATTAAGCGTTTTATTACTTAAGATGGAGCTTTGACAGTTGTTGCTGTAAGGACGTTTTCATATCCAATAGATACATTCTTTTTTCAGATATCTACTTGAGGTAGAAAAATCAATTTTTATTAAATTACTTCCTAGGGGCTAAAGTAATGCTTCTAAAACCATATGTCCTCAAATTTGTAAGTAATGCTTTTCCATGAATTTTTTATAAAATATAGAATTACATGGGTTTTGTTAAAAAATGAGACAAATGGCATCAATAACTTAAATATCATAATTATACTTGTGGTTTGAGAACTACACTAAGTAGTTCAATATATACTATAGAAAACATCTAAAAACCAATGCTTATTCTATATGGTTATTTACACAAGGTGTGTGGTGTAATGCAATATACTTCTTAATACAATCCATTCTAGACAGCAGCTAGCCAGAAATTTTACCAATTTGCCACATGTTGCTCTATGTAAAACTAAACTTAAACTAGAAAAAAATGAAGTCATTTTCTGGGCCATGCTTAATAGTGGTGTAAGTTATTTTTGTTGACAGAGTGCCCAGAATCTGCTGTTAAAATCATGGAACCATTTTAAGAGGTACTATAAAAAGTTCATTTGAAGTAACTTCTGTTTAAACTGCCATATCAACTGAGTTGACCTTACAAGCTACAAGGAGTGCTCAGATGACACAAGTACTTACAGTGACAAAGTCACAGCTGAAAAAAGAGGAATAAATTGGTGAGTCTGATAAAGAACCTCCATATATTTTCTGTTCCATACAAACACCTTTAAATATTTTTGTCCATTTTCCTTAGTAAAAGATCTGTTTTTTCACACTTTCATGAAGCCATTTCCATTTGTGGTAGTATCTGATATTGATGTTGTCCTCAGACAGCACAGGTGTGAATAACAACTGTAAAGCAGGATATCTCTGTAACTGCGAGCAGAGGTGTTGCATGAGAAAAACATCTTTTGTTGAGGATAGATGAGCTACAGTCAACATATGAGTCATTTTACCCTTGCTTGCCTAGGCTCTTCAACCTGTCAGGTAATTTGTCATGTTACTGAAGAAATATTGTAGTAAAAGTCAGCTCTTTGCAGAAGTTGAAACCAGAGCCTGAGAGGAACTTTGAGGGAAATTCAGTACAAAACACGGAGTGTTTTCTACTTGGTTTATCCTTGGTTTTGTCCCTTTTTCTTTCTGGGCTAGAAACTTGCTCAGGTTCTGTCAAGCATTTATGATCTCTGTTATACTGTGGGGTTTATGTCCACTGAAGCTTGAATGAGTTCAAGAAGCTAGATTATTAATTAGTATTTTTTTCTTTCATCTTCTCAGCTCAGACAAGGAGCGTTATGATAATTTGTACCTCTGTGCTGTGATTTCCCTTACTGGTTTCTGTTTATACTTTTAGTTTATTTCAAGTTCCCAATGCAAGTTTTTTCCTTCTGCATGGCAGCCGTTAGCTGTGAAAGCTGTTTGCTGTGTGACCTGAATCTTCTTGTGAAGTCCTACTAATGGTTTGAATTACCAGCAAAAGATATTAGAATTCTGCTTTTTAAGGTTACAGTGATCTGAAAGCTCTGAGTTCCCACAGTCCACTTAGTTGCTATACAGCGTGTATTTCATGCTAAATATTTATTTAAATAAAAATCAAGTACCATCACAATGGCTTTCCTGTGTTTTCTTGGGCAGTAATAGTCCAAGGTTAAACATAATGATCATGTACTTACTTGTGTTAAGTAAATCCATGTGAATGAAATTTACCTTTTAAGATATAATTTGCAAAGAGAGAAGCATGTGGAGCTGTTGAGGAAAGTCTGTTTAAATTATGGGACAGACTGGTGGATCACTGCTGAGCTGAGTATGTACAGCCCAAGAATATGCCTAGTCATCTCAGACATACTCAGGCATAAATTCTTCTACAAACATAATGACTTATCAGGCTTTTCATCCTCAGAGCAATTTAATGTTATGTCTGGTATATTCACAGTCTGTGGAAAAGAGGTAGCACCAGAAAAAAAATGAATTATTCTTGTAATCCTGTTTTGTTAGTTTTGAATCAGAACAACATTTGAATCAAAGGATCTTTTTGGTTGTTAGAGAAAGATCAATGTAAAAAGCATATTCCACGTTGTTATAACATCAAATGAAATAACCTGTCAAAAAAACATCCTTTGGGATTGTAAGAAAAATGCATGCATTGCTTCTGCTGGACATATATTTGTAAGTCAGTTACTACTTTCATCACTTTCAATTTCTTTTATATTTAAATAGTTCTTAGTCTTTTATAGCAGAGACCTTATCTGGGGCACTCTTTGCCATCATCGTATCGCAGTAACAGTTCATAGATCTAGTGGCAATTTCATCAGACCCAGATACAAATAAGAGACACAAAGAGAGCCAGTAGGAGGCACCACAGCTCCACTTTTCATTGGGTCCAAAACAAACCATGTATAGAACATGGGTTATTAGCCAACTGGATTACCAGTGTGCATTATACTGATGTAACTATACTTGAGGCTTGTGGTCTTAAAATAATTTTAAGTTCACATATCCTTCTGGGTTTGGCAATTGCTTTGCAAGTGATTCTGGAGAATGACAGTGGAGACAAAGTCCAAAGTTTTAACTTCTGATTTTCTTCTGGTCTCCTTCTTGATGGTCCCACAGACAAAAAGACAAGTGTGTTTGACAAGACTAGGACAGCCACTCCCTATAAATACCATCTGATTCAGGAACTAGCTATGCATTTATTTGAGTACTGTTTTGGAGACAATTTTCTTCATCTGGATTTCAGCCTTAGACCAATATTGCTCCTGAAATACCAGTTATGCCATAGTCAGAGTCATGTAGATATTTTTGTATTTCGTATCCTTACTCCCTTTTAAAGTCTAAACAGCATGATTGAGATATGTTTACATTTTAACTCCCCAGAGGTGATGTTGCAACAACGGTTGTCATGCTGTTGTGGATGGCAACATTATAAATTCAGATTTATAGCAACCTGTCCTTCCCAGGAGAATATTTGAATCCAACTGAAGCCTGAAAAACTCCTAATGATTTCATCTTCACAACAGTATGCCTCATGAGGAGTCATGCAATTTAAATGCAGCTCTGGTGAATTGTACTTTTTAATTTGATTGAGTCCTCATTGGGTATATGCCTGAGAATATTCCATCCATAGTCATTTTACCAATAACTCAGCATTTAACAAATTGACCATCTTGAAAATGTCTGTTTTGCTTTTGGGAAAACTTGACCTTGAGCTGTCGAGTCTGTCCTAGATTACTCCACTACCAAGCTCTCCACTGGAACTGTGGACAGTTAAGGGCTTATCTTAGAGTTCTAAACTGCGGTGAAATGTAGCAGCAGGTAGTTCAGGAAGTTGGAATAACACAGTTGTCATATCACATATTTCCACATAAGTTAATTTTCTCTTTTCTCAACTCATTTAGTTACTGTTATGTAACGTGTTTAAAAATCAACTCAACTTCCTCCACATGTACTGCAGATGTAATTTAGACACCAACTCACTTGAAGAACTGACCACATTCAGAAAAAAAAGACAGTAACTTTGGATCTGCTCTGTAGGGGAGCACAGACAAGAGATAAATTTCCATGAGGCAAGAAAACCATAGTCACTCTGAAAAGCTACTACAACTTGCTGCATCAGCTACAATTCTTTGAACACCAACAGCTTTGCCTCTGTGGAGGGTGATTGTCATTACCAGCAGTAACAATACAGGTGTGAACAACTCAAACTAAATGATCATCAGCCAGGAGAGAGTTTCTGTCTACAGTCTGTCATTTTCCCCTTCACATACTATACAGATGGCCAAGATCTTCCTAGGATTGTTACATGGGGCATGTACTCTGCATCTTTTTTCATATTCTGAAAAATGCAGACAATATACAAATCTAACTTTTTACATGTATTCATGTATTAACAGGGAGCCTGTTTTACCATATCTTTTTACTTTTTAGTTTATTCTTTTTTTTGTTAGATTTATTTTTTATATATTTATAGAAAAATATTTTTAAGGGGAATTTTGCCATTTATTCAAAGGAGGCCAAGACTTTCAACCTGTTTCTTTTCAGATAGGGCTGTTCGACAGCTAGGACCCAACTGCCATAATCTCTTCAGATTTGCAGGTCCCCAAGACTATTGTGCAACAAGAAGTAAGACAGTATAAGTTGTACATCTGCCTAGAGCCTTTTATCATTGTTTCAGTTTCTGGTAATATACTCACACAAAAATTGTATCCATGAATTATTTTTATATTTTAACTATTATTTGAATGGTATCTCTAGAGTTCTCCTAGTCTAACTTCCAGTATCAGCAAGTCCTGGTCTTGTCTAGTCAAACTTTGTAAAGGGGGACTAGCTGATCTCCAGAGGTCCCTTCCAAAACCAACTGGTTTGTGATTCTGCATACTAAACAAAATTCCCAGAAATTATTTCTTCAGGTCACATGTCCTAGGTCCCTGACTATCTTGAAAACCCAGTTTCACACTCTTCAGTTTCCACACCATGTTTTTTAAAATGAGAAAACCAAAACCCAGTTTGACCAAGTAGAGAGGTGCACTCTTTCCTCAGTCTGCAGGTCATAATCCCCCTAATGTAACTTATTCACAGTTTCCTTTATTTGCACTGAGAGCATGTTCTTGGCTCATGTTCACCCAGGAGTGCACGCTACTGACCTTTATGACTTCAGGTTCTGGTCCTTTTCAGCAAATCAGCTGGCCAGCCCACCTGTGTCCACCTGTACCAACGAGTGGGAATTCCCATCCTGGTTGCAGGCCTTTGTACTTGTACAGAGGTGTCTGTCCAGTTCTCAAATTTCACAAGGTCTTTCTAAGTTGAAACTGCTATTCATTGTTTTGATCACTGCCCTTAATGTGTTAATTTTACTGAGAATGCTTTGTATGTTACCATTCAGGTCATTAATGAGAACCATGAACATTGTGAACCCCAATGTTGATGTACAGATTAAAACACCACTCTGCTCATCACCTTCTGTCAGCCAGTCACCATGCCACTGATGAGTATCTTCCATGCCTGCCAGTCCAGCTAGGTTTCTAGCAGCCCATATGTCCTGTTCATACCTCCTGAGCTTACGAGCAACAATACTGTGAGATACCATGTTAAAAACCATACCGAAATCAATGTTCATTAAAATCACCAGTTTCTCCTTATCCATATCACCAATTATTTTTCTACGGAAGGCCACCTGGTTAGTTAAACAATAGTTGCCTTTGGTAAATCTGTGTTGTCTGTTCCTAATTATTTTATTGTCCTTCACAAGCCTGGAAATAGATTTGAAGAGAACGAGCCTCACAATTTTCCCAACAGTTGAACGGCCTATAGCTCTCTGGGTTCTTCATCTTGCCTTTCTGGAAAACAAGCACAGAGTTAGACTTTTTCCACTTAGGAGAAACCTGCCCTGTTTGCCACTCTTTTTCACAGATGATAATAATATCATGAACACATCCATAAGCTCTGCCACCATCCTTATGTAAATCCCATTATCTCCATAGATCACAATAAGTTCAGCTTCTCTAAGGACTCCTTAACGTGTTGTTCCTCCACTGTTTTTTGCACTTCCTCTTCTTCCATGGCAAACACAGAGGTCTGGGAGTAGGCTTTGCTTAGTGGTTTAAGTGGGCATTCAGTGCTTCAATATTTTCCACACTGTTCATTCTTGTCCTCTCTAGTCATCAGTGAATCCATACTCTTTCCTGAGGTTTTTTGCAAATATTGTGGCTGTAAAGTCTCTTATTATTTTGCCAAATGTTTCTCACCTATCCGAGCTCCAGACAGGCTCTGGCCTTCCCGGCTTCATCCCTAAGTGTTCAGGCAGTCTACCTCTTGTATATTTCCTTTTTGCGTTTTAGTTCGATAAAATTCTGCCCTCTTAGCTAAGCATAGCATCTGCCAAAATTCCTAGCCTTCCTGCACAACAAGATGGTTAATTTCTGAGATTTTGATAAGTTCTTGAAAAATCATCTAGTTTTTGTACTAGAGAATAAGTATGCACCACTTTGGCTGGAAATTACACGTATTGTGACTTGCCTTCATTTCCCTTAAATATTAAGAAAAGCTTCTATAAGTGATAGAAACAATATTCTGTTTAATTACCCAGTTAAACAGCTTTTCTTCTTAAAATAACAGCTGTACTATACTTTAAATAGGCATATGTTATGGTACCAGAGAGGGGTACTATAACTATATATGGGAAGAGAAAGTGGGGGTAGAGCATATGCACATTCACTCACTATAGAAAATTCTTCACATCCTTATCAGGTTTGGACAGAGAAGGATTTTGCATTTAGCCTTCCCACTTTCAGGGACCACGTTGCTCCAAGTGAATGAATATTGAGCCATGTGAATCTGAAGAAAATCTCCCACGTGCTTGAAGGAAGAAAAGCACCTTTCCTTCATATCATGGAAAGATCTCCCATTCTTGCACCTGTACACATCCTCTCTCTCCTTCTCCCTAGAGCTGCTGCAGTGTTGCACTTCAAGCTGTCTGGTCATGTAACACTTGGCACAGTGCAACTGACTGCTTCTTCACTCCAAAATTCCCAACCCACCCAACGACCATAGCTGTGCAACTGCACCTTAACCTTAGCTGAGAAGCGATAGCCACTGGTTCAATATTAAGAGTAAAATCTTTATTCTGCATTAATTTAGGACTGGAGTTTGAGTTCCTGAACATCCCCAGGGAGCTATTCTTTTCAATGTCTGCACAGTACTTTTGTAGATGTTGAAAGCCAACATAACTAGCAGGGGATGTAAGACAAATGAGTATTTGTAAGAGATGAGAACTAGGATTTCCTTCTAAAATAATAAAGCAATCATTTTGTCGTGATGATATAATGGCAGGATAGTTAAACACCCACTTTACATGCTTGATCTCTGTAGTTGTTGAGAGAGGGAGTACAATTAGCTCATCTTTATTGTCTTTTGGAACATGATGATGCAAGCAGCACCTGTTACAAGTGGAAAGAATGATGCAGTTGAGAAACATGGAAGATGAAATCACTTTTGTTTAAAGAAGAAATTACTTGAGATGCCTGGGAGATATCTCTGACCTTCCATTTTGAATCACAAGAAACCATCCTGTTAGCAAAAGCTAGAGGACCAACTGTAATTTTGATGAAGGCTAAGAAAGTAGATGATGCCAATGTTTAATGTTGTCTGAGTTGGGATACCATCTTCTTACTTACAGAATACTGCACAGTACTTGTAGGTAAAGAATTGTTAGCTAGTGTCAGCATAAAACTGGAAACATATCATAGAGAATAATGTGATCTTTATCTGATATGGTTAACGGGTTAACAGTGTGAAGTGGATTTGCATTTATATTAGCAGCACTTTTCCAAATATAGATCATAAGAAACTAGTAAGAAAAGTCATAAGGGAATTATGAAGACTGATCAGGAAAAATGGATTAATAATGGGTAGTAAGTGGGGCCCTGAAGAATCATAATAAATGACAAAGGATCCTTCTGGCAGAATATGACAGACGAGGTTGCCTGGAGCTATTTTCTGTTTTAACATTTATATTAGTGATTTAGAAATCAATTTGATATGGACTGCATCAAAATTTATTGATGACAAAAGCAAGAACATTTTTAAATTCAATACTTGTAGGACATAAGTGGATTATAAAAGAATTTAATGAGGATGCAAAACCAAGCTGGGATGTGGAATTTAATGTTGGCACATGGAAGAGATATGCTCAGAGAGATTGAAATATGCCTTCAGTGTTGTACCTTGAGAAGTGAAGTTTGTGAAGAACAGAATGCACAGGAGGGTTCCTTAGCCATTTTTGACTTACTTTAGTCTTGTTGAAGTTGCCTGAATGGTGGTAAATATTCTTTTCAACACCACTCTGCAGCACTTATTTAGGTGATTATTTTCATTCTCATCTCAGTGTTATGTTACTGCTGGATGTCACACAAATATCATTTTTATATGAATCATGCTTTTTAAGCATTCATGCCTACTATATATCTAGAAAATATCATAAAAGGCTGCTCTATTTTAAACATTTTAGTTTTAGGGAGTGGGAATATAGAGTGGAATAATGACAGATGCTGTAGAAGAAAGCTCTCAAGTTTACCCTCATTCCAGTGAGGAAATTAGATCCATTTTTTGACTAATTGTGAGATGTTTTGGTAAGATATATATTAACTCTCTCTTTATAGTGAAGTGTTGCTTTAGAGGAAAGCCAGGCATAGCAGCTAGGTACCCCAAGAAACTGCAGGCTTTCTTGCATTTGAATAATTGTATGTCCCTGTACAAAATACCTAGTAACAAAGCTGATATGATGGTTTATTTTCCCAAACTAGAATTTAACCACAGACACTTCATAAAACTGAACTTCTTATAACATATCGTGTCCAAACTGTAGGATTCTCCAGAGCACTTGGCCATTTTGACTGCAACTCTTAGGAAAAAAAAAGTAAGGCCTGTTACAGTGGGTTTTAGTTATCGAATCCTGCTCCTAGTAAAACCTTTAACCTGTTAGTAGTGCATTCAACTGCTGCATCCAGAGCATTGGTAAGTATATTGACCAGAACCAGCCCTAGAACTGAACTCTCAGGAGGACTGGTGATAACTAATCACCAGCCAGATGTAGGCCCATTCACTACATCCCGTTAAGCCTTGCCCTTTATTATGGGTTTGATCTTAAGGTTTTTCTTGGGGGGAGGGAAAGGGGGTGTTGGTCCGTTAAAACCTTTACGGGAGAGTTGAAGCAGCGTGAAATGGTTATAGCTTGTTGTCCCGCATTTTCCCCACCAGGCACAGAGAGCACAGGGCCAGCAGGACCCCTGTCCTGGCGCCTGGTGGGGCCGTGGTGGGGTTGGTGGTGGGGCAGCCCCAGCGGGTGAGGAGTGTGATGCAGTCGCACAGGACTGCTTCTGCAAAGCCCCCATTCCATGCTGCAAGGGTGCCAAGCAGCCCAGTACAGCCCAGCAGGCCCTCTCGCCACCCGCCACTGCAGGCACCAGGGCTGCCGCCACTTTCCCTGTGAGCTGCAAGTGGGGAGCAGTGGCATGGGTGAGTGGCGCGTGGAGGGGCTTTCCCAGTGGCTGTGGTGGGGCTGGGACGGTGGCGGCGGGAGCCGCACTGCCACTACCATGGCCAGGCAGTGACAGAGGGCAGCACAGCCACCCTGCTGGGGTGCTGCAGCAGGGCCGTTGTGGCCTGGTGACCCCTGGCCCCCTCCCAGGGTCCTTGCAGCACTGGTATCGAGCACGGCCGTGGGTCCTCCACCACCCCACAGTGGCTGCGGCCGGTGCACGGGGCAGGGCTGGTCTCTGGGCTGGCACCGCTGTGCAGAGTGGACTAGCACCCCCAGGCCCTGGAGGCGGGCCCGCCGAGGGCATTTTGGTGGGAACACCATCTTGGCCACGTGGGGAAATCTTGTAGAGGGCGCGGTACCCCACACTGCTATCCAATGGTGAAGCGGCACACCCATGAAGAGGACCACGAGAAAACACAAGAACAAGTACCCCATAAAAACTGGAAAAGTGGAAGTCCTGTCTCTTTTCACCTTGCCTCGAGCTGAGAAAGATACAGCTGCTCCTTCTCGGTCTGTTGAAACGTGGTGTCATCATGACTCACCCTCCCTCCTCTCCCTCAACATGAGCAGCAGTGCAGCATCACTGGCATTTGGGCAGTGACAGCAGGGAACCAACCAGCACTGACACAAGTGTGGTATCTTTCCCTTGGGTCCCCTGGGGTTTCTTTCACTATCCTTCTCTTCCAGCCACTCCTAGAGTGGGACCAGGACCATCTGCAGGGCAACCTTCTCTCCTTCCCTTGCTGCACAGACCAGCAGCCAGCTTGGAGGAACAGTTTGTTATTTTTTTCTTCTTGCAAAATATTGTCGGGTTATTGTTTGTGTAATTGATTTGTGCTTTTAGTGGGGCTCCACAGCTCACATAGCCCCTAGATAATAAACTGTTTTGTTATCTTCTCTGTTGAGTCTGTTGTCGTTGGTAGCACTCCCTAGCATCCAAACCAGGACACCCTTCAGCCAGTTTTTCACCCAGAACACCATGAACCCAGTCATTCCACAGTTGGACAGCTGTGAAGGATGCTGTGAGGAACAGTATCAAAAGCATTACTAAAAGATGAAAAAATACATCCACCGTAGGTGAGTGACCCTGTCATAGAAGGATATCAAATTAACTAATCAGAAATTTTCCTTTTGTGAACCCATGTTGACTCTGCCTAATAATTCCATTGTTTTTTAAATGCCTTTCAGTAGTATCCAGTGTAATCTTCTCTATAATTTTTCCAGGAACTGATGTTAGACTAACAAGTCTATAGTTCCCTGGGTCTTCCCTCACACCCTTTTTGTGAAGTGGAATAACACTGGCTAGCTTTCTGTCAGAAGGGAACTCCCCAAACTCTCAAGATATTTGTTAGATGATTGAGAAGCATCATGCCATAACATCTACTAGCTCCTTCAGTACTCTAGGATGAATCCCACTGGACACAATGGACTACTAAACATTCAGCTTGTTCAGCTGGTCCCTTACAATTTTGTTGTCCACAAACGGAAAGTCACTGTTCCCATCCTTATGGTCCTCAAACTCAGGGGGTTGGGCAGCCCAAGGTCTGTAAGTATTATTAAAGATTGAGGTAAAAGAAGCATTGAGTCTCTCCACTTATTCTTCATCCCCATGTGTCGAATGATCGTTTTCAACAAGCGTCCAACCAATGTTTCTTTCACACCTTCTCTTACTTAAAAAACCTTCTCTTGTACTTAAAAAGCCCTTTATTATCCTGCACAACACTGACAAGTTTCAACTCTGAGCTTAGGCTTTTTATGTCTTATCTCTTGCAAGTGCAAATCACAGCTCTGTATTCTTCCTGCCAAGCCTGATCTCACTTCCAGATACGAAATGTCATTGTCCTCTTGAGGTACATGAGGAGATCCCTGTTTAGCCAAGTGGGTCTTCTATCCCACTTGCTTGACTTGTGACACAATGAAATCACATGCTCCTGTGCTTCTAAAAGGTAGCTCTTAAAAACTGCCCAGCACATGAAATCCCAAGCGCTCAGAAGGAGACTCTCACAGTCCACTGCTAAGTAGCAATCTGAATAGCTTAGAGTTTGCTTTCCTGAAGACCAGGGTAGCAACTATGTGATTTCTTTGTATCATTACACGGAAAATTTTTAGCTAAATCATTTCATCATCTCTGTGGCCAAGACAGCCATCACCACATCCCTCATGAGTAAGGACAAAAATGGAAAGTCCAAGAGGGCATCTTTTCTAGTTGGCTCACTGTGACAAGAAGTTATCTCCTCCAAACTTTAAGAATTTACAAGGTCTGCTTACCACAGCACTATGGTATTCCCAGTTCCAAAGGCCTCAAACATAGTGGCTTGCAATGCCATCTAAAAGTTCTCTTTTTCATGTATTATTATTCTTTAATCAAGTATCTGACTGAGAGACCTCAATTCAGAGTAACTGGTTCCCAGTGAAATAGCATTGAAGTTGATATTTGAGTTCAGTATCTCCAGAGATGTGCAGAAACTGCAGCTCTAATGGCAAGCGGGTTTGGAGATCTCCTTTTCTCTGCAGGGAGATTGTAGGCATTTATGCTTTGTAAAGACCCATGGACTATACCTCTTCCTCTTCATTTAGATCTTTCAAATATTTATGCAATAGTTTTTCCCTTCTTTTCACATCAAAAATTCAGTCAATAGTGTGCTATCCTGGTGAATCTTTCTGAATTTTCTTTTATAAACTGTTTCAGAGCTGTCTCCTGTCATGTTTCACCAAGTACAGGCAAGGAGGAATTATAAATTCATTTATGCTAAGCAATGCTTTCCTGCTCAAATAGCACCCACTTTTTTTCATGGATACAGGCAGAATATGGTAATACTAAACGTAGGAGGGGGATTCTTGTGCCAGTCATGTCCCAGCTTGCAAGAAAGGAGAGAAAGCTCACTCTTTCCTTCCACAAAGATGCTGGTGGATCAGGCTAGTGGTAGCACAGATTTTTCCATCAGCACTGATCGGTGAACTTGGACTTACCCTTCTTCTAGTATGTCCTGAGAAGCACTTCAAAGCACCATCACAGCCTACCAATTACCCACAGTTTATGCTTTCTCTTTCTCCTCCTGCTCACCCAAAATCCAGAGTGCCTCCTCCATTTGAGGTTTCACCAGAGGGCTACAAAATATCCCTAAGGAGATGGGTCAGACTGACTTTGACAGACATGAATTTCTTCTTTATTTTCTTACGAGAGTTAAAAAGTTCATGAAGAAATGAGGAAATAAACCATTACTTTTAAAATTAAGTAAAATGTCTATCATATAATGCACACTGACTTCTTTCCAACCAAGCATAAAATCTTTTTAAAGCTTATTTATGTTCCTATGTTTTCAATGTCAGTGATGATAATGCAACATTCAAAGACAAAAAGGTGATACACTAAAAATTTTGGTTGGTTTTTAGACAAAAATAAGGCCAAACTGAAAATTCATGTATTCATAGCATTTAACAAAAAGGAAGGGCGAAAAGACACATAAAAAAGGGTAAAAAAACTTGAGCATTAAAAGATGAAGGACAAGTTAATGTTGATAATGCATCATCTTTAATCATAGCATGGATGATGGGACTAAAGCAGAAACATGGTGCATGAAAAAAAGAATGTTATTTGAAAAAGGGAACAAAATTTTTAATCAAAGAATAAGGAAGGAACTCAAAACAACAAGATTAATAATTTAAAAAAAAAATCAAGAGTGCCAAGGTTGCTTTGGAAGCAATTAGTTACCATCCTGGAAGGCTGTGCAACAATCAGCCTCTAATATACTTAATGGGCTTAAAGGTCATTTCTCACCCTCAGCAATTCTCCATAATTCACTTCAGACACAATACAAAACTCACTGGAATAGTTTAGTGAGTATTACCTGCTGAGGCATAAATGTTTCATTTCCGATAGAGTCTTGGAGATAATACACAGCATTTTTATATAACTGATTTGCATATAAATGTGTTTGCATATTGGAGTCTATGGAAAATTTGGAGAAAAAAGAATCCATTTGTCTATCATTATATTTTAAAAGTGGAAGAGAAATGAGGGGAAAATTAGGACAGAAGAAAACTGAAGGAAGAAAGCTTCTTTCATAAACATACTAGCACTATAAGCAGCGAAATCATCTATGCAGACAGCCTATTCCCTTCCCCATCTGAGCAGGCCTTGGCACCAAAGCCTGAACTTAAACCCAAATTCTCGAGTTTGCTTCTGCCTTTGGAATGTGCAAAACCTGCTCACAAGCCCCAAATGTGCGCCCAACGTCTGAGCCTCTAAATCCAGATTTGAATGTTGGCTTGTCTCTACAACAGACTAACAGCTCCCAAAAAATGTGTTTGCAAGATTTCTTTTGAACTACTGTAGAAAATGAAGATGCAACATTACACTTCTATGTGTGCTTAGAACAATTAGGGGACCAAGAAACTGAAATACTTACTTATCTGTGCATTTATTTTGGAAACTGGCTGGCTACATATTGTATCTCACCTACCTAAGATAGTTACTACAGGTGTAAGCACAGGAAATAGTGAGTGGCCTAGGAGATAAGTGGAAGCCTTGACCAGGCATAATATTCTGAGGTTTAAAAACTGTCAAATTTGTATGTTTTCAAGTCTGAGCAACAGCTCACGACACACAAGGTTTTTCTTCACCCCTGTCAAATGATCCTTCTATTGCATTAAATTCTTACCTAAGTTCCTATGCATGGAGATTTTTGCCATGAAGAGAACTATGACCATATTGTTGCTGCATTTAATAGTTTGTCTATTTTGGCTTTATTTACTGAATAAACTCTCTTTTTTTCTTTGATTTGCATAAAGTGCCAATGGCAATATTTTTTTTTAATCTAGTAACCTGCATTTTAAAAATGTGCCGCTTGATTTCCCCAGGAACTGTGGAAGCTGACATCTTTTTTTAATCCTAGACAGTAGTAAAATAATATTTTTAATAGTATTATGTGACTGAGATATCACATAGAGATATTTTTTATATTATTATTATTATTAAACCTCTCTTCCACACAAAGAAAAATGTTTTTCCTTGTATTTGCATAAAGGATTCTTTTTTCTGCTGAAATTGCTAGCGTACATTGATTCTTGTGTAGTGAGCTCATTACACATTTCTAAAGTATTTTTTATTATCTCCTACTGTTTGATAATAATGGCTTTGCATAAATATGAAGGATTCAAGATCAGATGGAAAGTTGTGTTTAAGTAATAAGTAAATATTCACAATGTTGTTTAAGTCATGTGCATGACAGTGTATGTTCTGCTTGTGATTGCACTTCATCATTTCATGAGACATGAGAAAAATAAAGTGGATTAACACTACTCACTCACAAAGAAGGAAAAAAGGGAAACCTGGCATGTGGTGATTGTCCTACTCTGGGCACACTGCTGTGTAGTTACTCTGTCTGCTACAGGAGGTGAGTCATTCCCTGGCAAGGAATGAGGGAGTTGAGTGGAAGCACAGAGCAGCTACTCCTGCAAACCCAGCTAGGAGTTGTTTCCAGATTGCCACCCAACACAGACATGGCTTGGACAACGTCTCCCTTACTCTGTTTGTTAGCTTGTTCACCCAGGGTCGTGCACCTGGGTGATGGTCTCAGTGCCTAATTAACTGTTGAAAGAAGATTGTTTGTGAAGATAAGGAGATGAATCCAGATCCTGCCAGTGTTGTGCGAGGTCTGTGAGCTTGTCACTGGGGTCTTGGCTCAGCCAAGCCTAATGCCACAGACCAGGCCAGCATGGTGGCAGCAGGGTTGCTTTATGCCTGTGATCAAATCGGTTGTGTTGGGTTTAAAAACAACAGCCGTCCTGAAGGAGTGATACATCTCATGGAAGGAGTTAATGCCAAGTAACAAGCTGGGCACTCTACAACCTGCCCTGTCAGACAGCAGCAGTACGTATCACTATGAATGCAAAGTCAGCTCCTTTTCTACTGTAAATTGTCTTTATTTTAGGTTCAACCTGAAATACTGACTGTTCTGTCTTTCTTATCCAAAGGAATAAGACATGCAAGGTCATATTTTTCCTTTATTTGAAAAAGTTAAGGACCGAGAAAACTCAAGTACTCCTTTTCTCTTTCTAATGTAGCTAATTTAATCTGTCAAATAAAGACCATATGAAATGCTTCTACCCATACAGTGGTAGATATTATTCTTTACACCAATATATATATCTTATATAGATAGATATATATACACCAATAGATATATCTTTACATCTGATATTATTCTTTACACCAAACTTTCTTCAGCAGAATTTCAGAGGATTTGCTGGATCGGATCACAGCCTTTTATTAGATGACATTTTCTGCATTCTGCATTTGTCTTACCAACCAATAAATTCCTCTTGTTCTTCCTTCAAAAGAAATGGAACTTAGCTTTTCCCCCTCTTGCTTCCCCACAGCACCCCTTTACTTCCACTGAAAAGCAGTGTCATCTTGACTGGTGAAAATATCAGTTAATCCTCCTCTTCCTAAGGTTTGCATAAGCTGTCCCTTTTTAAAACAAATATTGCTTATTTAGCATTGCAAGACATTGCAAATCAAACACTGCAAAATTCACAAAGCACTGAATTGCAACATCTTTCCTTCTTTAAGAAAATGAAGCTGTGTCAAAAGACTTGGCACTGAGTGTATTAATGTGTGGTTTAAAGAATATTTTCTAAATATTTATGAAGCGCTAAACTTATAATATTCTTTAAATATTTTATTTCATTACAGGATGATAGTCCTTTTTACTTGACAGAATGTAAGGAAATAAGGAAACTGATAGTAGATATTCCCATGAGAGGATAAGATCCTGTATGGGTATGTAGCCGTTTGAAAAGGGAAGAATGTAAGAAACCCCACTTACCTGTTTAGTAAAATTCTGTTTCCCTTAAAACTGCGGGGAGGGGGAGGGGGCCCTTGCTCCAGCTGCTCTTCTGGGACTCGGGGAGGGGGAGGAGGGGGCCGCTCTCTGTGTGCCCCGCTGGTTCCTGGGCTGAGCTGGGGCCGGGATGGAGCAGGGCCTGCGCCAGTCCTGGTCCCCTAGAGGCCGGGGCGGCGGCTCCTTGCCCTCCGGGCTCCCGGCAGCGTGGGGCCAGAGCGGGGACGGGACGGTCCTTGCTCCTGCCGTTTTGCGGGGGCGCGGGCCAGGCCAGAGCTGGGGCCGGCAGCAGCAGCGATACGTATGGCCCTGGGGCCATCTTGTGCTGTGCATGGTTCCTCAGACCCAGCTCAGGTGGCACAGGAGGCAGCCCCGCCACCAGCCCAGAGCCGGGACGGCCTCTATTCCTGCTTGCTGTCCCCCCTCCCTGCAAAGTGCGCGGCCTGGGAGTGTCCCTCCCTGCGCGGGCATGGTGGCCTCCCGGGGTAGGTGGGGCGGCATATGAGACGCACGGTCATTGCCCAGGTCCCTGGCACCGGCGCGGCAGCCCCGGGCCGGCCCTGGCCGGGAACCTGAACACAGCCACCGCTTTTGAGCAGCGATGGGGGGCCAACGCTGGCACCGTACTAGCGATAGAAGCGGCAGTGGCACCGGGGCGTTCACCGAGGTGCTGAAACCATGAAAACAAAGATGGGGGTCGGGACTGAAAACTCGTGATTCTTCGACGGGAAAACACCGGAACCAAGGCGGGGCTCAGGCCCACTGACCAATGGAGAGAGAGCTTGGCCAAGAAGAGAGCAACGAGATCCACGCGAGAAGGAGAAGGCTTAAAAGCCGAAGACAACAGTCTGCCCTGCTCGTCTTCAGCTGCTCTGAGAGGAGGCACACGGCTCAGGTCCCTGGTGCCCACAGGCCCCCACAGTGATTCCACCCATTTCTCTCAGCACGAGAGCCATTTCCAGCTTGCAAGCAAGTAACCCCTTCGGAGAGGTGGTGGGAGGGAGTTGTTTTCATTTCTTTTTGTGTTTTTCAGAGAGCCTGAAGGGCAGAGAAGTGCTTCTAAGGAGAGAGGGAAGGGAGAGAGACTGCTTTTCCTACCCTTCCCCACTGTTTTTTCGACTAGCCATCTAGCTGAAAGTGCAGTTCCCTTTGTCCTTTTTTCCCTTTTTGTGTTTTTTTTCCCCTGCATGTCGGGTGTTCCTCTGTGTAATTCTGGGGTCCCTATGGGTTATCCCTACTTCCCTAATTTAAACTCTCTGTAATAAACTGTTCACCTGCTGAAAACTCTATTCAGTTTTTCGTCACCTTTATTGAACCTGCCCCCTAGATGATAAAAGTGGTCCTAAACCACCACAGAGTAGCAGCAAACTTTATGATGACAAGGAAAATGTTTGCTAGATGCTTAAAGATACTATCTGCAAGGTATTTAGCTAGATGGAACAGTCATATAAATATACTCAGTTCTGTAGTAAAACTAGGCAAGTTTATTTTTTTATGGTACTGAGTGTTCCCATCTCATATGCCATCCACTGAAATCAATAGGAGTTTTTTCCAATCATTTTAGGCCTTTCAGATGACCTCTTCTGTGATCAGTTTGTTGGCTGTTTTAAACTGCTCTATACTCAAAAGTAGCTCCCACATTCTTTTTCTTGCAGGTTTTTCTCTCAGCAGCCTGGTGATATTTAAGATTGTTGCAGTAGTGGCAGCAATCAAATAAAAACATGTGAGAGGTTCCAAGTTATTACAGCAAAACTCAAGTCTTGTAGAATCATTTCCTGCTTCACCAAACATAAACCACTTATTTTTCTGTACACATCTTCAAAGAGAAATGCTGGAACTTATTAAATAAACCATATTTTTGCTTTGGATTAATTAGCAGATGGCTTAATGATATGCACTGGTAATTGCTACTGCTTGCACATATTTGATTATACTTTATTATCATAATTGTGTTTAAAATACATCATAGCCATTGATATTTTGTGTTATGTTTATAATTGGTTAACAATTTCCCTGAGAATTATGAGTTTTGCAGAAATTGCTATCTTGTTATGTTCTATGTCAAAAGGAATTTTAGGCAGCCTTTTCATCCTTGTTAAATAAGGATATATTCAAAATATAGATTACAAACTGCTATATGCGGAGTTGATAATGATCATTTTGAAGCAGTTTAGTCCATCGTAGTTTCATAAAATTAATTCACTCTTTCATGACTGTTTGCAAATTGTAATCATCCTCTTGTCTGACTGGTTTTATTGAAAATGAATATTGCAGTAATGTTATTTTTCAAGTCTTCAGGCACAGACCGCCTCAGTGTTCTGAAATCATTCACATTATGAAGGAATCTGAGTGCCTGAAATACTAATATAGTGCTAAGTAAGGACTGGAAAAGATGAAAACTCTCCATTTTTTTCAATAAGTTAAGCTGACTTTGGGTACAGGACAATTTTTTTTTTTCCTCCCGTGGTATAAATTGTAATAATTCAATTCAGCTTTCTCCACACACAAAAAAACCCCACAAAACAAACAAACAAAAACCCTCCAAGCACTCACAAAATGTCATGCTAAAAGTCTAAACTTAAGAAGACATGAAAGTTAAGAGAACAATTTTTGTCCTTGATTCGTGCCATAGTGCAGCATAAAATTATGCAAAAACAAATGCTGTTCTCCAACTTCCCTTAAAATTCTTTTTAAAGCTAACCAAACCATAAGGAAGAACCAGTAATTTTTTAACCTTTTGAAGCTGCTTGTCTCTTTTTTTTACAGACCTTCAAAAAAGTTATTAAGGAAACATGATGACCATCATGTCACCGATTTCATTATTTTTGTTATGAAATTAGTAAGGAAATAGAAAGTAGACATTAACAGTCAATTCTCATTAGAAAAATTAGAAGGTTGAATACTGTATGGCTGAATAACTCAGTGATCCATAAAACTGACAGAACAGGGGGAAAAAAATGGATTACTCCTGTCACGTGTTCTGATTCTTACCATGAAGCAGAAGGCCAGAGCCAACAAATTATTTGGACTTCAGTTACTTTTTTATTCACAAAGAGGTATCATAACCAATGCAGAAAGATTTGCAGCTCTGCCCTGGGAATGATCCTGCATATGGACAAGGGGTATGATTAGAAAAACACTTTAATTTTGGAGGCAAAGGACAAATGTCTCTGGTTTAAAAAAATGTCTCAGTTTTACAGTAGTGACTGATGAGTACTGTGATTCTGGTCCATTGTTCACTACTGCCAGACTGTTTCCCTAGATATGTAGAAATCGCGTTGGGACAGGTTTAGGTTGGATATCAGGAGAAACCTTTTCACAGTGAGAGTGATTTCCCACTGGAATGGGCTTCCCAGGGAGGTGGTGGAGTTGCCGTCCCTGGGTGTGTTTAAGGATAGGTTAGATGATGAACTTAGTGGTATGGTTTAGATGGTATAGATGTTAGGCTGATGTTGCATTGGTTGTTAGCCTAGGTAAAGGTTGGACTTGATGATCTCTATGGTTCTTTCCAACCTTATTAATTCTGTGTGTGTGTAATGTGTTCAGTTCCAAAATATCTGTAATCCTATTCCAGGATTTCAGTGTTAGGTAAGGCATGTGCCAAGGTAATTGATTTCAATATTGAAATAAGTGATTTTAAAGCACATATTGTGTCTCAGAGAGTCATACACTTTCAGAAAAATATTCTCTGTTTACTTAAAGTAATAAGAGGATCATTGTTTTTTCTTTATTCTTGCTGATCAGACACTTTTAGTCAGGCAATGTTCTTCTTGCTTTCTTATATCAGTTTTCCAGTGACAAATAACTGATGACCTAAACCACAAAACTGGAAATATTCTCTAACATATATTCACAGATTTGGCTTGGCTGCAACTTTCACCAAATTGTACTTTCATTTCCAGGCCTTCCTTTTATTCAGGTATATGATGTATAAAATAACTTGTGAGGTAACATAAGGTCGCTGATGCTTACAGCAGATTCATAAATCCATCTTTAGCTACAGAATTTTGTTCCAAAAGTGCTGAGCACCTCTGGTTTGCTCTAAAGCCCTATAAAAGAAAATAATTGGGCTGAGAATAGTATCAATGAGATTTAGATGCATCAGTTTTGAGAAACACATTTGAAAATGGCCCCTACAAATTTTAATTGTTCTATACAGTAACCATATAAGTACTACCATCAAAAAAGAGTCATTAGTACACAATTCTCATATCTGTTGCAACTAAGATTTAGCATTACTCTTGCTGCTTACATGAGACCTTTTGTTGCTGCAGTTTCTATGGGAATAACACCTGAGACATCATCACTACAAAGAAATGGTAAGAGCACTATGTCAAAAACTAGATCAAAAACTAAATCCCAATTTGAAGCTACTCTAGGATTATGCTCTAGGGGGAATAGAGGACAGACATTTAAAATATTTTAAGGAATGCCACTGAAATCTCATGGCAGGATTTGATTACATGCTTTCATTTGTTATTAATGTCTACTTGGTAATTGTCCTTGCAGAGGATGGCTCTGGAGAGTGCCCTACTTTGAATAACTCCACATCTCAGAAAAATTAAACATGGTTTAAGAGAGCAGAGCTGTCTATCAATGCAGAGCGACACTTCCCACACAAGGATCTATAAAACTGTGTGGTAAAACTGCACTGCTTAAAAGACCATCAAGGAAACTTAAACTAAGAAAGCTGATGAAGTATACCCCTTAAACCAGCCAGATCATACAAGACGAACACAGGAATAATCAAGAGAAGTCATAACAGAGCCCTTTAACTCCCCACGTATCTCTCTTTCCCTTCTCTCACCTAGATGACTGTCATTCATAGTTCTCATTTGAAATTATAAAAATACGTTTTATATGATATTTATAGTCCAGAGTTAGAAAAATGCTGTTTTGGTTTGAATAGGTCATTCTCAAAATATAACTACTTAAAAGTATGCACAGATCATATAAATAATGCAGGTGGCCTTTGGGGGAAAAATTATAGCAGGCAATAATTGTTTTGTCTGGCATGGTTGACTTCCAATCTTAGATTTCACTGCCATCAATTAAATGACTTTGTCAGCAGAAGTGTTATCAAAATTACATACATATTTTCTATCTTTTGGCAGTTTAAATTCTCTTAAGAGGTGTTTGGACACAAAAAAAAAGATTATTTTCACGGCTCAATTTAATTTAAAATACATATTATGATTTAATTGCTTATAGTAAGTTTACGTGTATGAGAGGGGCTTCTAGGAGTAAACTGGATTCTATAAATGGTGTGAATGAAGGAGTGGAAAACATCTGTTTTCAGGCTTTCCTATCCCAACTTTTCTCTGTTGCCTAAAGGCACAACTAAGAGGAAACATGTTGCATTTTTAGCCTAATTTTTTTCTAAATGCTAGGCTAACTGGACTGGCAATTGGCAGCTCTTAGTGCCTGGGTGTTTTGAACTGCAGTAGCTGTGTTTTCACTAACAAGTGGAGTGGCCCTCCCAGAAACCCATCAAGAAAGCCAGGTGGTGCTTTTGTTTGAGAACCTGAAGACAGCACTGTACAGACTTGGGATGTTTTTATTTTGGGCAAGCTCTAGTCTCCCCTGCGAAACAAATGCACCTGTCTTTTGCAGTTTTCTACAATGGATGCCCTCCTCGAGTATATCTTTCCTTTTTGTTTCATCCAAAAAGAAAATGTTACACTGCATACTTCAAGATGATGCTGCAGTGCAAACCAGTGCCCAGTCAAGGGATGAATAGGGGATTGTCTTCAACTGAAACAGTAACTCATGCACGCAAGTACTCCAGGGATAAACAGTTTATCAAAGCTAAAAATTCACACAAAAAATTCATTTTGCAGCCATTTTTACTGCCTGTCGTTCTGCCTCTGCTAGCCAATGACATTAAAACACTTTCAATTTTAAACAATTTTAAAAGGAAAGTGTTGCATCCCTAGCTGAGCAAAGGACACAGTTACAGAGCTGTGGCCCTTCTCAAGCAACAGCAGCTAGTAGCCAGCCCTTCTTCACTCATAACTTTGCTGTGTTTCACAATTGTTAGGCGAAATCCTTATTTTATGCACCTACCCTATTCCCTAAACCAAAGAAAACAGACTTTCTTTCCATCCTAGGATTTTGTAGACCTTCTTCACTAAAAAAATAGATTGTGACATGAAGATTTTCCTCTATGACTTGTATATTTGGGTTCTTGAATCTCTCCTGTATTCAATGTTTCTATGCTCCATCCTGTGCTTCAGAGGTGGAATGGTGGTGCAAAAATACAAACTCAACTTCTGAAATCCTTTGAAAAAAATCTTTTCAAGCTACTTTTGGTCATTTACCTGTATGTGTGTGGGTGTATATATATATGTATATAAAATGAATTAGTTTCTCTTGGATTCAATTAAGTTTCTTTCAACATAAAATGGTAGATTATTTAGAAAAAGTTCTCTTCTACACAAACTATCTAAGGATGCTACCCTTTTTGAATGTATTCACCAAACTGTCTGTCTTGTGTGCTATAAAAAGCATTAATTTCCAAAGGACATTGTATGGGATATTATTGTCTATTCTTACTCCGCTGGAGTGAGCTGATTTCTGCGTGTCTTGTGTGCACACAGGTCAGCCGTAACTTCAAGGAATAACCTTTAAATCCTGGAGGGACAAGATCTTTTTCAAAGTTTAATGTTGAGTTGTTCTAGTATTGAGATTTTATTAAGTGGTTCTCTTTCCTAGAGTGGTAGTAGTTAACTTAGTCACCATAGTTGCACTTACTTCCCCATCCTCTATGCATTATTCTGCATAGATCTTAAATAATTTACCAGGTCTTAAATTGTTCAGGATTTTTCCAAAGTATTTTGGCAAAATTGTAAGCATTTGACTTTTTAGAAACTCAAGCTGTCACAATTTCACCATTTCTCTTCTTCCTGAGTCAGTTATAAACATAAACTGAATAAATTTGTACCTGCCACCAGCTCCAACATTTCATTGGTTTCTTCCTTTCCTCAGTCTTGTCTTACATTCTCTTCAGGTGATGCCCTACTTTTCTTCTAGCTGAAGAATAGTGTGGAAACTCTAATGATTCACACCTTATTTCTTCTGCCCCTCGTGAACCAAGAAGTCTCATTGCTCAGTCGTGAGATTGAAGTCTCACACCCCAACAAAGTAAAAAAATAGCATTTTTTTGCTTTGAGCAACACAAGTGAGTAGACTATGTTGAGCTTTTCAGCAGTATTCTTGCTCTCTCTACATAGTCTATCTTAAATAATGCATTAGCTAAAATGTAGAGTTGAATGTTGGCTATAAACCCAATATAAATGTGCATTATGGTATTTAAGGAGTTGGCAGAATTTGACAATGTCTACAAAATTTCCTTGAAGGAATGAAATAGGTTTCAACACTTATGTAATCAGTACTAATATGAAAAACATCATTTGTGTCTGATATTTTTGTGGATATGGCCTTTTTCAAGTTTCATGTCAGCTATGTGAAGGTTGTAGCAATTCACATTCCCTGTCTGCTCTCTGACATTAATTTTAGATAGTCTCAAAAAAAATCAGCTCTCAGAGAGCAGTGAGAGATGGCTACTCCCTGCAAGAAGGCTAGAAGGAGAGAAAGAGGGGCTGAAATGGGGTCATGGGCTCTGGGCAGCAGAGGGCTGGAGGAGCTACAGAAAGGGTGGGAAGGGACAGTCAGAACTGGTGGTGCCCTCAGGGCACTGACATCTGTTCAAGCAAAAGACAAATCAGACTTTGGAACATGTTATAAGTAATAGTAAAAGAGTAAAATATTTTTATGAAGTCACACAGTACCTGCATCGTGCTCCCACACCCCAAATGGCATGAGTGCAGTTCTGCTTCACTGGCGGGAAGTGCACTGATCCTACAGAGGATAACAGGTGCACAACAGGCATGATCAGGAATCTTCCACTATGAGGACAAACTAAGCAAGATAGCTCTTGGACTTGAAAAAGAGATAGCTACGAATGAAATTTACAGTGAAAAAAGTCTATAAAATGAGAAACTTGCAGAATTCATAGAAGAATCAGCAGAGAGTCGCAAGGCAAAAAGGTTACAATAAAGAATGGTGTTTTCACAGTGTGTAAAGAGAAAACTGTGGAAATCATTGGCACAGGATATTTGAGAGAACAACACAGTAAGTTTTAAAAAGGATTAGTCAAATTCAAAATGGATCATGTAACCAAAACACTGTGTAACATGAATCTCAACCTTTGTGCCAAGACCCTAAACTATCACCTATGCCTGTCATTTCCATCACAGCATATACAGTTGGACATCTTCAGGGAAAAGACATGGTTTATTTTGGTTCAGCCTGACAGCTTTTATTTTCACACATCCATTTAGTGAATAGAGATTCAGATCCTCCTCTTTGATCTCATGTGTCATCAATGTCTAAACTTTTCAAGTCCTGCTGTGGACACGTGGGAACTAAAACCAAGTCATGTCCCATGAGAGACTTCATCTCAAGAAGAGCTGTGTATATCAGAAAGTTCTGGCACGGAAAAACCTTTAGCATAAACTTGTTTAAAGAGTATGTTCAAAGCCTGTGCAAGGAGCTGGTTTTCTGAACTCTCTTCCTATAACACTCTTCAGAAAGATATGTAGGTATGTGTTACAGGTTTAAAGTTAGGGTGCTCCGTTTCTTGGGGAAAGGGGGGAGAAAGAGAACGTTAAAACCATATTTTTCTTGTTTCCCCAGTTTTCTGGGAGGATGGAAGCAAAGGAAGATGCATGAAGACGATCCCAGCTCCGGTTAGCAGAGCCAACATGCACGCCCCATCAGCAGGCATGAGACCACTCCCGCTGCTCCCTCGACCTCCCACGCAGCGGGTGGGGGGTGCAGCCCGTGGCCTCGTGGCAGAGCACGGTGACCTGGCTGCATTTCCCCCATCAGGCATGGGGCTGGCCAGGTGGCAATGGCTAGTCCCAGTGGCAGAGCTGGTCCATAGCCCCTGCCAGTTCCGCTCCGCATTTCCCACCACCCCGCTCACAGCTCATGAGCCAGGGGCGGAACACAAGAGAGTGTCTTCACCCTATGTAGCACAGCCTGAGGTGGCAGCAGGGAGCCATGCCGATGCTTACCCTGGCTGCTGCCACCAAGAGAGAGCCCTGGACAGTGGCAGCAACTCCCCAAGCAGGCTGGAGCCATGGCCACGGCAGAGGTCAGGTGAGCAGCTGTTGCCACTTTCCCTTGCAGGTGGTGCCTGCCCCACTGTGAGCAGCGGTGCCCAATCCCATCCCAGCACCTTGCCAGGGTGCACAGAAGCCACACGGAAGCCACGTAGAGCTTCTGCCAGCGGCAGGGGGCTGTGTGGAGCCTCTCCTGCTGGCTGCGGCACAGCGGGGACTGCACTCACCACCCATCCCTGCCGGCGGTGCCTGCAGCAGGGTCCCTACCGGTCCCAGGGTGAATCCCTGCAATGGTGTGCCAGCAGCCAGTGCCCGGCAGCACTGGCGGGTAGGGTGGTGACAGTCGATCCCATGGTGGCCTCCGATGACCCTCCTGAGGTGGCTGTGGCAGGCAGCCCTGTGACAGCTGCTCCAGCTAGCCCCGCAAGTGGTGCCGCCGGCTCCAGGACACCTCCTAGGGGTCCTTGCAGGTGGCAGCAATGGCACCGCTGGGCCTTGGGGCCTAGCGCACACGGCATTTTGGTGGGAACACCATCTTGCTTAGGGTGTTGAAATCTTGTTGAAGGGTGGTACCCTCATGCTGCTGTCCAATGGAAAGGCAGCACGCCTGGGAATGCTGCCCTCAGTTCACATGAGATCGAGAGCCCATAAAAGCCACGAAACCCGGAAATTCATCCCTTTTCCCAGCTCGCTGTCCCCAAGATAGGATCGGCGGCTGCCGCTCCTGGTCCCTTCCAGTTTCCCTCACCCCACAGCACCATTGGAGCTTCAACAGTGATGGGAAGACACAATCCAGTTGCAATGCAAGTTGTATCTTTCCCCTTGGATTTCCCTGCAGGGGTGCTTTTCATTGTCCCTTGTTTTTCAGAGGCTCCGAGACTGGGAGACACCATCTCTGAGGTGGCTTAACCCTCCTTTCCCCTGCACCTCAGCCCACCAGCCTAGCTTGGAGTAGCAGTTTGTTATTTGGTTTTTTTTATTTTATTGAGAATATTGTTGGGTTGTTATTTTCTGTATTTGGTTAGTTCCTTAGTGGGGTCCTAGACTTTTATAAAGCCCATACAAAATCAAACTATTTGCCGTTGTTTGTCTCTATTAAGTCTTTCAACACTGTTGCGCCCCCTAGCATCCAAACCAGGACAATATGTGTATGTGTAGTCAAGGGTAAAAAATGACCAGCCCTTAGAGTACCAACTAAGCCTCTGAGCTTTTTTCTAGTTAATCCATCTGCAAACAAATCTGCTAGAAAATTAAGCCAGCTCTAGCAAATAAACTTGTTTCAGCCAAGTGGCAATACTTGCATTCTGAATATCTGACTGGATTCATGCTGTCAAACATTTATTGCATTGAACATTGCCTTCAAACCAAGCAACACCCAGTCGTTAATTATTCGTCTTTTTCATCCTTCTCTCAAGCAGTGTTTTAGTGAAACCCCCTGGAAAACTGTGGCTTTCTGAACACCTTACTGACTAAATACTGTATTCCTCTAATGTTCAAAAATTAAGTAGAACAACCTCCAACTACTTTTGTTTCATCATTGTCCACACACATCTTCTTCTCTCAGATTCAGAATAGACAAAATTCCTTTCCAAGTCTTTTCTTATTTCCAGGATTTTGTAGTGTGAGTGCTGAAAAAAAAATGAAGCAAGAGCCATCATCTCTAAATCTTTTTTATTTTGAGGGTTTCAGGAGGGTTCTTCTCCTTTCCCTGAAAATATACTTGACTGTCCTGATCACATTTACATGCAGCTATCCCTTCTACAAGCCAGAAACAGACTGTCATACGCTATAAAAAAGCAGCACAGTGGCAGCATACTGGAAGCACAGGCTCTCTGCACCCTGAAAGCACCTTGGAACCACACAATCACATCGACCTTACACCCAATGCAGCAGGATTTGCCTCTTCTTTACTTTCTCTACTCAAAAAGCACCCCTTTCAGATGGCCAAGATGCTTGTAGTTTCTCACAGTCTCACAACCAGAGAAATGCACAACAATGGACAGTTTAAATTTCTTCCTTTGCCTCAGTCTCTTCCCCAGTGAAACAGCAGATAGGGAAATTTATCTGTATGCAGGAGTGTAAAAATTTTAGGTTCAGAGATGAGGTATGATATATTTGAGCTGCAAGGTATTTAAATAGCAATAGCCATAAGAAATGCTGATTGGTTTGCTGTTGGCATTTCTGTTTTTATCTTGTTCAGAGACATTTATGTGCTTTTCCCTCTTTCTTTTTTTCCTTTTAATGTTTTTGTAATTAATTTCTCTTTAAGTTAGTTTAGATATGCAAGAAAATTGGGGTTATAAGGTGCTATACATAAATACTGGGAAATATTCATTCATCTATCTCATTTTTGGTCTTTTTCAGTAAAGCTCCAATCACCATTACCATTTTCTTTGCAAGTAATTTAATGGTTGAATTCCTTTTCGTAAGGGTCTTCATCGACAAGTAATTTCTTCAATTCCTTATTGATCTATCAGTTCAACTATTTTTGCAATGTAAACAGATAAGTTTATTTGCATCATTTATTGGTGGGATATGTGTATAGAGCATATGGGGAAGGTGTCTTTTGCTTTTTTTTAGCCACTTTGTTTTGCAGGTATAAAGAGAAGAAAATTGTGTGTCAAGCACTGCTCTGGACCCTGTGTGGGAGCAGAGCAATTTCCAGCCCTATCCTGCAGTTCTGAATTTA
Source organism: Serilophus lunatus (assembly GCA_013399895.1). Taxonomy (NCBI): domain Eukaryota; kingdom Metazoa; phylum Chordata; class Aves; order Passeriformes; family Eurylaimidae; genus Serilophus; species Serilophus lunatus. The sequence goes on from VXBA01004018.1 coordinate 76,585, forward strand.
TCAGAGAGGAATTTAAGCACACAATGCAAAACAACAGACTATAACGTAATGTCATAGAATTCATTCGAATTGGTACAGAGACATTTCCTCATGATCCTTGAGCTGAAGGAAATCTCATTATCTCTTAAAGTCATCTGCTCCTTCCAGAGCTATCCCACCAAAGACAGCATTCATCTGGCTTGCATCTGTCCCTAGTGGCTGGCACAGGACTAGCAGAGTCATTGCTCAAGTTTGTTGAGCCTCTGCTGTCCCCTATCATGCCCCTGTTTTGGATACTGTTGTGACATGGATCATTTAGATTTTGTCACAGAGTAAATTCACAGACCACTCCTTGAAGTTTTCAGATACTTTTCACTTTCTATTCACTCTACTTTTTCCATTTACTCTGCTATGAATCTGCTCTCAATGCCATTGCTCTACACCAACATTTTCAGAAAATCTTTCAGCACTGAGGTACAGTGCTCCCTCATATGACTGGGAAAATTAAGTCCAGTCAGTGCCAGTGCTGAAAACAGACCATCCTTCTTGTGACCTCTTTATTATAGTGAAGTATAACCTTTAGATGCACCATAGTTGCTGTATAAAGTATGCATAAAGAAATGAGCTTTTTCATAGTGCTTAAGAAATCCTACTCCATAAATTGTAGTAGTCCCTTTAAAAATATAGACACATACACTAGAAAAACATTTTCTGAATGTCATGACAGCACTGCTTCTTTTGAAAGATGATGCACGTATCTCATTCTGTAAAGGAAAGAGTGAGGGGGAAGATGACAACTTATTACTCTTGAACAGTAAAAAAAGAACTCTACATTACTTGAGTATGTGAGGCATTTTTAAAATAAAATACAATAGTTCACATTTTATGGTGTGACTCTCAAGTCAAAGTGAATAGTGACAAGATTCCTGAACTTGACTGTAAAATAAAATCCTGTGATGCTCTTACAAGGAGCGTCTTAGAACCTCCATAAGCTGCTGCTATCCCAAGGATGGAAAGGACTAGAACAGGTAATATTGGATAGCATTAACTCTGGTTTAGACTTGACCATTGTGTGGATTCCTTTCAGCACTTATAAAGTTGCTTGGACAACTTCTCTGTATTTTTTTTTTCCTCTTAAACACCTAATTGGATGTTCATTCCATTAAATATCAGGAAATGTCTCAGCACTGACTCTCTTTCACTTGACTTTTCCACATCATGATGAGATCTATGAACACCTCCCCTTTTTCAAAAATTAATGAGGTTCAGTGGTCTTATGTGAAATGGAAATAGCCTCCATTTTGTAAGCATGTGAAACACATGGCTGAATTCGGAAGCACGACGTGGTCATACTCAACTTTGTCTGTCATCTCTCCTCACTGACCAGTTCCAAAGCAAAGTGATTTGTGAACATGTATTCAGTTCAGCCTTCTAAGTCAATATTTTTGTCCCACCAGTCTTTTTTTTTTCAAGGAAATTGTAGGGTAAGAGGGTGAAATGTTGCTTTTCTTCACCTGTGAGACTCCTGTGGTAAAGGGTAAACTTATCCCCCATAATACAAATTTTTGTGGTTGCTGCGAATAAGGGTGCCTTTATACTGTGCTCTGATACTGCATTTTTGAAGCTGATTACAATTTACTTCCCAGAGACTATTTTCATGGTGACTCAGCTTTGAATGGATTTTAAAATTATTTCACTGACCCTACAAATTCAGGACACCTTCTCTGCCTTGCTTACTGCACAGAAGCGTGTCCCGTCATAAAAAATGTACAAGTCCAAATAGAATCTCCAAGAGCAAGCATTTTGATAGACATCCCTTGCCCCTTTACTGAACCTCTCAGTGTACTTTTCTAAGAATGGAGCCAAAAATATATGTTCTTCCTGGACAGCAACTCAGTAAAACCACCATGAAGTTAAGAGGCTTTTCAGCCAGATTGCAACTGACTTGAGGTCCCTTACCATTAACAGAGACAGAAAATCATTTCATATGAATTTCTTTTCCAAATGCCTGAAGTGCTCTGATTAGCTAAGATGAAAGCTAAAATGGTTCTTAATCTTTGATTTTAAGATTTCTATTTTTTTATGTGTATACACATACACACACACACACACATCCTCCACACACACATCTCAGTTAAAAAGTCTAGAATTTTAACTGAACTGCTCTGCAATAAATCTACCCACCACAGTGATAACCTCTGTCATGCACATCTCTTTAGGCTACGACTTCCTCCATTTAGGTCCCTGTCTTGCGAGGATACTGATCCTTTTTTTTTCATCAGCCTCCCTCTTTTATTCTTAGACTAGACACATTTGCTTGCCTGAATATTATTTATCCATCACTGGACAGCAGCCAGATTGCCATTCCCTTCTGAGTAAGTAACTCTAGATTTAATGAAAAAAACCCACATTACAATATGATCCAATCTAAAAAATCCCCCAAAAGTCAAACATATAATAAAATATATTTTCTGTTGAAAGAGAAACCTACATAGAAAGTGGACATTCTCATTTTGAATTTTCAGCTTCTAAAAAAAATTGTTTTATGTCTTGGGATCATTTTTGGAATAAGAAAGAATAGAGAACATTGTAAGATAGAAGTACATGGGTTTAAGATGATGATGATCCTTATGAGATTTTATTTCACATTTTCTTTCATATGGTCCCATGGACTTAACTCTTGCTGGTGTCTGGAGGTTGTTACATATACTATTGGGGTGCATCTTCCCACCCAAATTCGTCAGAAAGGGCTCAGAGACCACTGCGTAACATGACCTGAAGCATCGTCATTGGAAACAAATGGAAGATTTGCTTCCAAAGAGCCCATCTGATCTGACCAAAATCAGTAATAGAGGTGAACCCAAGGGAGAGTGGGATCTCTCAAAGCAGTGCTTCCTGTGGAGTAAAATACTCCCATTTTACTTGGTATATAACAACTCAAAACTGTGTTGTGAATTTAGGAGGTTTAGCATGAAAGAGCAATGAAAAGCTGTTTAGAACAACTATTGGAGTAAAAAAGTATAATGTGATAATGGGATGCATGTGTTGTAAGACACATATCAAATATTGAGACTGGATGGCAGGGGGGTTTGCTTTATTGATTTTTGCTTTGTCCTATGCATAACACTGAAGGATAAATAACGATGAATTGGAGAATATGTACAATACCTTTGGGTTTCTAATTTAGCAGCGGAATTTCTTTGTGGGCTCTGGTATTTGGTTCTTTGTTTCAGCTAGCAGCCATGGTGTTGTCTTGTTTACAATGTTATATATGTTTAGTAATATATCACAGGAATTTTCAGGTCTGAGCAACTATCCCATTGATGCAGTGGGGTGGTGGAATGAAGCCATAGCAGTAGAATGATCTGGAGCTGCCTTCTGCTTATGAACTGGTTGCATATGGAGGTAAAGCAAAATTTTATGTCATATCTTCAGATTCATCTCCTTGTGGTTCATCCCTTTGTGTCACACTGAAAACAGTGTGACAGCTTTCAAATGTTACATTTCTGTTGCTAAGGGGAATTTTTTTATGCTGCCTTTTTCTTCTTTACATGTTACAAGCCCATCTTAGACTTCATATTGTTTAAAGGAGTGAGATGGTGCATGATAAGGCAGAAAACCTAAACTGTTATTTTTAAGCTCTCAGCCCAGAGCAAGTGGTGAAGAAGATTATCCTCCCCTGTGTTCTTTAAAAAAATACATTTATAGCAAAATGCCTACATTTTAAATTTTAAGTAGCTTCGTCACTTTTCTCCTGTATCTTCCAGTCCTTTAGAAGATATTTATTTCACATTTATTTCCCACTGCCTTCAATTTCTAGAGTTTACAGAGAAGTCGATTTTCAAAGCTAGGAGTTACTGTGTTAGATTTCCTAAATAGTTAGCCTTGGTATCAGCACATTGGTTTGTAGGAAGTCATTATTGTTACAAACTGCTTCTGCAAAAAATACTTGTATCTCCTTTCTTTCCCTCTCCTGACCACCTGCAGTGTAGAAAAGCCCTGTGCTTACTGTGCTTTTAAGTAATGCCTTTCCTTCAAACGAATGAAACAATATTTTCATATTGGGTTTGTGCCTCATGAGTTAAATGTCTATCATGATGACATCACTGCAGGATAAAGCCACAGGGCAAAACACAAATTTTGTGAAGTTGATGTGTTTAATTCTGTTTCTGCCATTGAAGATTGATTTGTAGGAACAAAAAAAGATTAATTTTATAACCTCTTCTCATGTGATGAGAAAAAGGCTGTATCTACCCCAGGAAGGAAATGGAGCATACAAGTCATTTGTTAATATGCCTGTTCTTAAACTTTCCAGGGAGTTCTCCTTGGACAGGTGCCTTTATATGAAATGCCAAATGTCTTTTTTCAATTTCCCATTTGAAAGTGGCTTTTTAATTTTGAAAGGGCCTGTTTTAAGTCAAACCGCAGTTATTTTATGATAAATATTTGAAGTTAAATAAATAGAGGGAAGAGGGTTCTAATTCAATAGGAGGGCTTTTTACAACTTTTCTACCTCATCAAAATTTAATCTTTTTGAACAAGGTGCTTTTTGCATCTTGACTCCATCAATTCTCTGTATTTAAGTACAGAACCAAAATAACTTTTACCCACTCATATTCCTGATAAAATGGAAACCTTATCATATGAAAATGGTAAATGTTGTTCTGCAAAAGGTCGTTTTTCATCTACATTAAGAGCAGTCTTTTCTAGGTTGTATTTTTAAAAGTACAGTCACTGCCACCCAGATTTGTTTTTATGCTGTGTTATATCCCATCATTACTAACATCCCTACTGCAGAATTGCTCTCTAGATTTGGAAGTGGGTGGGTATGCAGTAGGTCTAATCTTTGCTGTCAATTCCTAGCTCCTATAGGAAGAAACAATACTATGGTCCTGCTGCAGCACCAGCTTTCATTATTGTATAGACAATTGCAAAGTGCCATTGTGAAGTTAACAAATACAAACATTGAAAAAGTATGTAGAAAATACCATGTTTCTCTAAAAATGAGAAGTATTGCATCCTACCCTTGTACAGCTATGTTTTGTATCATGTGCCCTGGGATTGCCCATTATGTGATGTTACAAAGGGCATACTCAGACAAATATCACTTCAGAAGAAACCAAGTAGTGAATGTGCTCCATGAGTGAGGAATTCACTTACAGTCCTCTGCTCACTAATTTATACCTTGATGTAGATCTGTTTACCCACATCTTTAAATGTGGTATTACAGTTGATCATAGAGATATCCAACCCGGATTATTTTTTTCCCTCTGATCTTCTGCAGCAGTAATTTCTATATACTGACAGCCAATCCAGAATTTTAAAGCCCTTAATCATAATCAAGTCAAGTTTCTTTGAATATTGGCTCACTGTGAATGACAAGGTTATAAAACCGAATATTGTTGATATGTTATCCATGTTCATGAAAACCAACCCATGATGCCTATTAATGACTTAGCTACAAAGCAAATATTTTGCATTACTAAAACGGTGGCCCATATATTTATGGATTACAGTAACTGTCAATAAAGTAACAGAGTAGAGAATAAAAGAAGAAAATGAAAAGGCAGAGACATGAGGTTTTATATATGTACTGCTTCTGTCTCAAAAACCTAGCATGTCCTGTGGAATTTTGAGCAGGAAAAAAAAAAAATAAGGTGGACTTAGATATAAAACAAATAGAACTATAAACTACCCAAAATGGAGAATACAAAGTACAGAGACTTATCTTTACTTTTTTTCTCTCTCTCTCTCTTCATATTTCCCAAAGGACAAAATTACCTTTTCTATCACATAAGTGCATCTGGGATTCTGTTTACATCAAGAGTTAACATTTAAAATAAGTCTTTTGATTAGAAAAAACAATACCAAAGAAAAAGAAAACACAACAAGATAATTCAGATCTAGGTCTAATCTTTTTTTTTCCATTGAAATATTTACATTCAGGAAGTTTTGACCACACTGTCCACTTTAGAAGTTTGAAAGAGAATTCTGTTTGAGTGTCCATGGTTAATACATATTCCTCATACTGTGAAGAATTAAGCCATCTTGGGCACAGGTTCTCCTTTTGGCATTAAACAGTGCTTTGTTTCATGGAAAGACTTAGTGGCTAGTCTGACAAACAAATGGCGAGTGTGAAAGATCTGTGTTACACGTCCTTTCTCTTCAAGAAAATAAGTATTTGTGTGAATTTCTGGGGTCTTTCACTTTCATAAATTTCAGACACATATAAGAAAGGAGTGGAAATAAAGAGAGTGAAGTCCATCACAGGGGACATCTTGAACAATGGCAATTGAAAGCAATTCAATTTCCTGTTACAGCCATTGAATTTATTGTGTTAGTGAAGGAGAACTTTCTGATCATTCTAAAAGATGAAAAGTACATAATCGTGACTGATACTCTCATTTCAGTTGCTCTTTTCCCATATGGTTAACAAAAAAGATTGTTAACAAAAATTTTGTATCAGAGACCTTAACTGCAGGAAGATGGAACAAATAGGTGGCTTGTTGAACTTGCATTGAAAAAATATTTCACACTGTCACCAACTTGTTTGCAGTTTTTAAGGCTTAACATTTGAAGTGACAATAGCTATACATTCAGCTTTAAAAATCAAGTTCACATTTAATCTTCTGCAAATATAGAGATCCCTGTTCTAAATAAATTATTTCTTGTGTCAAAATCAAGCGTTTTTGGTTTTTTTTAAGGAAATTTGAAATGCATTTTCAGATTGCCGCAAAACTCATTTAGAACAGTCAACAAACTGAATTCTTATAATTTGGGTCCAACCAGGTGAGACAAAACAATGATTCATATTTATTTACATGATGGAAAGTGCACCCATTTTTATCTTTAAGTTCGCTTTTGGATGAGGCTGGAAGAGTACACAAGCAAAATGTAGCAAGAGATACTAGCATTAAACTGATTGGCTGCAGCAGCTGATTATTCCGCTTGTCATCCATAGTTCAAGTTGTCACCTAGGAAAAGATTAATTCTGTTATTGCTGCTCTTTGAATGTTTAAAAATATGTGCAGTTTCCACAGGGCTTTATTTTGCAAAAATGTAGGTGATGTATTTTGGGAAGACAGAAGGAAGTAAGCATATGTAGAAGATTTGTAAACTCTGTTTTCTGAGAAGGGCAGAAATATGTGGGTTGCAGAGGAGAGAATTTTACTTGCTTTTGTCCTTTATTTAGAAATACCTAAAGTATTTCTTTCTGTAACAATAGAGAAAAAGATACAATTAGATAAAATGCAATACAATTAGATAAAATGGTACAATTGAGATTTTACAGCCCATGTGAGAGTTTTTCTGAAAATGTTTTCCTCATCTCTGTTTTTCAGAAGAGTTATAATTTATACACCATTATTTTTAATTAATTTTTTTTTTTTCACAGCTCTAGCCCAGAATGGAGGTTGGGAAAATATGTTATTTGTGTTGTACCTCATACAAGCAGATTTCATATAAGGATTAAGTGCTACAATTAAACCTATTCTTCTCATTTCCTATTATAAACAAAGTTCTTAAAATTATCAAAGCTATATTATTCCTAGATCAAAAGAATGTGACTTACCATCTATTGCCAATACTTTTAAATTAACTGTACTTGTTCTGGATTTCTGACTAGAAATTTGTAGAGTAGTTGCACCTGTCATGAGAAGTTTACAAGTGGCAGCACGCTGACTGTCTGCTAAGTGCATCAACAGATTGTATTTACTGATTTTTTTCTCTCCTCCATTCTCGATAACCCTTGTTATTCAATACGGTGTCCCATCTCTGAAAGGAGGTTCAGCTTCTTTGCTGTCAAGTGTCTGCAGTGTAGATCAATTGCCTACTCCTGAAAGTGCTAAACTAGCAAAGAGAAGGATGTTCTGCTGGTTTGGGTGAATCTTATGCTCAATGTTGTATCCTGTTCAATGCTGATGGTTTTGTATCCAGATCAAATATATTTTTCAAGAGGATTTTTTTTTCCCCAGAAAATTATTTTTCCCATTCAGTCTCTATTCTCTTTGCTGCCTTGTATCCTAAAACACAAGCACTTGCCAAGGCTACTAAAGAATACTTAAGGCATAGATAACAAGCAGAAGCCTTCAAGATTTCCACTGATGTGAGAGGTCTGCTTATTCTGTATTCCTCCATTATATAGCTAAGAATCATCTCTGATCCACCTAAAAACTTTCAGGTCAGGAAAAGTTACCAGACATATAATCCAATTTGAATTACCAATATTCACATTAATAATGGGAAGAGAAAGAAAGTTGGATAGGAGAAAGAAAATAAAAAGAGCTTTCTCTGAAAAAACATGTTGGAAATACCATAATAGTACAGGTTAGAAAAGAAGGCAAGAGGTGAAAATATGATTTGGAAAGAAGAGTGCATAAATTGCCTATTAATTCGTAAGCTTTAAACCATGATATAGTAAGAATCAGTCATCCTAGGGATCTTTGTGGTTAATTCATGTAGTTGTCTGAAGGCTAAATGAATGATTAATATGAGGAAACAGAGTTAGTGAGAGAGATTTAAAAACATAGAGAGAAAGGAGGCAAAAATTGAAGAAGGACAAGGGAAGGTATAGATGTCCAGAAGCATAAAGGGAAAGAGAGGAAGGAAGTTAGAAATTATATAAGTGATTTTTTGATTATATTAAAAAAATCCCATAGACAGAAAAATTAGCTAGCTTACTATTTTCTGAGAAGAAACTCTGCCATAAGTCAGGGTCTATTTTCTTAAATGGGAGGATAAAATTCTGTATCTGTTGAAGTTAGCATCATTAACTCCAAAGGGTCAAGACTTTGATATACATTTTGAATGTAGTCATCAATATATTCAAATTCATAGTGATGAAATGTATCTATATCTGGTGATGCAATTTAGCTGATGAGGTGATACTGAAGTTCAGAGTTTAACTGACTATGTATCTAGCATTTTAGTCTTTTGTGACATGATCAGTGTATATTAGAATATTTCTTTCTAAAACTTTGCATTACCTGTCAAATTACTGATTTTTCTGTGTCAAGCCTTGCTGGCTTCATACTTATCTGCTAATACCTACACTGGATTTAGTTTGCCTGAAGTGTCATCCTCATTGGTTTATATCTTATATGTCAGTTAAAAAATTCTGTTACATGGAGAAAAATGAAAAATGTGGAGAAAACACCACATAATAATATGTTTTGTGTTTGTTTCTCTCTCTGCAATTTCATGTATGAAAATATGTACATACTCCAGCCATACGTTGAAATATTGTCAATCTGAAAATCAAGTTAGATTATAATAATCAAGTTAGATTATTTTTAGATTGTTTATATCAAGTTAGATTTACGAATTAGATTATAACTCACAATCAAGTCCACTCCACCAGCTTTTCTTCATAAAGTCTTTCTGGTCTTGGGGCAATTAATACACCTTCAGAAAATACTTTTTTTTTTTGTGCATAAGACCTAGAGACTGACTCATTCTTGCAAAGGTGCCCTGGGGTGAATAGTGGTAAATATCACAAAATATCTTTTAAACATTATGTTCTAATTTGTCTGTAAAAGTACTTCAAAAATGGCACCCACTTAACAAAAATGTCTGAGTCATACCTGTTGAAATAATTTTCCACTGTTATCTACTACAGCTATTAGCTTCCCATTTTATTCTGGGTAGGAGTAGATTGTTGTACAGGTATTTACTGAATGAGAAGGAAGGCTGGCTGACTTAAGTTAGCAAAGTAAATGTCTCCTAGCGGTGCATCTGTTGATTGCCCTGTATGCTTTACTGCTAGTATGAAGTTAATATAGACTATGAAATACTAATAAACTGCAGTTGAAAAAAAAGGAGTTTCTCTCTTTTGACAGTCAACCCAATAGGTCAGTAATTACTTTGCAAATTTTCTATGTATTTCATCTACCCTCTGATAAAGGAAACTGCAACACTAAGGTCATATATTATAAAATTTTATATTTCTATGACATTATAAAAGAAAAAAATTAAGGATAAAAATATCAGATTTGAATAGCTGAATTTTCTACCTTTATCATTATAATAGCTTGTTTCAAATGATAAATTTTATTCTTTCACTGATTTAAAAAAAAAAGAAAAAAAAAGGAAAAAAAAGAAAGGAACCTCAAAAGAATTGAAAGGATTTACATAAATTTAAAATGTGTCTAACAGGTACACTCTATAAGTTTTTAAAATGCTCTCAGCATGTGTTAAATACAAATGTGTTATGTTCTACTCCCAGAGAATGAGCTGCATTTTATGAAAGCTTTGTCAAAATCCAGTCAAGCAATACAACATTCAAATTAAATTATAAATAATGCAAGTTTTTATGATCTTTTCAGAGATCCTTTTCTCCTAACAAAGTTTACAACATTTATGTTCTTCTCAAGTTCAGGTTTTTGTTTATCGGCACAGTACTAAGACAACAGTAAGAACATTCTTTCCTGTTGCTGTCTTTGTACATGTGCCATAATTTCTGTTTCTGTCTGTGTTCTATGGAAATATACAGAACAAAAACATCACATATGCAGCACAACCCTTGTCACATACATCTTATGCAGAAATTACCAGAGATGGCATCATAATATGGATTTAACAGGAGTTTCTGTTGAATGTTGCAAGTACAAAAATTAACAAAATAAGTACACTTTCTCTAATTTATATTGTTTATTTCCCAAGCATCCATCATATAGCTTCTATAGATTTTTAAATTCCATCTCATTTCCATCACAGTTACCTAGTCTAGTTTCGTTGTAATTCATAGCAGTTGATGCAGATATTCCTACAGAATCGCTATATCCAATCATGGCACCAACTGTCCAAAAAAGTCACTAACCCAGTGAAGGGGAGAAACAAAAGTGGAAAACACACCATAGAGAAAAAAATTTAAAAAAAACCACAATATTTTATTTCATCACTTTAAAGAGAAGATTAAGGGGTGATAATGTTCCCTCCTATGAGAACAAAATTTTGTTCAAATGTTCTATTTTTAACAGTGAAAGCAAAAGGGATTTCCCAGTTTTTAGAAGACTCAGTAGCAGTATTTATTATCACTAGACTGGATTTTTAATTTACTTTCCATTTTGAATATTGATTCATTCCAAATCCGTCATCTGTGTTACAGACAGACTGAATCATGTGGTAACATTTGCAATCTCTCTCTAGTGGTTTTTCTCTAAACTACAGCCTATTTGAGGTCAGGATAAGTACTACTTGGTTTACTAAGTGAAAATTTATCTCTTGAGATAAGTATGCAATCATTAAAATGTGCAAGGAAGTGAGAATCACTTAAATTCCAGCTTAGTACAAAGCTGCTCCCTATTACATTGAGGTATTCATCCATCATATAATCAATCTATATAAACAGTGCTCTGAGCTCAATCCTTCTTCAACAACTTGTGTCCTCACTTTAATTCTGTCAGTTGCAGAGAATTTAACAGTAGCTTCTCTTAACCAATAGAGTAATTTTGTCTTGGAATAAAGAAAAGCTGTACTGACAGGCTCTTACCACTTCCTCTGGTAAGCAGAATTTATTCTTTGAATATAAATGATTGATTAAACGCCCATCACTGTTTATGATTCTTCTTTAGATGGACTTTCAATCAATACAGAGATGTCTCTTTTATCTGTATTGCCACAGAAACATAGCATTTACTTCTAAATTGTAACTCTGAACAATGAACTCACTGAGCAGGGGAAATAGATAGGCTTCTATAAGGATAATTTGGGATTGAAACCTTGCAAAGAAAGAGAATAACACAAATGGGCTTTAGGCAGACTACACTTCATACCTTCTCTAGTGTCATGTGCATTTGCTTCAGCAGAACTGTCAATTACCAAATGATGAAGACAATAATGCAGGAGAAGATATTCTGTGAAGTAGCTTTTGTTGGTACCTCCTCAACTCATTTATCTCCTAAAAGAGAGATGACTTGGAGCATGGATGATGTGGAACAGCTCCAGCCATCTGGTGCTCTGTGGAAACACAGAATTTGTCTGGCTTGTAATGAGCTTCACTGAGATGGACCTTAACTGCTGTCCATTATCAGGGAAAATTTTCTATGGCTGCTAAACACATATTTCTTCTCCTTTTTCTTTTACTTCCTCTCCACCTCCCTGTATGTGTGTGTAATATTGTTCAGCAATTCAAATACTCTCCAGGCAGGGGCAGATTATTTTTTTTTTGGCTGAGATCTGAAAACGGATGTTTGAAAATACAGGAAACATGACTGAAAAGAAAACTTAATCTAACAGTGGTGTGACACAATGAAAGGAGCCTTGGGAGTCAGACTTTAGCTCGTGATGTCAGCTACAGATTTGCAGCTGCAACTGTTGCTGGAAACTTGATTTTTTTCCCTGAAATGGAAAGACTTTATATATTCTTCTAAATTAAACAGATTGTCAGAAACATGCTGCTCCAATGCCAATTCTTTCCAAACTAGCCTATAATATCCAAAATTTTGATCAAATGAGTCCTAAGGATGTAACAATATAAAGACATCTCAGCTGTCCTGTAGATAGTTTTGAATGAATTTGCTAAAACTTTAATTCCAGCATTTTGAAAAATAAGGATACTATTTCTCAGAAGAGCAAGAGCTTCTAGGAGATCACCATTCTTAATTCTTTCATGCTCAGGACAGGTAATTCTCTTCCTAGAGAAACTATTTATTCACACCATTTGTAAATGAACAATATTAGCTTTGCTCACTAACAGTTCTGCCAACAAAGTGGGAAAAAGCTACACAGTTAAAAAGTGTAGACTTGCATTAATAGTGCTCCATATGAGTGCTTGTATTAGTAGACAGGGAACCAGCTATCTCATGCTTTTCTAGTTGGGCTGCTGCCAGTAACAGTGTTAGGGAAGACACAGATTCAGTTTCCAGCCCTTGAGCTGGGTGTAGTTCTGTACAAGGAAAGCTCAACTTTCAGCCTCTTCCCCAACCCCGCTATTAAAGTCTCTTTGTGTAGCCCTGTGGCTTAAGTATTTTAACAGCTACCCAGTCGTAGCCAAAAAATATTCAGGTGTCCCCATTCTGCTGAACTGTTCTGCATATTTCCAATTTTTAGTTCTTTTCTAGGCTTGTGACAGAGGGTGATTTAATCTTGTAATGTGACACTGAACTTAAATGATAAGTATAGACTGATAATTTATTATTTATTTATTTATTATTTATTTTTATATTGATATTTATTGTGATATTTTATGTATTCATCTTCACTCTTCAGGTCTAAAAACAATGACCAATGATTAGAAAATAAGTTCAGAATGATTTTATTTACGGAAAATAGTTAGTGATTATGTTCTTCAGTAAATAATTGCAGTAATCGACTGATAATAGAAGCGCACAGTAAATAGGACACATCAAGTAAAATTTTAAAGGTATATTCCCAGATGCCTGTCAACCATGTCTGTCTCAAGGATTATACCGCATTTTCTTGTTGAATTCTGTTTTCTTTATGTTTCTGTCTAGAATTCAAACACACTAAATTACCATAGAATTATGATAACCTACCTCTATGATCAATTAACTTCTGTTGCTAATAGAGATAACTCCACGTTTGCAGGGTTTTCTCTTCTTCAGTATAGGAATTGCTATAAAACGATGAAATTACATATTTTAAGATTCTTTATGAAGGTGACTAATTTTTCCACTGTACGTATTCAAACAAAATAGGGAAATACTGTAGTGGTTTTACATGTTGTCATAAAATTAATGCACCTTCAATTTGCACACAGTAGGAATCTAGAAGCTGCAAAATGAACTGCCATATGTGCCATAAGCCACTGCCAGGCACTGATGCCAGTCTGGTGAATATATAAGATTACTAAGAGACACTTGTACACTGAAACATATTCATTGACTCTTCAGACAGACTTTCTGTGGACCTCTGTTTCAAACAAACAGTAAAAAGCCAGAAAAATGAGAGTTTTTGCTGAAAGGGACATATCCAAGAAAGGAAAACAGCATTTGCTAGTACTGGCTGATCTTAAATCAGCCAAGGAATTTCAAACATGCCGACTAATGCTGGCCAACTTGGTTTTTAAACTTGTAAGCCTTGAAAAATGACAAAACCAGAATTTAATCTGCATATTGGTAACCTTTAGGTTAAGTCAATTATCTGGATTGAATCTTTGCAAGTTGCTACAGGGTATCACATGACTCTGCCTATTTGTAAGAGCTTTCTTTTTTCATTCTTCAAGATGTGCCACAAATCATTATTTGTAGATTTCGCTGTCATGACTTTCAGTTAGCATGACTGTTCCTATACTTCGCTACCGACTTTTACATCTGTTTCAACTGCTCCCAAAGCTTTCACAAGTTTTTGAAGCTTATCCACAGGATATAATAAGGCAAAAGTGCAGAGGTCCTCAAATTAGCATCAATCCAAGCATGTCATTCCACAAGGTACTGTTTTCTGGTCAAGAATCTGCACCATTAAGAAGCAGAGCTTGTTAGTGCAGATCCAGATCTAACCCATGGCAGCAGGGTTTTGGAACTTGAACCAGCTCAGGCTACATCAGATCAAACACAAAAAGGATGCCAAGCACCAATGAGCCACAGTAGCTGGTGATAAATTCTAAACACATGCATGAGCATTACTTACCTTTTAACTACCTTTTTTCATCTTGATGATGTCTGCTGAGTGTCACAGAATGCCAGGCAGCTGTTTTGGGGGTACATGCTGCTTTCATGGTGTAAACAATCATCACCTAGAGCAAAAGACATTTGTGTTTCTCTTTTCTGATGTGGTTCAATTTGCTGTTTTCATGTTTTATATATCTATTTATACACAGATAAGTGTACTAAAACATAATTTAATAACCTCTGGACTTGAACCATTCATGGGAATGATAGGTAACTAGGAAAAAAATTGTGTGTCCTACGTATTTGAATTGCTAACCTTATTAATACACACACTGATGCTGGTGATGCAACAACCTGATTTTTCTTTGTTATTTACAAGACCTTAATTTCAAAAACATTTGTAATCACTCATTCAGTCATTTGCAAACACTGATAAAACTGAGGCTGTCTGTTCTGAAGGTCAGGGCGGGAAGATATATTCAGAGGTTATAATTACAACAAGCATCTCAACAACAGCAAAAAAAGGAAATTGCATTTCTCAAAGACCAGATTTTTCTCCCTTCAGAAATTCATGATGAGGTAGTTTCTGCAAAACTCCCCACTCATCAAATCTCTTTGCATCAGGAAAAACTGAAATCTTGTTTGGCTATGCTAAACATAGCCTGTTTCAATGGGAGCGTGGGCTTCCAAAGGGACAAATGCCATCTCTACAAAGCTCTCTCCTCTGGCTGCTCAGGTCCCCAAGTTAATACATATAAAGTAATGCTTTTGATTTATGATATAGGTAGCCTTAGCAGATTAATGGCTTTAATTTACCAAGCCAGAAAAATCAGCATTTTTTAACACAAAATAAATTCTTTCTTTTCCACTGCAACTTAGAAGGCTTAGCAAGGCTTATGTGAACTCTGTAGCAGATCCATGACACAGAAGACCTGTGGCTGGCCACATAAAAAATGGTGACTAGTTTCTGTGTCTATTAGTAAAGGTGTCACATATCATTCTTTGATGGAACCAGAGAAATCTCTGATAGTATGTTAAATATCTGTTAAGTTTGAAATGTCAAGCAGAGAAATTTGACTCAAAATTCAGCCTTAAAATCTCTCATGGGGGATGAAAGCTGGAGAGATATTCTTCAGTTCTTATAGCTTTAACCAGCTGGTTTTTGGAAAATAGTGAGCATTCTCAAATCCATTGAACTAAACTAGAATTCTCTTGATTGCCAGTATAAGCATCATATATGAAATACTGGCTATGACAGCCTTAAAAGTTGACAGCATTACAAAGCAAAGGCACCAGATTGAAAACTCCTGTCTATATCCAGCTTTAAAGGAAAATTCTGCTGGCCACTGCCCTCTTTCCATTTCCCATACTCTGAAAGCTAATCTCGCATAGTAAGGAAGTCATCTGTGTCCTGCTTGCTTTTCCTGTTAGTGATAATAACTACCTGTAACCACACCTAAAATTTACTATAGGTTGCATCACCTGAGACATGGGAGTACGTATTCCTAAACAGCTTGGAACAGATATTTCTGCAACTGACCCTTGTTGTGGTACTCATTTCTTGTTTAGAAAAGTAGTGCTTTGTCAGCCCAATGTAATTTGTGTTTTCTGTTATTACCTCTATGTCTGTTCTCTCCCTATTTTGTCTGAAAATTAGATAGCCATAATAACCAACAGGCCCAATGGTGTTCTTCTGACTGTTACTACTACAGTTTCTTAGTCCTCAGAGGAACAAAATACCAAAGTTCTTATTATATAAAACTACAAGCAAGACCTAACAGTCCAGTGTTCTATTACCGGTGGTGATAATGTTGAGTTGTGATTCCAGAGATATCCTTTGTAATATTATTTTATGAGAAGAAATAGTATGTCTAACTAGAAAAGCACTTGATTCTTCTCATGTGGTAGGAGGACTAGGACCTCTTTGGTTCTTTTCTTCTTTTGTTTCCAGCAAGAAAAATAACAGCAAAAAAAAATTGGGCATCTCAAAGGTGCCAGTTCTTAGTAAGTCCACTAATTTGAGCTACTAAACTCTCTATGGTTGAATGTTTAATTTATTGTCATATATCAATCCCAAGCTAATTAGAATCACAAATGAAAAGACTTAGTTATCGGAGAGCACACCTTCCAGGTAAAAGATTTGTTTTTCATTTTTTTGGCAAGGATCACAAGGTGGTACTATTAAACATGGCCGTGAAGGACAATTCTTGTCTCTTTTCAGACATTCTAATTCTTCTTTAGTACAAGAAGAAACACTGTGATACATTAGTGTGCATTTGAGATTTTGTTTTTCTCAGGTGGTGTTTTGTAACCACTTACCACAGCTCTAGGTCTGGGATACAGTTTCTTGGTAAAATAAGTCTTCCTGAGTCATTTGACATGGAAATAAGATATTTAAGGTTGCTGGGGCACAGTCTTGCACAAGTTTAATTTGGGTCATTCTATTCAAAACTTGTGAATGAAAAGGTCAATTTATTGCATATTTTTCTAATCATCACAAGTGACCAATAGTCTAAAATAAAAATTAAAAATAAAAACGAAACCTCACTGTAGAAGAAAATAGATGTGCTATATAATCTGCATTGTGAATCTGGGTTTCAATTTATTACACTGGTTTAATAGCTTATTACAGCAATCCAGCTGGTGTTCCAGGAATAGATCACTTCACTGCTATGAGTGGGATTTTTTTTGTTCTCACATTTATCAAATATTCTGGCCAGCTGGCAGTCTTTGCATTCTTGGCTCTATATACTACACCAGTCCCAGTGAGTGCAAATAATCTATAAAACCTTCATGTGGGGTATTAGATGGGTTCTAAGAGGACATCTGTGAAAATACGGATGAAAACCTTGGAGACTTATGCAAGCACTTGCCAAAGGTGTGTCTGCTACTTTTCCACATGGTTGTATATTATGTAATAACACACAATAATGCACTTGCTTTTGGAGAGACAGAGAAAATAAATTGAAAACACAAAATCAAACTGCGCAGGAATATAATTTTCCAGCATGCAGGATACTGTTCAAAACCTGCCTCTTAGTCAAANCTACCAGCCCAGTAAATATGAACCCCTAAGGAATGTGACAAGCATGAGAAATTTTGATATACAGAATATAGAGAATTTTACCAGGAGCTATAGTATAAAAAACCAAAATTAAAAAAAAATAATAATAAAAATAATTAAACCCTACTAAAATAATAGCTAAAAAGAATAAATCTTTTTGGCTTTCTTCTTCTTCTTCCTTATTTAAGACACTGAAATGTGAGGATTTTGTGAAGAAAATGCTGAATAAATTATTCTCAGTCTAAAGCAATGCTACAAAGGCCTAAACCACATAATCCAAATACAGGAGAGATGCAGACAAATGAGATTTTGACTGAAAAGAAAATAGAAATACTCTAAGGAATATCATATTTTGACCCATCAGAGGTGTAGCAAAGTTCCACATAAGACTCAGGTACTCTTGCATAAAGGAGAAATGAAAGCTTGAACGGGAGGAATTTGGTTCGCAACTGAGACTCTGAACTTAAAGGGTTTGTGTGTGGGTGTCAAAGTTCACAATACAGTCTGTACATTGACAGGCAACAGAGCTGGAAAACAATTCCACCAACAATAGGACAGTCCTTCCAACACAGGTGCCAAGCATTCTTATCTGCACCTTGAGAAAAGCTACCTGACCTTGCATTTCAACCAGAAGGGTCTGAAGCACCTTTAGCTCTGCTGTCACACCTGCCAGCCCTTTCTCTCGCCAAGGCAAATAGTGATGCAGTATAGCAAACCTATCAGTGGAAAGATACCAGTTGTTCTGATAACCCAGTTATAATAACTGTACACTTATCAAGGGTACAACTCTGCAGAGCTGTAGTGAGGACATGAGGGCTTCATCTATTAATGATCAAAATACAGTAGGAGTGCTTCTGGGGCTTATGATTTCATTTAAGGGTGGCTCAAATGGAAATAGACACCTTTTTTAGGCAACTGAATTTTTCTCTGGATGTCTTTTTTATGGTGATTTGATTTTCATTGCCCAGAACTTTTCTTAATAGTATATGAACCTGGACACAAGTAAAGCCCAAATGTGTCTTAGTTCGGAAAAAACCCTCCACCTTATCCTACCACACTCCTCTCGATGTCCAAACATAGCATTAAAAAATGTACGGTAGGAAATGAACAGGTGCTGCTACTAATTGAAGCTTAGGAATATGTGTAACATATGGATAGGGTAATTAGCAAGTTAAAATGTGCATGATAAAAGATGATAGCCAAGAGAGATAACCATAGAGAATGTAGTATATACTCTATATATCACTGACTGTACTCCCATAAAGCACAGGCATGTAGCTCAAGTCAGGTAGTTAGACCCTACTGTGTGCCCTGTCAACATCATTGTGCTTGTCCATCACACCGAATAAAAATAACCTGGGTTAAAAAGAGGCAGTGATTACATCAATTGTGCTGCTAGGGAGTGTTAAGAACATCTCATCTCTGGAAGAAGTGGGTCTGGAAAGGGGGTCAGTGTAGTCATCTAAGGAAGAGGTGCCCTTGGATTGAAGAGTTGACTGAGCTTCCCACAAGGCCAGGGTACCTCAAGTGCTTCTGAGGAGCAAAGGGACATATCCTGAAGGAAATTACTGTGTTTATGAACACCCTGCTTGTTTGAAAGCTGCTACAAACCTTGTTTTCACAAAGCAAGAAGTGAAAAGTGAATTAAACTCTTGTAGCTTCCAAGAAAGGGCTCACACTGCCTGATGTTAGTCCATCCCTGTACTCATTATGTATGCAACCTAATTCAACAAAAATTCTTCCAGTCAGGCAGGTCCAGTTTGGCTTACATCATACGTCCAGATATCTGAAGAGATGTTGCCTGAAAACTTCTCCAAATCCCTCACCTTGTTCCTTCCCATCAAGTTGCCAAATTCTTGGTTTCCTTGTACCACAGCCATGGGTGCATTGAGTAGTCCAGAGTCTGGTGTCTTTGCTGCCAGCCTCCCACAGCATCTGCTGTCATCCTGCATGAGGCATTTCACATGGTGTTGGTGAACTTAGTGCAGTCTGCAGGTGTCTACAGAGCAGGAGCTCCCTCGATGGCATCCAGGAGCACCTGGAGCTTAATAATTCATGCTGGATCTTAGGGAAGGTGTTGGTGGTGAGACTTCTTTCCCTGTGAGCTGTGCTGTCTCTTGAGCAGCAAGATGTATTGATATTTATCTCAGAATAAAATATTTCATCTCATTAGTGAATGAGTAATAATTATCACTTTCAGCTTTGCTAAAGTGCTTGTGTCACACTGGAGTGTGTCAGATATCTCATAGATTTTTTTTTTTCAATGTCAGGCACTATCCACTATATGAGTTGTATTGTTTGATATATCCAAAAGAGTTATGAATATGTGTTTTGTTTCTTTTCAGTCTTCCTGCATGGTGCATGAGGGTAAGTGCACAAAAAAATTTCTAAAATCTAACCTTCTTAAAAATCTAAACCAAAACTAAATCACAGAATATAGTTTTAAAATCAAGTTAATAGGGAAGATAAATGTTAAGCTGATACAGAAAATATTAGAAATATCTTTAGAAATAAGTGGTTTCTATTGTCTTTTTACAATTTTCTTTTTGTATTGTTTATTGTTTAAGTATGAATGTCCCAAAGTCATGTTATGTGTTATTTTTGTTATGTTACAATATGTTGCATTTTTTCTCTAGTCCCCATAGCAAAGGATTGTCTAGGTTGTGTTGGATGATGGGTTTTCCTTATTCAAGGGAATGTGAGAAAGCTATTTTGAAAAATTGCTCTTTTTTGATAGGCAATATAATTTACAGAGCACTACCAAGAAACTTAACAAATAACATTTTAGCAGGATCATTGCCACTAATAACATACACTTGTACCACATGCATTTTGCCCAATAATTCTTTAGAGTCATGTTCAGCTACAATTTTCCAATGGCAAAAATAAATATTTCCCAGAAAAAGGAAAGGAGATGTTCTAGAACTGTGGTATATAACTCCCCAGTGTTCAGCTGAAATCTCACCTCGTTTTCCTGGCTTCTTGCTGTTCAATTCAACTTAAGGAGGCAGGGCAGGAGGGGAGAGGGGGGGAGTAGGGGAAGAAAGAAAAAAAACTCACAGAAAAACCCCAGAAATTAAATATTGATCCTGTGAAAAATTGCTTTAGCTCTGTCTGTGAAGAAAGAAGCAGATTTTCTACCAAAGGACAGGTCAATGTTGGGAATCAGCACAGGCTGCTCAGTTGAACTATTAGTTGAAATAATTGCATCTGCAGAGGATTGTGTTTATCTATGAAGAACATGATAATCTCTGAATTAAATGTGTATGTCTTAGAGCAGAGGCTAGCTACTTTTAGCTACCAGAGGGTGATACATACAATGCAAAGAGAAAACAGTATGTCTTTATATACTTTCCTGTTTGTAATTTTTAAGTAAGTATTTTTTTAAGTTAGTTATTTTACTCAGTAACTTTTTTTAATACAAAATAGCATCATTCTGCAAAACTAAGCTTTAAAATCCTATAGCTTAGACTATTCTGTGGTCAAGATTATCTGACAGTGGTTTGGGTCTTTTTTCTTACTGAGAGTTTATCAAACCTCACATTATCCAGCATATCCCATTCTCTTTATATATGAAATGGATACTATTTGTTCTGAATTGTCAAGAAGTTGGAGAGCTTTGAAGTACCATGGTGTGAGAGAACTGAAAGCAATTATTTAGTCCAAACAGGAAAAATAGCAAAATGGTAATGCATGAAAAAAACCTTCCTGCCAAAATACTTCATAACATTGACGGATTTAAAAAAAAAAAAAATCTCCTTTTTACAATTTCTTGTGCCATTTAAAACTCAGGGATAATGTGAAAACATTAATACTCTCTCTAGAAGCAGGGACATCTTGTAGAGCCGCTAAGTTTTGACACAGATCTAACCTTCCAGAGGCTAAAACCTTGAATATGTTAGTTTTGTAGACTCAGACTATCAACAACCAAACTTCTGTTTTTCTTTTTTTTTTTAAAAAAAGAGAAAAGTAAATAGAATGCATAGTATCTAAATAGTTTTAGCTAACTGTGCTTTCAGCATTAAAAGATTATCCTTGTTTTGCAAAACATGCACTTCCAAACATTTTGAAGCTTTTTTTAGTTGCACAAAAGACATTGTCTTCTACAGTATACTATAAAGATGCTGATAGGTCTGAAGTCTCTAAACACAGGCCAGTTAGAAAACATGTTTATTATAAGACATGCACAGCTTATTAAGATACATACACAACTAAAAACAACACATAATTTTTAACTTTATCTCCATCCTATTTTTTTCCAACCTTTATTTCCTCAGTTTTTTCATTTACAGGGTTAAATTCACACACAGGACTGAATTTTCAAATTGTTCTGCCATGGTTTCCAGCTGTGTCTCTTACACTGACTTTTTAATGAGACCTAGCTTGAAAAAAGATCCCAAATAGCTTTAGGAAAATGTAGCCTTCTGCTTCTTTCTCTCTCTGAGTGACGAGTGCTGTGATTGCAGGGGTGGGAGGTAAGAGACAGATAATAAGAAATTTCAACTCAAAGTATCTTGATGACACATGAAAGATGAATTGAAAATGCTTTAGTTTAGAAATTAGCTTTCATTGTTTTAAGGTGATTGATGAGATGACTCTGAACTAGTTCTATCTAGCAGCAGTCACTGTGCTGTAACAGCAGAAGGCATGCAAAGTTTGCGTGTGCATGGCTATCTGTCCATCAATTTAAATGTATTTGAACAGCTAAAGCTATCACATTGCTAGGATGTAAACACGGGTGACTAGTATTTTGCAAAATATTTTTCCTTCTGTAAGAAAAGTGACCCTGTTATAAATAAAACCTGCTGTAGCATGTAGGCAAAAGTTCCAAGAGGACAGGGTAGATAAAAGGTAAGGCACAAGTAGGGAAGATGAGAGGAAAGGGAAAATGGTGAGTGCAGGGGTGGGATTCAAACTCAACCCTGAATCCACAAGACCCTAACAGAAGAAACACTAATCTGAGGCATGGTAGAACAAGGTTCAAGTCTTTGGTCTTCTGGTTCAAATGGGATTGAACATGGATTCCCCGTGTTACCTGGTTGTAGTCAAACACTTTCCCTCTCCATAAAGAAGAGCCTGGGAAGGGCAGGCCAAATCAGTCAAACTCTTATACCCATGCTCTTCTCTGTGATATGCGAGACCCTGCAGTGAGCTTTGGTCTCAGGTGATATAGGAAGACATAAGAATCAGCCTCTTTATCTTTCATTTTTTTCTTATGAAAAGGTTTTAGTGGTTCATCCTGATGTGGAATTTATTTTTTAATCTTGACAACTGTATCATAGTGGAGAAAAGCTTTTCCACACTGTTCTATATGCAAGTATTTAATTTTCCCCTCAGGGTATTAATATGACACTGAAATATAAACTGGAGATCAAGACTCAGATATGTTTCAGGCCACTTTGAAATTAAGGTTAAATATCCTGTTGAATATTTAGCTAAGGATCATTAGGTTTGTTAGAAATGATCCAACATTATTGTTGATTTGAACAATTCATTTTTAATTGGTTTCCTTCTAGCAATTTCTCCTTTCAAAGCCTTGCAAATTAATTTGTGGTTCTGCCTTTTAGTGCTACAGATTTACAGAAAGCACAAAGGAAAATGCCAGGCTGCCATAGTCCCATCTCCTGCCTGTATCAAGCAGGGATGCTGACAGGGACCTCGACTTCCCTGTCCTTAACTGCACAAAGGTTTGGCAGCACCAGGGCTCAGGCACAGCCTGAGCATCCCAAGTCCTGTATTTTAAGCACACCTCATGAGGTAGCTAACTCAGCCTTCTGCTTAAAAGTAAGGTCAATTATATTTTACTAAGATCTTCAGGCATTGTATTCTGCCACTCATCTCTATTTTTACCATCGAAATGTCTGATTACAATCTCCCTTAACACAACTTAAACCTCTTACTTTCTGTTCCAAAATACTTTATTCCTTCCTATAAACAGCAGCCTGGCTCTCTCCCAAATCCCTTCTCAAAAATTCTTTCTTTTTCCTTTTTTTTTTTTTTTTTCCATGGGTCAAGTTTTTTGGATGTGTCACAGTAATATTTATAACATCCCAGTATTAGTTTTTTACCAGATTTAGTACCTGCTAATAAGAGAAATAGAAGTGGCAAACCTTGCTTGCTTCCTGCTTCTCACCCAAAGCAGCTTTCTGATCTTTCCCAAAAAATCAAGGCAAGTGACAACTTGTATTGGGACGTCAGGCCAGAACTGGTCTTTAGTGGTATAGAAACACAGACAAGACAAGCAAGCAAATTACAAGAGCTAGAGACAAAATCTGCCATTTTTCTTTTTTCCCTTAAGTGTTTTCATGTAAACTGCTGGCACTATATATATACCACTATATAAAGAGGTTTGGGATGGTTCTACCATGAGATATATTTTTTTACCCTTGACATATAAAGGCTGGTCTGCATTTTGTGAATGTTAAACATCCCAAGGGAGTCTGGTTTTGACAGAAAGGTTTTTTCCTGCCATCTTACTCACACGTTCATTTCTGTTCATTTTCCTGTACCATATTTTGGGACTGGTTCATGTGATAGTCTTCCACTTCAAATATGACTAGAGTACAGTGATTGTATCTTCCTATTATTTGTTGAGTATTACACCCTCATTTGATTTAAATTTGTTATCTAAAACTTTGAGACCTCACACACAGGTTGAAAGGTCAGGGAAGGAAGATGCTAATTTGCTGGAAATTTCTTACACATACTTTCAAACTGGTGGTGGCACCAGTTTTAAATCTCTTTAATGAGACTTAATCTGATCAGAAAGAGAAGTTTGGTAGTATTTGTATTTGGGTATAACAGTGTTCCAGTGGGAGGAATATTCTTGTTTGCTTTTTTATTTTTTAGGATTAATTGTAATTTAGTCTCATTCTCTAACAGAGTGAACTAAGAGCAAACCTCTAGTGGTAGCAATGGTAGGTGTCCAGTGACGTCCTTGTAGCTGGAAGAGCTGCTAGGAAGCAGCTTGTGGAAAGCATTGCTTCTTTTTTAATGCCTTATGGAATTTTCTAGCACACAGTCTGGCTCTTTGTGTTATCTGCCAGCAGATCTTTGAATGCATGACCCATACCAAAATCTACTCACAGGGTGAAAAACCTGAGTGTCATTTAGTGTTAAGCTGATTAAAAAAAAAAAAAATACAACAAGCTAGAGCTTGGAGAGACAGAATGTTGGTTTAGAGGTTTTTATTTTTCTTTAAAAGGCTTTAATCATGTTTCTTTTCAGCCTGAGCATTAAATTAGAAGGTGCAAGTGCAGAAATTAATATTTACAGAAAAAATAATGGAAATATTCCTAGAATAATTCAAACACATTAGTTGTGATAATTAACCGTTAAAGAAAAATACTAGTAGCACCACAAATTAATAGCAATATAAATATTCATAATTTAAAGCCTTTTAAAACTGTTTATTGTGCAGAATACTAATTTAAATCTAACCTCATTTTTAAAATCAGCATATTCAGTCAGGCTTAAAAATGAATATGCACAAACTATTTATTAGAAGCTGGATATGCAAAATCAAATGGCACATATTTAGCCTACTGGAATGAGGTTTCTATAAAAGTATGGAGAGTATCACTGTGAAAGGAAAGTTTACTGAAGTGACCTGAAGCAACTGCTAGGCCAAATCTCTCCCTGTCAAAAACAAGAGCCTCACGGTGGTCTAAGAAATTCATCCTTCCTGGGTTTTTTCCACGAGGAAGGCATGAGAAAAGGAATGTAGTTCATGTGTGTGTCAGTGTCACCCACATTTGGCTTTATGTCTGAATCCAGAGTTTAGTGTTTCCCTGCTAAAACCTTGCCCTGGGGCTCTGATACCTCATCTGACATCCTAACATACACTCAGAAAGGAATGAGAAAGTGGTAAGACAAGCATTTTTTTAGGGACACACACACCTGGTTTTTCTTGATGATGAGACCTGCTAAGGTCCAAGTCTAACACCCAGGTACCTGCACAATGTAGATGGACCAGCACCAAGGATACAACGCATCTTCTTGATTGGAATAACACCAAATGAGCAGTGCCATGAGAACTCCTCTGTCTTAACTGGGTGATTTTCCCTTTGTCTGTACTCAATAATTCAACATTACCTGAGAAAGCCTCTACAGAGGAATCATCTAGCCCTGTAGGTGAAGATAACTTGGTGTCTGAAAAGGGTGATATCCTGGCTTTATATATGCCATTTATCTTTTCTATGTAATAGGAGTGATACTGTTTATCAATCGATCACATGGAAATATTGATTATGGATTTCTAGGACATCAGGAGACCTTAATGGTTGTTACAAAACTTATTCATTGTTAGCCCACTGATAGGGATTTAATTGTTTAAATAAATTCAGGACAAAGCACAGCCTGGAGATCCATGTAGCTCAGACAGACTCAGAATTGTGAAGCAATTCAGCCATTCTTTATCTCTAAAAGTTCAGGCACATGAATCCGCACAGCTACAGTCCTGGACAGCTCTGAAAATGTAGGTGTTAGATTAAAGCGTTACAGGAATTACTGATCCTCCTGGTCCTGTGCCCCATTGGAGCGTTATTGCTCAGTGACAGCAGAACTGTTTCATGGCAGTTACTGTAGGGGATATAGCAGGCAGTTATGCTGCAGGATGTTCAGAGAGATTTATTGCAGGAATATGGATAGGATGAAAATAGGTCCCTACAGCAGGAAAAGCTCTGCAGAGATTACTACTGTGGGTCTCCAGGAGAATCCCCATCCTGGCAACAACAGGAGGATGGGAGGTTCCCACCTCCTCTTGCTCAGCTTTGTCTTATCAGGCAGTTCTGTCTCAGGCCATCTGTCGTCTACTTCTCCCTGAGAAAACAGCTGATTCTGGCACTCTTCCTCTGGTCAAAGAGACACAGGAATTGTCAACAATTTCTGTCTTGATGCCGTGATTTTTCCTCAACGACCCCAGCTTTTCAGCTAAAAAGGAAGCCTCCACAAGTGCTGTTAATGGAGGGGGAGAGTCGGGGAGGCAGCCTGACCAGCAGTGCTTCAAAAACTGTAGAACAGTCTAGGGCTATTGATCGTGGCTCCACTCTTGAACTTAATTTGGAAGATTTGAAGGCACAAAACCCCATTCTGCTACATTAATCTGATTCTCTGCATATCATAGGGCATGCAATTTTGTGCATTAAATCAATTCTGAACTAAGGACTTTTATTCAGTTTGAAGTATGGCAAGCAGGAGTTCTTTCTTGGATAAATCATTTTCGAGGAAGAAATTTGGGGCTGGAGTGTTAGTTCAGCATCCACCTTTTACAGTCAAAGTTCCTCACAAGTCCTACTTGTCTGGCTTTGCACCAAAAGACATAGTATCTTGATCTTACACCAATGCCAAAATAACTTTCTTTCTGACCATCAAGTTTTTACTGAAAAATTGTGTTGATCCCAGATTAACATGATGAGAAGAAATTGGTTTAATCTAAGAGTCTCAGCATATCAAATATACTAACAACCTCAAATCATAAAAATAAAGGATTGGCCTTTAAAAAACATTCTAATTGATTTCTTAGTTTCATCTTTTTAAACCCAGAATGTCATTAAAATCTACTGCACAGAAAACATAGATAAATTGCTTCCTCATTTTTTTCTTCTATAAAGTATCATGCTTTTATACTTATTTTTTTTAAGATGACAGGGGGGCATATATTTGCCTCTTTTTATGATTTGAAAAATAAGTACGCTCAGTCACACCTGCTAAGTGTTACCACCTTCAAAACCTTCTAAAAACAATGTCTCATCAGTATTTCATTGCTGTCTATGGGTTTTTTTGCAAGGTTACTTCAAAAATGCTAAATAACATATTCATAGGAAAAATGTATATTATTTAAATAAGAATTGGTTAGATAACAAACTTGCTTCATCTGGGAGAAAGCACTTTTAATTATCTCCTTGTGTAGAAATAAGTATATCCATCTACTTTACAAGTTGCAAATATTTCTTGCAATGTAGGCAACACCTCTGCAGCAGGAACGCTTGTACAGAATAATAGAAAGCAGCCATAGAAGGATTTTCAAGGAGTCATGAAGGAGACAATTGTGACAGGAGCAACTGTGTGTAAATCCTGCTTGATGCTAGAGTGTGCCATCTGCTCCCCAGATCTCCAGCAATGTATGTCTGGTCATCAGGTGAGATGTGACAGAGACGCATTATCCCTTTATTTCTGGAAAGGAAATGAAGGTGGTACTCTAGGTATAGTAAATAGAGATGTTTTCTCTTAAGTCATGAAAACCATTTAAATATATAAATCTGTCAAAATGAGTATTGTGCCCATGGCAGCATTGAAAGAATATAGATCTTGGGCATTTTTGGTGAGTGTGTTTTTCTGCACTGAGTTGAAAACTTTTCTTCTCCAGGAGAACACATGTTGTGGCTCTATATGATCTTTTCTTTCTCCTATAGCTCAGTCTGTTCTCTGCATCTCAAGAACTGGGGAAGAAGAAGAGCCAGAGAGGGAAGAGTTAAGAAAAACATGCATAGCTGTTTTGGTTTCATCCTTCCTTCCCAAAAGCTGTCACCTGCAAAGCTGGTAAAAGTGGTATCATGTAGCCCAGAACAAAAGGGAATCTCCTGTGTCTGGCCTTACCATGCAAAATAGGCTGGGTGTTTTGCCTATCTTTGCTCCTGGTAGTCCTTCCAGCTATCACAGTGGGCAAAACTCACTGAAACTAGTGGGCCTAGCAGTTGCACTGGTAACAGCTCCAACTATCCAAGGATACAGTTAAATAAGACTCTGTTTTGTAAAGCATGAACAGATGCTAGACCATGATGCCAAATCCTTGGTATGGTACTGCCTGAAGGATGTCATTGGTACTCAAGGGCACTTTGTGCACCTCCTTGTGAAGGTATGGAACTGTCCCACCTAGCTGAGAATTAAGCCTTTGCTTCTGCACTCTAATCAGAGGCAGAGACTATTTTGAGGAGCATTTTACAAATATCTTTAAGTTCCACAGAGCTGACACGGTACAGCCTTTCCCATAATTTAACTACAGATATATAGATGAAGAATAATTTGTATTGCTGTCATAAGGTGCATTTTTCTGAAGACTACTACTCCTTCATTCATAGACCCACAGAAGAAAACGTTCATAAAAAACGTCCATCCAGCAATTGAATTAGCTGCACATCAAGGGGTTATCACTCAGGATAATATGCAAAATAGTGATATGTCAATTCTCAGAGGATACCCAAATTTGGACATAGCTCTACCTTTCCAGTTCTACCGTATGTTTTCTTTCTCATTCTTACTTTGTGCACGTGCGTGTGTGTGTGTGTGTGTGTGTGTGTCTTGATAAATTCCATAAAGAACCAAATTTATAAAATCTGAAGTGTGTTCCAAAAGAATTAATTAATACACAATATTCTGTAATATACAGCTTAAGAAATAGATGTTGGTGCATCACCTTATGCAGTATGCTATAGATATAGAGAATGCTTTGCCAGATTCTGCTCCTCTCCAGGACCTTTCATATCTGTCAGAAGATTCCAGTAAAGCAGCAACTCGTAAGACCAAGGCTGAGTGTTGTAGGCTAATACTTAGATAAACCACATTTACACCATAATTTAGACAAGAATAATGTTTTTAAATCTGATTATAGTTCACAAAAAATTGACATATTTATAATGGCATAGTTATTTTAAACTAACAAAATTTCTGGTTTTTTTTTTTACTTCTACGAAGTTCTGTTAATGGTATCTCTTCTAGAAAAAGGTGCCCTCATATCACTGGTGGTGTCAACAATATCTATGATTATCTACTTTCTAGTTTACTCATTTCCTCTGTGTAACAGTTTACGTCTTCTGGTTCATGTTGTGAATTCAGCTGTGGAGGTGATACACGTAACTCTAGACTGTCTTGGCAAGAGGCTGACTTTTTGTTTTGTTTGTTTCGTGAAAAGAGGGTATTCCCATAGATGATCTAGTACTGCAGCTCAGCTCTTACAACACTTGTACCACTTGTCATTTGTCATGAGGTACACATGGGGAGTATTAGCAGCCTGCTGACTCCAGTGAATTATTTTTCATGCTGTTTCCATGACCTCATTTCCATGGAGACACTTATTTCTCATTGTGAGGGTTCTGCCCCCCGTTTTCATGCTGTTACGTGAGAACTATAAAATCTTTTCAGCCTGTGTAGTATTTAACGAGGGAGTTCTGGTTCTAAAATGACTAGTCAACAGTGAAAGTTCTACCTTAAAAGCCAGCAAGTGTAAGAGAAAGTGAATAATTGCCAAAAAATCCATTTTAATTAGTTCTTGCAAAGAAAATTAAGCAAAAAACTTTAGACAACCAGTTAGAATATAAATTTAGAAAAAAAGTGAGTTACTACTCAGAAGGTGGCCCAAATGGAACGTACCTTTGTTATTTCGAGTAGAGGAACACTGTCTTTGTTCATTCATCATCTTGAGAACTGAGGCCTATTTCTGCATGGCATCCAACTGACACTCTTAGTTTTATGAGAAGCAAATTGAGCTTTATAGCACAGCAATGTTGCACACCCTCATATCGGGGATAAGACCAGCTTTGATACAGTGCTGAAAAAAGCTGTTATTTAAACAATTAAAAAAAATACAATTATGTGGTATCGGAGAACGCATTAATAACGAAAACAGATTATAGTACTCAAAGTCCATTCACTTAGTTTAGCTAAACCTCCTTCCAGAACTGTGAAATAATTTCTTGAATACAGCCTGCCTGTTCATGGAAAAGGTTGCAAATAAAAATGAGGCAGGGAGGGCCAAATGAATGGAAAAAAAACCCACAAAAATTGTACTTATATTTCTGTAACAAAACCATAACCAAAACTTATTCATAAGTCCATTAATCTTACATCAATAATAAGCAAGGATTTGGAGTAGATGGATAAGTGAGAATTTGGTGAAATCTGTAATATAAATGAGAAAAGAAAAAGAGGGCATGATGGGTTTGACAACATTCATTTGTGCCAGTTTAACTTTTAACCAAATAAATGCTGTTATATACTCATCATTACGCTTAGATTAAATATTTGATATGATAACCAAAAGAATATCAAATGCTTTACTAGAAAAGATAAAGTTTATTTTAACAAGTTGAAAAATTCCTGGAACTTACTGAGACAGATAAAATGCATTGTGCTAATGGGAGAACTGTTCAGCTGAAGCCAGTTATCAGTGGAATTCCTCAAGATGCATCTTGGAAGAGTCAGCTGCTTTGTTAATGGTATTAGCAGAAAACGCTAGTGAAATAAATGGATAACATAAATTTGGGAAATGTATTGTTGTTAATACAGAGGATGATTGGGACATCATTTGAGAACTGAACTATGATACTCAGAGTGACAATGGCTCAATAATTAAACAATAATATAAAAAACAGGATTTGAATCTCAGGATTAAAAATCATGAAGAGAGAACTTGTCAGTTAAGAGCAATGTTGAAGGGATAGAAACTGTGTATCTGTTGATCAGGGGTGTGTACCAGCACTAGGGGGATGCGGCAATGGATGGGATACATTAAATCACAAGATACGGTGGGAAAAATTTCCAGTACAGACAGGGAATGATGAATAGTGCCATACAGCTCATAGTGAGATGTAATCTAAGTTATGGTTACCATCACCAAAGTAAGATTA
This sequence comes from Serilophus lunatus, assembly GCA_013399895.1. Lineage (NCBI taxonomy): Eukaryota > Metazoa > Chordata > Aves > Passeriformes > Eurylaimidae > Serilophus > Serilophus lunatus. The sequence continues at coordinate 107,817 of VXBA01004018.1, forward strand.
ATTAAGACAGAAACAAATGTAGAGAGGGAGATAAACAATATGAACAGAAGAACAAATATAAGACCATATATTTATTTAAGCTGAACACGGACAGTGTGTTCAATATACAGAGCTAACAGAAGCAACAGTAGCCAGGTAATGAGCATGGTTTAATGATTGGATACTGTTTTCTGCAACATTAGAGGACAGGAGCAGCATTTCAGAGGACCTGCCATGTTCCAGCTCTTAAGATTTGACATGGTCCTCTGCTTCCTCATTAAATTAATTTATTGGTAAAAATTTATGTGGTAAAAAGGGAAATAAAAATACAATAGTTCTTATTCGTGGGAAACATAGCTCAAACTGTCAGCAAATTTTCTCTGAAACTTCAAAAAAAAATATCAGCTCATAGCCATCTAAAGGGGCTGCTCCTTTCCTAATATTTCTAAACACAGAAAAGAAATATCTACTTATGGCAGGCCTTTTTCTCTAAAGATTTTTTTAAAATGATTTTTTTTCAAAACCTGAAAGTGGGATCATGTTCTAAGAATACCTGGCAATATTTATGTAATAAATATTAAATTCTTATTATGACATTACAGTATAATATTCAGGATTTGCAGTGGTTAATTAATAAAAACTAAGATGATATCTCATTGAAGTTTCTGTTCTTCCATTAATATCTCAACTTTCAACATTGCTAGTTACCATCTTCATCCAGCTGTTTTTTACTCATTAACATTTTTTCAACACTGACATTTTCAAAGATATCATACAGAGTATGTCTCTCTCATAAGAAAGGAAATGGAAATCCATTCAACAGAGCTACTGCTATTTTTTACTTCACCTGTAGTGGTACTTAGGCTAACAGGGATCAATACCTGTTTCATTTCACTAGATGCTCTGTGAACAGCAGCAGAAAAGCAGCTCCTTCCCTGAGAGCTCTCTTCATGACATACAGGGTGAAAAAAAACAAGCGAAGAAAGGAATGGAGGACTGTTAATCAGTCATCTATAATCAGAGGCATCTACTTGCATTATTAGTCTAATAATTCACTGCATTATTTCAACATGTGTCATCAAACTTCTTAATCTCTTTATATATTATTAGTGCTAATAGCTCTATATTAACTGATCACTTTACCCTTGAAAGAATAAGGAAATGGTATAGAGATTCAGCTACTGCCTCTGACATTTTAGGGCAGACCTGTGAAATGCAATTATTAAGGTGTACTCTCACGATACACTGTTTACATTTGCCTTACATATTTCAGATGAGGAAGGCACAAAAATACATTCATTAATATTATCAAATTTGTCAAACCACTCAGAAGACACTATTCGTACAGCAGCAGCCACATTTATATTATGGCCTTCCTGCAGTATTTTTATGCACCAATAATACTGTCAAGCATCTCCACATTGTTCTTCCTCAGGTTAAGTGAAGGCACATAACACAAGCACAGAAATGACTGGGTGGTTTGCTCTCCTTTAGCAAAGCAGATTCATAAGAGCAGTCAGAATTTAAAAATCATCTACAAAGACTGAAAGAACCAAGGATATTTTTTCTCATTAAAAAAAAAGGCAAGAGAAGGCACAATAAGAGTCAAAAGGAATAACTTGTACTCCACAGGCATGATGAATGCAAAAAAACAGAACTGAATTTCTACCCTCTATCCTTATCTCCTTCTTGTTTCATCCCTTTCAACCATCAGGTCCCTGTGATCTTGCTTAGGTTTGAGTCTTGCTTGATTTACCAAATAAGGTGGAAGGGGGACAAATTTACCCTCTTAATGCACAGTCAAAGCTGTCACTGTGGTATGAAGGGTGAGAGCTGGAAAAGAAGTGAAATCTGTGCCAACCCTCAGGCCACAAACTGAATGTTGTATTTCTGAGCATCAGCCGGACCTCCAGGGTGACTGTATGAGATGAAACCTAAACAACAGTACCAAATGTGACAGATCAGAAATTAAAAACTAAATCTGTCTGAAAAATTTACAGAGGTGTGTGGTTTTGTCCTGGCTTTTGCTTTTAGACAAGAGAAGCCTTCCCTGTATGAAATTACTGGGGAGAGTCTAAGTGCAGTGCTGGGTTTTCATTAATATAACAACAGGTATTATTCTACAGTATTCTTAAATAATAAAGATGTTTCCAGGGTTTTTTTAGTTTGTATTTTTTCTTTAATTCAAGCTGTATTTATGCTTCATTTAGAAGACAAGAAAATTGGATTAAATGATTTTTCATGGTATGTGTATCTCATTATCTTACACATAGTGTTGTGCAGCATTGTCACCACACTATTATTTAAGCTTTGACCTGGTATTCAGCAGCCATTCAGCAACAGCCAAATACTGATGTGCTATCAACAGTGGTTAAGGCACAAATCCAAAACCACCCTAGGATAGGCAGTGAAGAAAGTTAATTCCATCTGAGTCAGATTCAGTAAGGGGACATGTGGATGTTAGCTCAGAGTAGCTCTTGCCTTCACCTCAGTAGCTACACGAAAATACCCATTATCAGCTGTTTCATCTTCTGGATGTGATTTTCTGGAGGACATCTCCCATCTCAGTTTCATCAGAAAGACATCCAGTTTGTGTTCTCTTGCACTGGTATAAAATATGAACCAGAGTCTTGTAAATCTATCAAAGCACAGCTCATTCGAGCTGCAACACCAACATGGAAAGCATGGAGTGTGTTCCCAGCTATCAGCCAGCCTTCTGCCAGAAACTCATACTTCCTGAGAAAAGTGGTACAGCAAGGTGAGACTTTGGACTTGTTGTGGTCACAGTTCATCAGCAGAGTATTAGCCACAGAGCAAATGGGCATCTGAGCTGGGATGCCAGATTGGTAATGAGAGTGTGAGATTAACTTTTCTGCTTTCCCTGACAGAGAATTAGGAATTGTCAGCAATGTGACAGGTCTAACAATTGGAAACAGTGTCAAAAAAGATAAAAAAGCTACATATTTTCAGAAGTCTAGTTGAGAGAAAATAATTCCAGGATAAGTTACAACCTAGAAAAGAAGACCTTTTTGTGATTTTGCTGAATTCTGGAGGGTTTTTTTAATTTTTGTTTCTGATTCTTTTATAAGTTGGGCAAATTGAGAGGAATTGCATGAACCCAACTGCCTGTAAAAGAGGCAGCTTTTCTGTGTTATTAATATATTGCCTTCACAAGAGGTGGCTGAGAGCATTTGTATGCATTTCTGTGCGAGACTGGAGACCTACCAGAGCACATCCAGGAACACAGTGGAAATTGCTTTCTCTGCTATATGCATAATTTAGTTGGGCTTTGAAATCAAAGAAGAAAATGTTTATTCTTTCTGATACACTGCTTCAAAACATAAGGTATCTTTGAGAGAGAGGTTTTGTTTTACTCTCCATAAAAAGGTTTATGATACCTTCTTGTGGGGAAAACAAAACAACTACCCAAACACTATTGCTTATTGATGTTACTTTCTGCTCTTCCCAGAGGCTTACCTGGCTGTGTGAGCAGGGCCAATGACTTGCCAGTCAGCTTCAAAAGATGGGGCTGGTTGCCAGGTGGGCTCCCAAGGCAGGGCAGTATGATCAGGGGAAAGTTTGCATTCAGAGTGAAGAGATGTATGTGCTGCATTATGCACAGCAATATTTCCAGAGAGCTGTGAAGTGGTTTGGTTTGTTTTTTCTGTAGGTATACAAGAAGAGAGCTTTCTGTTACAATATAGATTCTTTATGAGAAATAACTAGGCACAGAAAGGGCCCAAAGGAAGCCAGTTGGAGATAATGTAACCCAGGGATGTCTCATTGCAATTAGGAACTTTCAGAGACCGTGTAAATGCTAATGAGCATCTTCTCTGCTACTACTTCTTTACTGGTGCCTTAGACCAGAAAAAAAAAAATCTTCATGTTTTTCTACCTAAAATAATTGGAGTATAAAAGGAAGAAAAGGTAAAGGATGGCAGTACAGTTTAATTCCCTGATAAAAAAAAAAAAAGTAGCGTTGATCAGTTCTTGTTGAGTAGGGTTAATCCTTTCTTAATCCTACTATTATTGAGGTTTTATGATTGGTTTTCTAGTCCTCTAGAAAATGCCAAGAATTGCACCAAAGATATCCCACATCTCTTCCTATTACACCAGAGGGAGAGACTGAATCACAGCAAAAGATACTTTTTGTCTCATTAGAACACGAGATTCTCACGGAAAGAGATATGGAGTGGCACAAATAACAAGCCTAGATACCTGTGAAGCGTTTCTCATTACTACAACACACATGGCTAGATACAGAGTATCAGGAAAAAAAAAAAAACAAAAAACAAAAAACAACATTATGGGGAAAAAATGGCTGTGCCTCTACTGAGGTCATTTCTTTTTACTGTATATCAATAAATAAAGGGAAAACCATAAATAGACTGCTACTATATATTAACCTCTTCTGAAGCAGGATTACCTTGCAGGTATCTTTAAAATGTTTCTGAAATGCCCCTTAGCATTTTTACAGCGACATAAGGAACTTGGGGCTGGATTGCAAGCTTATTCCTGTAGATAGTAGGACTGCTGGCAGTTTAGATTTAAATTACAAGCCCTTTGGTGCATCATGTTTTGCATTCACATAGATTGGGCACCATAATTTTTTTTTCTTTTCTTAAACATATAATTAAAATGGAAGAATAGAACTTTCTCCTAAATAATAAAAGGATAAGAAAAATCCCCACAAACAATTAAAAAACAAACAAACAAACAAAAAACACCACAAATTTGGTTACAGAAAGAACAGAACCGTTAACAACATAACTGAAAAAACCCTCTCTTTTCATTAGTTCACGCAAATCCTACACTCACACTGCCAATCACATTAGTAGAGAAGCCACCTGTCAGACTGGAGGGGTAATAAAGTACAAAGACAGACATTAAAGATGTCAGAAGAGTGTTTACTGCTACCAGACATGTATGCTCATCTGCACAAAAGCAAGACTAGGAGCTCAGTTTTGATGAAACCAATACTGATAGGAAAAAATTTTCCACTGCTCAGAGGAGACAAGAAAACAGGAGAGACAGTTTTCAATGCCGCCTCAAAAAACCCTTTCAACTGACGCAGGCAATTAAGACTTCACAGGACAATACCTCAGAAATGCTGAGGTTAAAATGCACGTGCCCTCTCCATATACATGCCCTCTCCATGTTCTGAAGCAGAATGCATTGCAACAAACATAAGGAGTGAATTACCTGCAACTTTGCTGCCTTTATATATGCCCCTTACTGTTATCCTGGTTAAAAATTATGCTGTGTGTACTTCATAGGACTTTTCCATAGAATACATTCTAGTGCTGTTTTACAGCCCAGCTATTATTATGTGAAGAGCACTTGTTTGGAAGGGGTTTGGCCATGTTACTCCAGCTAAAGGGAAGAGCAAGTAGTGGTGGATTTCTTGTTGTATCTGATAATTAGAGGCTTGAACCACCTTTGGGAAATTGTGTTCACTCTGCAAAATACCCCTTTTCCAACCTTTCTATCTCCCTTATGCTTTTTGCTCTTAATGCAGCAAGTGTAATGAGAAGGAAACATCCTGACACACAACCAGCCAAATAATGTCATTAATCATACCAACCTTCAACGTCAAACCAAACTGCTTTTTCCCCCCTCAGTTTTTCTGAGATTGCACCATTTGTTTTGAGGTGTGGGTCGGCACTGCTCTGTACTGCCAGCTCTTTCTAAAGTGCATAAGCCTCCCCAGCTCCCAGATATTGAGATATTTTTCCCTCGGAAAGATGAAGAAGGGAGGAGAGCAAATATCTTCAAGGGCAAGGAAAGACCAAGATCTTTTTCCCCTAGGGTCCCAATTCTGTGGAGCAGTCTTTTTGTACTGGAAAGATGACTCTTCCTTTCACCACAAAAAATACCATTTTTCTGTGTGGGGAGCCTGCTCTTCCAGCACTGCATGTGTGTGTTTCCAACTGAGCAGTGTCTGGGCTGGGAAAATGAGGCATTTTTATGAGGAGGCACTGCAGCTGCCATCAGCTGTGATTGTGAAAAGAGGTGTACTCATCATTTCTGTCCTAGTGGCCAGGAAATGACTCAATGTTTCTGTTTCATAACTCTAGTCTCCCAGACATCATTTTAAAGATATACTTAGTCAAATAATCAGAAATTATACAAATCTCCCATCTCAACTGCAACAGCCTGTGGAGCTGCCTACAGACACAACCTGCGGTTCTGCCTTACCACCCCTTGGGAGACTTCCTCCCGACTCCTTCACCAATGCTTGCAATTGATGGGAATAGCTTTCCTTTGCTTCTCCCTTGTCACTCTTTCCTTACTTCTTGTTTCCTCACTGAGCACTCTGTTCCTCAGAATCGTTTTTATTCTTACAGTCAACCTCTCCCTCCATTTCATCCAGTCATACCAATTGAGGAATCATATCTCTCATCAGAGAACCCTGACGTAGGCAAGGGGGACAAAAAAAATCTCGTGTTTCCTGAATGTAACTCACTCTATATCTTCTCATTTTCATCTGAACTTCTCTAGCCATACCTCTGAATTCACCAGTTCTATCTTCTGTTGGGCAATGTTTCATACAGAAATACTTCCAGAAAATCTTTCGTATGAATAATAGATCCCTTAAATTATTCAGATAGCATTTTCACTAGCTGTTCTCCTGTTGAGGTCAAGATGTCAGACTAAACAGAGCACAGGCTTGGTGTAACATACCCAGTGTGCCTTTTATCTTGCTTCTGTTTGTTTTTAATTTTTTCCCCAGTATTTGTCTTGAAAATAAACCTTATTGTGTTTCACGCCCAAATAATATTGAGGAAGCACAACATAGCTGCCTTTGTTTGTTACCATTTTCTCTGATTTATTTATATTTCTAAAGAATATCATAACAGTTGCATAGCCTCCTGCTGATTATCTTACAAGAACTTTAGTTAATAATTAGGTGCTGCTTACAGATTATAAATAATCCCTTATGGACTTTCCACTCAAGAATGTAAAGATATCAAATATATATAGAATTAAATCCAAGACATTAGGATTTACCCACATTTTTATTTACCAGTACATAATAACTAGATGTTTTATTAGAGATTAAATGCTACCTACTGAGCTGGGGAAATGAAAGCAATTACAACTCTGATGTTTTTCAGAAGAATACAGACTTTATCTCAAGTCATCTTTCTTGGGGACTGGTAATCAGATCTCTTTGACTTCCAAACTGCCACTCCACATTTCCTACAAATCCTTAAAACTGTTTGGTGCATATACACTTCAAACAGCAGTCGTTTCCAAGGATGCAGGAAACACAAGTATGCTTACAGCATGGGGCAAGGATTATGGTGAAGGCATTGATGAACAATTATATAATTATGTGATTATTTTTCTTTCAGTATATATTTCAGATCTTTGAAATAACCAAGTTGGTTCACCATCAGAACTTGCTGGTATGAATTATTCTGAAAGCTGATTAGAGATTGAAGGAAGGGAATATTTTTCTAATTTGCTGGCATCTGAAATAAATACCAGTAAACAAAATATAAAAAAAGCATAAAATATCCAGGACAATTCATTCCATTCATGTCAAGAAACCAGCAGTAGCTGACTATAGATAAATTATTACAAACATTGTTTTCACTTTGTCATGGAAGGAATCCTGCATACCTTTGCCAGGTCACTTCCAAATGCTGTATCATCCTGGCACGACAATGAAGTGCACAGACAGTATTATTTTTAATGGGCCCTTTTCCTCCAGATTTCTTTAACTGAAAAATGTTCATACTTCTTAATGTGTCTAGAAAAATAATATTCTTTTTCTTTATGTCTTTTCAAATTTACTGTGTTCACACCCCTTTCCAGAGCAAATATGAAGAAAGCTTTCCCAATATAAATACAGATTCATTAAGAATACTGAGATGAGACTGTGTAGACAGGTCTTCAATGAAATAGCACACTGTTACCTTAGCAACATGCCATTGTAAGCCTGAATTTTTTTAATATTTCCAAAGAGGTATGATTTTGGGAGGTGATATGGAAAATAAACAAACAGGCAGTAAACAGAAAGTACTGTAATATTTTCATATAATGTTATTGATATTGTCAGTATCTCATCCCTTTTTCTCCAAAGCAGAAGATTTTAACTGCCGTGTGGCTCACTCCTCCAGCTGAAGGGTGCTTCATACCAACTGCTGAAGAAGTCATGGCCGTGGATGTGACCAGAGCTGTGCACCATGATCAGCTGACTGAATATTCCCACTCTTTCAGATCACCTGAAGATATAAAAGGCCCTCGCACAACAAAATACATACTGAACACACTTAGAAATCACTCAGATCTTATATTGGAAGCTAATAATCATGATATATGTCATTGGTAGGAAATCCTATATTTATTTGTGTACAGCTTCTTATTACGATTTTTAGTCACTTATAAATCTGACAGGCCTTAATTAGTAAAGCTGTGTTCTTGTGCTGAAATTGCCTGAAAAGAGTTTATTGATAATTCTCTGAACTCTCTTAACACTTCTATGATGATTTTCTTGTTTGGAAAATTTCAAGGTTCAGAAGCTCCTTAAAGAACAAAGGTCCCTCAAAGAGCATTTTCTTTTTTGTTTTTCTCAAGGAGCAAAGGAGGTGAGGTGATGGAACTGTTTCAACCTTTCTTTGATATTTTCCCCTAAGTGGATTTGCATGGTGCATTAAACTAAAAGGTATTGACTTGATGTTCAGTCTAGCTCTTTGAGGTATGCTGGATGCTGTTCAATATTAAGCATTTATGTTGACTCTGATGATTGGCTTTTGATGCACCTCTAAGTTGGGTAATGAAGAAGTGCACCTAGCAAAAATAATTGTATAGAAGTTCATGGGGATGGAAGACAAGGGACCAGTCTCATTACCACAAATTTATAATTATACTTTAACATAGTTCAGAACTCTCCTTGTTGTTGAGGACCTTATAACATTTTCGTATGAAGCATTCAGACTTAGTTCTTTCTGTTTTGAGGAAAAGCTGACTCGAAAGCAGGGTGCAAGGGGTCAGTATGGCATCCCAAAGCCTGCCAGAAGCTCCCTCCAGCTCCCTCTGGCTGTCTGCATGTTGTTTAAGCCATCATCCTTGATCTCAGCAGCAGCACATGCACCACATCAACTCCTTCTTAGCCCTTTATTCAGCCATTTAGGAATTATCTTATATCCCACATCTACAAAGAGTTCCCATGAAGAGTGTCCTCTGCACTCTTACCAGCCATTGACAACAGATGCTTTCTTCTCAGATCTCCCTCACCATTCCCCATTTATTGTCCAGTTAAATTACCTAAAAATCTATCAGTGAAGCAGCAGCAGATAACAAACTCCAAATGTCCCATACAGTGTCTTCTGTCATATTTGTGCACATTTCTGGACAAATCATAACTGAAAAGGGAGAGCAGAATCAGGTGCAAAACACATGATAGTGGAATAAAAATTTTGAAAGCAGTTTTTGGCGGAGATACAGTGCAGTAACTATGTCAGACAATGCCCCTAATTAGCTTCCTATGTTAGACACAATAAGTATTTTAATGTATGTAACCTTTAAAAAAAACAAACCAAAGAACAAAAATATCTACTAAATCCGTTGCAAACTTAGTATTAAAATTCAAAACTATTTGTATTACATAATTTCTGGAAGGGACAGCATACATGAGATGTGTTTGAAATTGTGTAGTACCTATACTGTAATTTAAAAACCATTAATAAAGTTTAACTAAAGAATAATTCCATAAAAGCTAGAGAAATGCTCTGGGTTCCTATCTGAGCAAATAACTCCACTGTGTGCATTTGGTGAGTCATCACTGGAAGCAGTAATAGCTTCTAAGTGGAAATCCAGGGAAGTCAGAGTACACCATCCAGTGCACTGAAAAAAATTACTGTTACTAGAGAGCACTAAATAATCAAATAAAAAGTAATGTTGTTATATAACTATCACAGGATCATCTACTTGCATTTCCATGACACACACAAAAAAGAAAAAAAAAAAAGACTAGAAGACTAGATGTATTAGTGAAAACGTATCTGACGGATGTCCCTGAAGAGATTTTAAGAGTCAGGTAAAAACCAGAGCAACCAGTACGCAGAGAGAAAAAATGTTTGTGTTAATATTGGCTCTTGATATTTTTTCTGATTTCAAAATACATGGACATTGTAAAAATTCTTCTTACTCATTTATTGAATTTTTAAACTGTATCAGCTGTAATGAATCTAACACTGAAGTTAAAGGCTTGGAACCACTGTCTACCTGAAACAAAGAAAAGCAGCATTTTCCTTATTGTGTGTTTGTAATGTCCTGTATTTGGATTATCCATATCCACAGCACACTTGCAATATGGATAAACCACTTACAAGGCAACAACAACCAGCTGAACCTACCTCCTTCATAAGTATCTCCAGTGATACTCTTAAAATGAAAGGCAGATTCACTACATTTCCTTATCATTTGGCTTCTAGGAACCCTTTGGGCCTGCTCTGGGACAACCTTTAATTATGCTTGGAAAAACTTCATCTTGATTGGTGTGGGGCAGCACAAGGATCCACCTCAGAAAGCAGCCCCACTCCTGGCCATGTCTGCAGCAGTACTGCCTAAACAACACTCAGCTGCCTAGGGGAGTCTTGTGTGTCTTACTTGCACTCTGAACTTGTCCACCTTCTATTTCCAACATCTGTATCTGTTTATTACACACTCTTGAGTATCCTGTTATCAAAATGTCAATCTCCATACAACCACAGTTCAGCTTAACTACTTTTTTCCTCTGAAGAGCAAAGGAACAGCAATCTTTTACCCAAGATTTTGTCTGAATTCATGACACCAAATTGAAGAAAAATAATAGCACATGTCAAGAGTCCATTCCTTCCAGTCTGCAAGACCTGATTCTTCAAGCAGTGCCTGTTTACAGGCAAATTTTGAGGGTGAACAACTGGAAACTTTTAAAGCAGCTACTGTGACTACTGATTCTGCTCTGTCCTAATCTCTTCATGAAAATATTGTTTGATGTCATGTCAAATCTTTTTTTGAATTTAGTATTTTATACTGATGTTAACACACGTTGTATGCTCAAGAATATATTGAATTAGTTACTGCTAATTTGATTGTCATTATAACTTGCCCTCTTCCACTGTTTATTAAGAGACATTTATACTGGCCACTCCTCAGTTTGGCCTGATACAGCTGAAAGGTTTACGTCTGCCTTGGCATCATATTTATTCCCTGAAATTCAGGCACAACATTAACCGGATTTTTTCAAAGGTATTTTAAAATGAACATTAATGACTGAGACGGTCCCCTTTACAGCTCTTACAGTATTTTAAGGAGAAAACATAACTACCTAATTAAAGAATTAATGAAAAACATTTAAGAAACCAAATTAACACAGACAATAAGCAGGTTGGGATGGATAAGCTTGTTTTTTAAAATATTAATTTTCATTTTAAAACAAACAAACAAAACACTTCTAAATCATTTATATTAGTACATCATAATATCATTTGATGAGAAAATCCAGCAGAAAAGAAAAGCAAAAGCTACACATGAAAGATCTTTCCTCTGAGATATTTCTATAATTATTTCATGGTAAAAAGCTGTATGGGAGTGAGGTGAAGTGATGTGCTTTGGAGCTGCTCTTTGAAGCTTTTAGCAGCAAGTGGCTTCCTCCCCAGCATGTGTTTTAAATGTTTTGCTGGATTACAGTCCACCTGCACAGAACTGTTCTGACCTTTTTACCCTTCCAATATTTTAAACATTTGACCTGCTTTCCTTCCTGCAGTTTTGCTTCCGAGAATACTCTTGAAATAATTATGTAAATGTCACCTTAATGCATTTTCATCGCCACGTGCATTTTCAGGCCCCTTATGATGTTATCTTTTCAAAATGCCAGAAAAACATGAACCAGATGTGCTGAACACAAAATACCACAGCAGGGATTTCCCTCACAGCAATCATGATAACGCAAGTTCTTATAGGCTTGTCATGAAGCAATAGTGATATTTTTAGTGCACGAATACAACACAGGTAATAGAGTTTGAAGTTAAATATATTAAGGATATATACGTGTTTACTGTGCTGAAAAATACTGGTCTGGACGTAAACACTTCAATTATGAAAGAAAATCCAACATAAAATTTCCTGTATTCCAATATTTGCCACTAGTATTATGAATTTCTTTAATATTCATAGGTAGTTTATTTTCTGCATTCATTTATAAGTACAGTAAAAAGGTGAATAGCAGAGGTTGAGCTGTAGACTCTTGGCATCCCACATAATTGTATATTGACATTCATTAGTCAGTTGACTCTTGAAATTGTGCTAACAGACTAAACACTAGTTCTATATTTGATTGCTGAAGACCTTTGGTTTAGACCTCCTGAGTGAAAGCACAACCAAGTCTTTCAGTCAAAGTGTTTCTTCTGACAATTTGTTTATGTGTGTTGGACTCATTCCTAACTAGCATCATCTCATTGCAATTCCCATCCACAGTCAAAACTGAGAATAGTACGGGCTCATTTCTATTACTCTTCAGTAAAGAAGCTTGTTTCTGTCACTCTTCTTTATTATTTTGCTTTCTTAATATAGTGGCCAGTGCTGAAGAGCCAGAATGGCACTAAGGGCCTCAACCAATCATGAAGTTCATGGGATGGAGCAGGGCTCTGCAGACAATCCTTTGTCACGAACCCCGGTCTTTTGCCCAGTAATGCTAATGGCTACTGAACTGCCCCATTTCTTTTTCTGCATTAAATCCACGTCTAGACACAAAAAAACAATTAGAATATCAATGACAGCTGCAGAGTGACTATAGTTCCTACTAAAGTCATACTATGTGGAATATGTCCTGTGATTTGATCCAGTGAATTATAAGGTGAGGCCGTGCTAGTAGCATCTATGCTTCCATGTATATATTCTCAGGCACTCATCGTTAGTAAAGGGGTCTTTATAATTATTGTCTCACAGACATTGGGGTTATTTAGGAATGACATTAATACTGTGAACACAAAGAGGGCAAGAAAGTGTTAAAATTTGTAGAGGATTGCCTGCTAAAGTCATAGTTTGACTCAATGCATTCAATTTCAAAGGTATAAAGTTAAAGCGCTATTTTACAGATTTTTACAGAGACATTGAGGGCTTCTGCTTAGTGGTTCCATTCTTTATTTGTTACTTTCACTTTTTAATTATGTTTATATTGGGCCTGAGCCTTGCCCCATGACACTTATCACAGACTTGGATGGTTATTCTATCTTTAGACAAAATGTTGGAGTTGGCTGTGAGCTCCCATGCATCTGCCATTTGACCTCTGTGAATTATAGCAGTATTAGCTATGCCATGTCTTATTAGCTTAATGGTAGCTGCATTAGAAAAATCTGCACTCTAGCATACAGATTTCTTTGTTTTTTCATGACTTAAATTCTGTTGAAATTCTTAGCCTCGTGACTAAACTTTAAGCAAAACTAGCCAAAAGATCTTTAGATAGACAAGTCAGATCACAGTTTTCATATCTTCAATAGCATGAAATTTTCTAAGGCATAAAGAACACTTTTTAGCACATTTTTGAAATCTGTCATTACCATATGTATTTGTAATATATAAATTTCTAAACTTAGTTCTGGTTATATTACTGTAATAGAGCCTAAAATATTTCTAAGTTGGTGTTGAATATGTCTGATTTAGACTAATTGCTGTGGGTAACGCTTGTTTATGATGGAAAAAGAGAAAGCATTGCTGCGGACTGCAAATCAGTGACTCAACAAAGCTGAGAGGTTTGGTAGGGGGTTGACATGGCTCTGATAGACTAGCAAGAATAATTCAGATAGATAATTCAAGGGTGTAGTCTTGCAGCGTGAATGGAAAAGTAAGAAAAGCATGGGAATATGTCAAATTCTGATTCTCTGAAATCATTCCCACTGGCAAAATTCCCACTGAATTAAAGAGGACCAGAACTTCATCCTACATGCTAATGTGTATACTTACGGGGGGGAAAAAGTGTGTTAAATTTACAATTCTAGCTTACAGAATTTAGCAAATCAAAAGTCATAATGCTGTGCAACCTTTGTTCTGTTTTTTATGCAAACACTTTCTGGCAGAGTCTCTACTAACACTCCTAGTCAATATCATTTCTATGCTATCTGCATGGTTCAAACTGAAGAGATCCACAGGTACAAGTCAGACTATAATAACAACTGCAAGGTTTAAAAAATATTTGTAACAGAAACAGTCAGCTTAGAAACCAATTATAAGGGTAGCTGGATAACGTATGACTCTCTAAATCACAAAAATGTTTTATCTTCAGAAAACCTCTGAAAACAAACCCATATTCCAACAAGACTGGCTTGATTTCAAGTCTCAAGGCAACATTTCTAGCACCTCTTTTGTGTCCCTTTTCTCTAACCTCTGATTTCACAGATAAATAACCTTATGAGGGAACTTTATGCAGAACATGAGAGTAGGCTAAGAGGAGCCTGGGGAAACACAGAGAAGAGTATGGTCTGAGAGGGCAGACTTGGCAGAAAGGAAATGAGACATTTCTTAAGCTGGTATGGTTCTGCAAGCCCTTTCCTTTGTGCCACTGGCTGTGGCACCTTCCTCAGCCCTCACCTTGTGCTGCTCAGCTGTCAAGATATTGTGTTCTGCTGGACTACTTGGGCCGGCAATAGCTTTTTGCTTTGTAGTCAAACAAGCTGTGCTTGCTTTTCTTTGTTTGATTTGAAATAAATAGCATTTTAATTTTGAATACAAATAAAACAGCATAGAAAAAAATGTTTTTACAGATGCTGAGGCTTGTCCACCACACTATTAACTTTTTGCACTTTCCCTTCAGAAATTATTTCTGTCAATATATTTTCATTTCAGCTGAGCAAAACGGGAAGGAAAAAGCAGGTTGACACAGATGGTTGTCAGCCAAGTGATGACTGCAGCTGAGAATGAGTGTACAAAAATATACAGCTTGCTAAACTGTGTATTGTTTAGCTTCCATGTGTATCATTTAGCTTCCATGTGTATCAAATGTCAAAAGAAATGAAATTTTGAGAATATATTTAGTACCATTTTTAAGGCTTGTTAAAATTATTGTTGTAGAATGGAAGAGTGGTCATATGTAAGGGAATTCCATTACAGAAAACAGAAAATGGAATAAATCCTACATCCTAAACATCTAAAAACTGAACAAAGATTAGCCTCTTAAATGCAAAGCTAAGCTCCTAAATAAATGATCTGGTTTGAGAGTTATTTGGGTCTTTTACAAGTGCTGAGCAACCCTAGTCCAACTGAGGTCACCCAGGGAGCAGTAATTGTATTTGAAACTGAGACCATTAAGTTGAATGTCTGGATGAAGATGTTTTTGAATCCTATCTTTAGACTTCTGTTCTTAAAGGATCTCTTGGATCACACAACTGACCATGACACTGTACTTTAATAGGCCAAATAAACAGCGCCGAGAAAAATTTAAAATATGCTAAACTCATCTTCCTTTAGTTTGTTAGAGTGCTGCCAACTTCAAGGTGGGGACGGGCTTTGTCCACACTGGAAAGCTGCTGGATTTTAAATACAATTGATCTTATTCTAACTTAGATATATCTTAAACTAAGACTAAGCCTAATGTAAGCACACTCAAATCGATTGTAATGTTGCCTGCATCAATTTAGTTAATTTAAATGTACATGCATTAGCAGATTGCATCAGTTTGACTAGACTGATCTTTAAATTGCTTTGTCTAAAGTTGTGCCATTTCTAGGGAGCCAAGGATTGTGTTTGGAAGAGAGAGCTCCCAAAGCCACTTACGTTTCTCCTATCTATCACCTTTGCAAAGTAGCACCCAAATCAGTTGAGAAATATCTAAGTTATTAGTATAATCACTGATCAACTATTACTAATCAACACACCAACTAATACTCATATAACTCTACTAGAGTACTCCTAGGAGAAAAGCCATTCATTCATACATATTACTACTGCACTTCTAACGAGATTAAGTAAATTTCACCAGGAATAGATTTGGACCATAGCAGGCATAAGCCATTGTTAATGTATGTTAACATGTGTTTTGTTGAGGTAAAGAAGTCAATCGTGACTTCTGAATATTTGAAACTCTTTCTATTCTTGAAATGCTGCCTCTGTGAGCTCCAAAGAAGACTGACAAGCAAGCATAAACTAATTTTAAATTCCATGTCCTTTCTCTATCAGCTTTCAGAGCAATGTAATCTCACCTTCATTTTAGTGGGGTAAAATTAGGTACAGAAAATGTGTGAGATAACAAATTACTCTTACTTCACCTGATCATTAATAAATGAGGTTATTTACCTCCTTGACTCCCGGAATCAGATGTGACACAACACTTTAACACAACCAGTTTGTTCTGGAAACCTGATAATAGGAATCCATCTGCTTAGAGACATAAAGGAGAATTCATTAGATGCCCAATAATTACTTTCAATGTAACATAAAGAGATTGCATGCACAGCTTCTTGGAGTTAAACATGCTGTCAGAAAGAATACCTTCATGAATAGGAATAAGAGGAGTCCAAAAATATCATAGCTAATAATGACATCTAAGGATTTAAAAAGGAAAAATTTATATTGTACCTTATTATCCTCACAGAGAAACCAACATCTTTGTTCAGGATTTCCAGAAAGCTGTTCCTGAGTGCCTCCACTGAAAACAATTCTTTTGTCTATCTATCTGTATTATGACAGACAATGACTTGTATAAACATTGACATTTTCCTATGAAAGAAGAAAGGACAAAATGTCAGGTTTGATGTCTAATTCTTGTGACTTTCTCCAAAGCTGGCAAAGCCTCCAAGTGCTGTGTCAGGATATTGTAAATGACTAAACACCAAAAGTTAAGGCCACATAAAGAATAGTATTTTCAGGCTCTGGAGCAAACCTTTCTGTTTTTTGACTAGAACAGGACCAAAGCCTTGAAGGATGAAGTGAAATGAGAAAAGTAGTGAGAAGCAGGTGACTGGAACATGAGAGAGCAAAAGAGAAAATAACAATCCTTTAGTCTTCCTGACATACTATCCAGATGGTCCTCACTAATTATATTTTCTCTTGTCGTTTTAGTTATCAAATATGTACAAATATTTACAGTGGACAAAAGTACTTCTCTGTTTAAATGTCACATCTTAATTGTGTTCTATCCTTTGAACAATACAGGTCCAGAACATTTTTGATCATATTTTCACTGTATGAGCTGAAGTCCTCCAATTTTATTTGCCTACTTCCATTCCATTTCTTTATATCTTTCATTCTAATGAAACATGGTATGCTAAGAGATTTTTGGAAATTTTTGGAAATCAGGATGGTTTTTAAACTGTCTAAATATTCCTTTCAGAAAGGAGTGAAGTTTTTATGACAATTAGCATGCCTGAGGTTAAAAATACACTTAAGTGGTTTGTCAGATCAGACTCTAAATATGGTCTTATACCAATAAATTTAAGATATTCTTCTTTGACTTGGTTCTTTATGTCTATGATTTTCATGCTCGATAAAAACAAAAATATTCTGGATACATTGCCGAAAGGATTTGCTAGAGGATTCTGTAGCAGCTAGATTTTCCAATAGATAATACCTTCTAAACATTATTAAATATCATTCTCTAAGAGGATTTACCTCTTAAGCACATGTTGAATACAACTCAGCCTTGATAGAATTCTCAAGCTAATGACATTTTTCCTTCTCTTTTAGTCATACAGTAAAAGCCCTCATATTTGATGTAATTAAATATCCAATGCCACTTGGAAAACATTAACACTAATGATAGAATCTTGACAAAACTACAAGTATAATCCTGTTTCCACTGAGATCAATGGCAAAACTTCAACTGTCTGGCCCTGAGGCCAGAATTTTGTTCAAATCTAAGGTCATTATGTCCTGTGTATATAAATTCCTTTTACATTTACAATTTTTATTGTCAAAGCCCTGATCAAACCTGCACTAGGGTTGCTAGAAAGCCAACATCTGTGTAAATTTACCATAAACAAATGTATTACTTTTCCCCAGTGCTTTTCTAAGGACTATGTACTTTCTATTCAGCTTTTCGTGTTCATGATTAGGTCTAGGAGAAGCACAGTGACAAGGTTGCCCTGAAGTGGAGGGGAAATGCATCCCCAAGGTAATACATCTGTGACAGAGGCAAAATGGGGGAAAGAACATCCATAAGAAGGCTTTACTGGCATAGTTTTGGTTTCCACTGGTCCTACAGCTATGTCCTAGCAGGTTCCCCAAGACAGGTGACCAGCCCTGTCACAGGTAACCCAAGGACTATGAGGACAGTAAGGCACTGGAACAGAGAAGTTGTGGATGTCTCATTATTGAAAGTGTTCAAGGTCAGGCTGGACGATGCTTTGAGGTCTGGTGAAAGATGTCTCTGCTCACAGCAGGGGGAATGGAATAGATTATCTTTAAAGGTCCTTTCTGACCTAAATCATTCTTCTATATGTCTATGACTTCTCAAAGGTAGGTTCCCAGGACCCAGCAGATCTGTGCTGGTTCTGTGTGCTGCTCCCATCCCTGTCCCCATTGCACCACATCCTCCCTTGCTGCCTCCTTCCTCTGGTCCACAGCTCATCTCCAGATTCTCATTAGAGGAAAAGTGCATGAAGAAGAGGTGGAGAAGTCTGCATGGTTTGGGAGAGGAGATGTGTTAGAGACTGCATGAAAAGTGCAGATTTTCCTGTGCCAGAGGGGATGCCATTACCCTGGAGTCTGCAAGATTCCTGGATGCATTCTGAAGTTCAGCTGAAATATTAGTTTAACACTAAATGTGGTATAAATAGATTATTTATTACTAGTTACACTGAATTCAGTAATGTTTTCAAACTCTTTGAAGAAATTCAGAATTACATGGTTGAAAACAACTTTCTACATTAATTGCTGCATTTTAATACTGTTTGTTTGAAAATAAGCCTGTTAGTTTGTACATTGCCTTTCAGTGTAATCTGTTCTGCTATTAGATACAATAGAAGAAAATTTACTAATAAATTAATGAGTTTCTAATATTAGCTGAAATGAACTGTCTCATTTGTCAGTCAGAAAGAATGATAGATGGCCACAGGGGGGTACTGGAGATACTGGATATGCAAGCTGTGCTACCAACTACTAAGATCAAGTTTTATCTTACATATTTCAGCATAAAAATTAGCCTTGGTATTTCCCTATGTCAAACAAAAAACTTGAACTATCACCTAGGACTTGAACTATCTCTAGGGGTTTTTTTGCATCTCTGCCAGACACAGTAAATAGGGTCCATCCAAACATTATTTTAAAAGACTACAGTCTGAACTACAATAATTTGCTAAATCTGATAGATTGGCCAACCTCACAGATTGTTCTATTTTTGAGCAACTACTGCTAAAATAACAATAGACACCAAGGCAGTATCCAGCAACTAGATATGGCCATGTGTATGTTGCTTGAATAATGCCATAAGTATTGGATGTTTCATTAAACCTCTGGTGTAATCTTTTTTTCTTCTTCTATGATGGGTGTCACTTTGAATGAAAGGAGAAAAGAAGGACACCAATATGGGAGCCAGGAACACTCTGGAAGCTGCCTGAAGCTTCCAGGAGTGGAAAAACACAGGCCCCCTCCCCAGCAGAGAACAAAAGGATAATTGACAACTACAGCAACCAACCAGGCATCTGAGCCCATGTATGGTTAGAGCCAATGAGTGTGTAAGATTTGTTCAAACCAGCCAATGATGAGATTGAGTGCGGTGTTTAAATTGTCTATAAAAGACAGCTATGAAAAAACACAGGGAGATTTAAGCCTTGAACCTGGTCACCACCACAGAGTCGTGTCTCTCTGATTCACCAACACAAATAACTCATATAGTGAGACGGTAAGACGCGACACACCAAAGCTGGAAATCATTCAGCATATTAATTTTTTGCATGATATCTCCAACTCAGAGAAAATTTCCAGGTCTAAAAAATGCAATAGAAAGAAAAATCCTAGGACGATATTTGCAGTTCATTGTCTAGGGAATTTAACCTCACAATTTAACTAGAAAGAATCAATAATCTAAATCTATCTGTGCCATTCTGAATATTTACCTCCTGAAGTTGGCTAACAGAGATAAAACAAAACCACGTGCAGGTTTTAAGTTTAAAAAGAAATAAATAAATAAGTTTCCAACACCCAAAGGCCAAAATCCAGGCATACTTTAACAGTTTAGGAATAGAGCCAGGTTCATACTAATATGACTGTGAGTTCCCTGTGTTCTGTTTTAAAAGCCTGACATACCAAAAAAACCCAAAAAAACCCTCAACATACCTTTAAGAAATTAATTTGAGAATAGAATAACATTTTTGTTTTCAGGAATTAATTCATCTAATTACTTGGGTCAAAAACATGTATATTTACTGGTTTAGAATAAATATGAATGCAGACTACAGTCTGCCTCCCAGAGGCAGTAAAGCTTTTCCTACATCTGGATTGGAGGGGTTTTTACCCTTTTCAACAAACAAATCAGATCCACTGGGAATCCAGATAAGTGGATATGGTGTTTTATTGTAAGCTCGTATATCCTTGACAGATAGTCACAAGAAAGATGACATTTTAAACCCAAAGTGCCTGCCAATGAAGAGTCTGCCTTATGGAGACTTTTTCAAATTCCCACCAACAGAGCATACATTTAGAAAACAGACAGTCTTTCAGCTTGTAAGATGTCATGAGGTCTCCCTCCATGGTTCTGCCAGCCATTTTGTGTTCAATTTTAATGTCTTAAGCAATTCTACCCATTCAGGAACAGACTCATCGAATACTTTTAGATGATCTTATCTTCAGCTGTCACAGGAGGCCACAATGTGCATGCATCACATAATTATATCTTATTTTGTCTCATGTCATCACATAACCTGACACATTAGCCTGAATTAATTTAACTTAATTTATCCTTCACTAGTTTGGAATGAATATTAGCAGGAAGTCAATACATATTTTCTTATTATTATCTTTAAACTCTTTAGTTCAGTGGTTCTGGTTCTGCCAATCTGGAAATACACAGCACTTCAGCAAATTCATTCCTTTGAATTTTCAATCAGTTTCTAAAACCTTTTTTGATCCTTTATAAAGAAGTCTAGAATTTTGGGCCTCAGTCCTTAAAATTTCAACAAAAGTTGGTTTTGAAGTTCGAATTAGTTTTTTATGCTATGAAAAATGTCTGTAATGCTGCTATCACCATGTATCAGGAGCAATCTGAGAAAATCACTCTCATTTTTTTTCTTAGTAATGCAGTTATCAGAGATAGTAACTTTACAACAGTCTTTAAGATTCTCTAATCCTTCAAAAATAATTTCCAAATGTATCCACCAGACCAATTACAAAATAAAATTCTTTGAGCCCGATATTGCCTTGACTATAGATGTGAGCCTCTCTCTTACACTCAAGAGTTAAATCCATTTGCATTGTATCCTCTTTCATCCTTTTTCCCAACAACAACAAAAAAAAAATTATAGAAGTGGTTTCATCAATGCATGATCTTTAATTTTCAAAGCCACCAATCCTTTTTTCACCATTATGTAGAGAAACATGTGAAGCCTTTTATCAGGTACATCTTCTGTGATCAATAGTACCATAGGAATCATTTTGGTATTATTTAGTTTATAATCCTACCTGTTGATTTTATAAAGTTAAATAAGGGATAATTTTAAATACTAAGCAATTGCAAGATAACCCTGTGAGATATACAAAGTTTAGAGAACATACATCATCAGCAGTATTGGTGGTCGTTTCGCTTTTTGGGTCAAAAGGTCAAAGACTAAATCACAGGTCGCAGAGAGTAGTCAGTGGGGTCACAAGGATTTGCTGCTTTCACAAAGGACACTGCAATCAGTAATCTGTTGTCATGCAACATGTACTGCTCTTTAAGCATATTTGACAGTGATGCATAGGAAGCAATCTGAATAGGGAGCTAAAAACGTAGTTACTACAAACATATGAATAGTGCACTGGAACTGTGATGATGTTAAAATAGATTTAAGACCAAAAACAAACAACAAATAAAAAAAAAGAAAACACTACTTACTACTACAGATGGTAGGCCACTTATATGAATTATGCTAAAGCAAACTCAATTTATAAAATTAGTGTTATTAGTACCACCAAAATTTGAGTGAAAAGTTCCAAAATCAAGGAGCAGTAGACATTGTCTGACTAGCATCAGTCATTGCTTACCTGAATGAGCACCCACTCATTTCATTAGATTCATTAATCTAAGGGGTTTTTCTCCTAGAAGCCACATATCATCATGGCTAGGCTTCGTGAACGAAGATATGGGAAGGGCTCTACCCACAATTGCTGCAAGCTCGCTGGTGGCAAAAAAGGCCGATGCGGGACAGTCAAGTCTGGTTACAAAAAGCACAGTGGAAAGTCTCCTTAGGTGGTAGTGATGAGACACGGTTCTTTCTGCGTTGTCTTTTCAAGACTGATTCTACGTGCATTCTCAAGAGAGGCAGCAGCATTACAGATGGTGTGTCTCCATGTCTCTCAATTGGAGGCCAGAGTGGACCACTGATGGCAGTCAATATGACCAACACTGAGATGTTGTTTCAGGGAAACCTTGTATCTCCTCTTTGGGGCTCCTCTGTTGCGGCAGCCAGTGGCGAGTTCACCACAGAGCACAATCTTAGGGAGGTGGTGACCCTCCATCCTGGAGATGTGCCCTTCCCAGTGCAGCTGCGTCCTCAGCAGCATGGCCTCAATACTGGTGACCCCTGCCTGTTCAGGGACAGTAACATCAGTCACGTAGTCAGTCCAGTGGATATTTAAGATTGCACGGAGGCAGCGCTGATGGAAGCGTTCGAGGAGTTGCAGGTGATGGCGGTAGATGACCCATGATTCAGACCCATATAAAAGAGTAGACAGTACAATGGCGCTGTAGACACTAATCTTTGTACTTTTCTTCAAATGTTTATTGCACTAAACTCTTTTATGGAGTTGTCCAAAGGCTCTGTACGCCTTTGCTAACCTGTTGTCTATCTCTTTGTCAATCTTACCATCCGAGGAAATGATACTTCCTAGATAGTTGAACTGCTGGACTGACTTAAGATCTGATTTGCCTATGGTGATGTGGGGATGATGGAAGACTTCCTGAGGTGCAGGTTGGTAAAGAATATCTGTCTTCTTCAAGCTGACTTCCAGCCCAAGAAGCTCAGCAGCCTCTGCAAAGCAGGATGTTAAGCGCTGCAGAGCTGCTTCTGTGTGAGCAACGAGAGCGGCATCATCAGCAAAAAGCAGCTCGCAGACAAGATGATTTAGGGTCTTGGTGTGGGCCTTCAGTTGCCTTAGGTTGAATAGGCTCCCATCAGTGCGATATCGGATGTAAATGCCGTTATCTTCATCGAGCTCTGTCATGGCCCTTTGGAGCATCATGCTGAAGAAAGTTGTGAATAGAGTTGGTGCGAGAACGCAACCTTGTTTCACACCTTTAGCTATTGGGAAGGGCTCAGAGAGTGCTTCGCCATATCTGACTTGGCCGCACTGATTCTCATGTAGCAGGATAGTCATTTTGAGGAATTTGGGAGGACAACCTAATCGTTCCAAGATCTGCCACAGGCCTTTTCTGCTCACAGTGCCAAAGGCTTTGGTGAGGTCAGCATTGAGAAGCCACATAAACCCTACCAAAATTAGATACATTGTTAAATGTTAGCTATATTAATTATGTTTGAATAAGTAAATCAGACCAGATATGATAACTCAAATTTGGAACTTATCTGTAGAACTAAAAAATACTGTGGGTTTATTTGGTTGATTTTCAAATGGACAACACACAATGGATCTGTCTCAAGGCCTCAGGATGCCCCATTCCCCCATCCCAGTGCCAATTGTAGCCCTACCATTTTAGTTTTAATTGAACATCAGTGATGGGGTAGGAGGAGTCAAGACTTCCAGGAGTGGCACACTGACTACCCTAGCCTGCCTCATTCTTCAAGTCCCTATCCTACCTTTTTTCTTAATGATCCTTCTTATATCACAGACATAAACACTCACCTGAACTGGATTCATCTACCCAGATGAAGGCCATGATTTAGACAATCTATCTGGACATAAATGAGTTTATTCTACATCCTTCTCTCTTTTTGTACTTCCGTGAAGTACAAAAATATTGCTACAGATACTTGCTCAGGCTTTTCTTTTGGCACATTGCTCTTCCATGTGCCACACCAATATCTTACCATGTTGATGAGACTGTTGTCAGAAGTATGACATGGCATATACAGCTGAGAGGTGACAGTTGATCTGAAGACATGCAGATTTACATCCTTGGAGAGGGGTGTCTGAGAGCATTTTCCTTTCACTTATAAAAATGAAGAAAGAATAAAAGAACTTCAAAAACGTACACAGCATTTTGTGTTTATATATGAAAATACTAAGTGATTCATCTTAACAGAGTATTTATGGGGTTTTTTGATTCCCCTGTGAGATCAGTAGTGAACATGCCTGAAACCAGACCAGAGCACAGGCTCGCGACCTGGAGAACTGGCCCTGGGCATATTTCCTAGCGTGCTTTGTGCACGGCAGAGGTGGAGCTATGGCTCAGCGGGCTTTTTGAGCCAGAGGTGAGCACTCAGATTCCATTTCCTGGCATGCTTTCTGTGCAGCAGGGAAGGAGTTCAGCTCAGCAGGGCTTTGCTCCTGTATTTAAGGCTTAGGGCTTGTAGGGAGCGCGGCAACCCGGAGTGAGCAAAAGGGTGGTAGAGAGGCTGTTGTAGAGAGCCAGTTTGCAGGGCAGTTCAAGCAAGCGGGGCTGCAGACGCTGTCTAGGTAGGTGCAGTTGTCTTTTTTGGTTCTTCTTCCTCCTTGCCTCCCTCCTCTCACCGGTAATGGTGAATAAACAATTAAAAACTGTCAGTAAAAGGAGTGTGCCTGTTCAAACTGCACCTATGTTGAGGGATGCAGCTGTGCAGACCTCTGACTGCTGGGATTGCAGGGAATGCCTGAGCCTCCTGGTAGTTCCAGAGGGTAATATAAAAAACACCTGTGTCTGATGTGAGCAGGTGAATGGTCTGCTCTGTATGGTAGCAGAGCTTAGGGAAGAAGTAGAAAGGCTGAGGAACATTCGGGATAGTGAAAGAGAGATAGACTGGTGGAGCTGTGGTCTCTCCCTTCTCAGTAATGGTTGCCAGGAGTCAGAGGAGTCCAGTGCTTCTCATCTCACTTCAGCTCAAGTTGATGGAAGCAACCTTGACACTGAGGAGGATTGGGTGCAGGTCAGTTCTCGAGGAAGGAATAGAATTCCCTCCTGTACACTGACTCCCTTTCAGATGCCACCCTTCCAAGTGCCCTTATAGAATAGGTTTGGGGCCCTGGAATTTGATAACCAGGTTGAGGATGGGATGATGATTAATAATGAAGTAGTGATTTATGATCAGGCTGATGTTGCTGATGGTAGCTCTTTGCCCCAGGAGACACCTAGTTCTTCTTCATTAGTCAGACAGATCAGAACTGATAGTACTAAGAAGTTAGTTTGTGTTCCTCCATCTGTCAGGTGAATAAGAACTAGTAATATTAAGAAGGAAAGGAGAGTTGTTATAGCAGGTGACTTCCTTCTGAAGAGAGTGGAGGGTCCAATATACGGGCTAGACCCATCCCATAGGGAAGTTTGCTGCCTCCCTGGGGCTGGGGTATGGGATATTGCTGGGAGTTTACCTGAATTGATTCAGCCCACTGTTTATTATCACTTACTGGTTATTAAGGCCAGCAGTGACGAGGCTGTTAAGAAGGGCTCCAGAGTAATTAAAAAGGTATTCAGGGAGCTAGGCCAAATGATTGGCAGGGCAGGTATGCAGGTGGTGTTTTGCTCATTCCCTTTAGTAGCAGGAACAGATAATGTATGCAGTAAG
The DNA here is from genome assembly GCA_013399895.1 of Serilophus lunatus. Taxonomy (NCBI): domain Eukaryota; kingdom Metazoa; phylum Chordata; class Aves; order Passeriformes; family Eurylaimidae; genus Serilophus; species Serilophus lunatus. The sequence goes on from VXBA01004018.1 coordinate 133,622, forward strand.
AGAACCCTTGCTATCAATAAGTGGCTTAAGGGTTGGTGCCAACAGAGGAAATTTGGTTTCTTCGGCCATGGGGTGACCTTTTCCTCACATGGCTTGCTAGATGCAAGTGGACTATAAAGGGCAAAAAGTATTTAGGCCATGAATTGGCAAGGCTCATTGAGAAGGCTTTAAATTAGAGTATGAATGGGGAAGGGGATGGAACCTTGCACTCACAGTGGGCTATTGAAGGTAGTAAACTTAAATTGAAAGTGAAGCCAGCAACCCAGCTGAGGTGCATGTACTCTAATGCACGAAGCATGGGCAACAAACAAGAAGAACTCAAAGTGTTGGTGCAACAGGAGAGATATGATATAGTTACTATAACGGAAACATGGTGGGATGACTCTTGTAACTGGAATGTTGCATTGAATGGCTACAGACTCTTTAGGACAGATAGGTGAGGGAGAAGGGGTGGAGGGTTGGCCCTTTATATTAGAGAAATGCTTGATGCCATGGAAATTGAGATTAAAGATGATCAAGTTGAGTGCTTGTGGGTAAAGGTCAGAGGGGCAGCTAACAAAACTGACGTTGTGATCGGAGTCTGCTATAGGCCACCCAACCAGGAGGAAGACGTTGATCTATTACTCTATAAGCAGATGGACGATCTCTCAAGTTTGCCAACCCTTGTTCTCGCAGGAGACTTAAGTCTCCCAGATATTTGCTGGGAACTCAGTACAGCAGAGAGGAGGCAGTCCAGAAGGTTCTCAGAATGTATCGAGGATTGCTTCTTGTCACAGCTAGTTAGTGAGCCTACCAGGGCGAGGCTATTCTTGACTTACTGTTTACTAACAGGGAAGGGCTTGTAGAGAACGTGGTGGTTGGAGGCTGCCTGGGATCCAGCAATCAAGAAATAATAGAGTTTTCAATAAATAGTGAAATAAGGAGAGGATTTAACAAAATCTCCACGCTGGATTTCCAGAGGGCGGACTTTGGCTTATTTAAGGAATTAACTAGTAGAGCACCCTGGGAGACTGTCCTTAGTAACAAAGGCATCCAGGAAGGCTGGATGTACTTCAAGGCTGAGATCTTGAAGACAGAGGAACAGGCTGTCCCCACGTGCCGTAAGATGAGCCGTAG
>VXBA01004019.1:0-38603 GCA_013399895.1 Serilophus lunatus
TTTAAAAAATTTGAGGACCCCTGCTCTAGAGACACCTTATTGTGACAGAGAGGTTCAACTAGATGATCTTTGAAGGTCAACCATTCGGTGATTTATGGTTCTGAAATGTGTACGGTACAGGCCGAAATGAGATACTTGACTAGCCTGCTAAATGTGAATTTGTGCAGTATCTATCATGCATGGAAGTTGTCAGATCTGATCATCCATACTTAAAAACAACTGATATAAAAATTATTTCACGCTGTAAACAATCCTCAGTCAGCTGAGATGGTAGCTACTACATCTAAATCATCATACTTTTGAAAATTTGAATCAAAGTGTTAAACTCATAACAGGTGAAGGCAAACTCCTATGAAGCACAATAATTTACTCAGGACTGGACTCTTAACACTTCTAAGTCATGCTAGATTTTCACTTAGGCATTGTGTCAGCTTCATAATAATTAGTGTCCAGCTCAGTATCATACATCCTACTCTCTGGACAGTGGTTTGTAGGGATTCCTCAAGCTGATGTTTTTTATTTTGTTACTGCAGACAAATTATGCAAAAAAAACACCCTAGAAGATTGTGGGTATTTAGCACAATGGAGAAACTGCTGTCTCCAGACCAATAAGCCCATGAAGTTTTACCTCCTGGGAGGGTATTTGGGGTAGGCTCTTATTTATGCATTTAGCTGGGAGATAATTGTTTTCTCATAAAAATGGTAAAAGGAGATACTTCACTTCTTTCAGTAATATGAGGAGGGTTTATGACTTTGCTTTTCTGACTCAGCAATAGCATCAAAATGTTACTCTAGAGATTGTTGAAGCAATGACTTCTCTGCTCTTAAGGCAGTGGAGCCTTTACTGAACTGTGGAAAACTAAGCTGCCTTCTATGCAAATCAAGGCTACTTTTTCCTTCTACATTGAGGTTTTTATAAAATTTGAAGATGTAAAAATATTTACCTCATCTCCAATTAGAAATTATGCAAAATACGTAACAATTTGTACATTTAAGCTGGATTTCATTTAGGTCTTTAAGAATTGGATCTCTGTTGTGTACAATACAGTCTATATTTGGAAAACAATAATAGAAAATGTAATGAAAAAAGGTTTTATTCTGAATTATTGACAAAAGGTGGAGTATTGGGGTAGTACTGTATGTCAAGGAGTAGTCTCACTGTATTCTGAGCACCTTACAGCAGGGGTTTGGCTCTGCATCTGGTGAACAGACCAGATATAGAAGCCTTCAGAAAATAATTGGAACAATGAACTGGGAAATACTTAACTTCCTAGCTTGGCTGATCTGAAATGGCCACTACACATTGTTCGCAAAAGGAGCCAAAACCCCTGGTCATGTATATGTAAGACATAGGAATGACCAGTGACTAATACTAAAAATACTTAAATAATGCAGATTAATTTGAAACACCTTAAGTTCTAGAGAGCTTTCAATGGTCCATGGTACAGGTGTAATTAAATTGCAAACATTATTCAAAAATATTTTGCTGTTGATACTGGGAGACAATGCCACATTATGCATTTCCATACCTAGCCTCAGGAAGAAATGAGCTTTCATTTCAGCCTTTTGCCTTTGTGCTTCTAGTATTATATTTCATGTCCCAAGAGCAGATGGTCAAAAGCCTGTTCCTCTGCCCAGGTCTTACATATTGAACTGCACATATACACATATTTATATATTAACTAAGTAAACAACAGGTCATATCCTTAGCTGATGTAAATAAGCAAAGCTCTCCTGTCTCTGCAGACAGCTCTGATTCATACCAGCTGAAGACCAGTACATTTTCCCTAGGTCTGGATTCAGTAAACCACACACACACACACAGTGCAAAGCAGCCTATTGTTTGAAGAAAACCTTTCTTGTTTAGGGCACTGCTGAACAAATAAACTAGGCAGCAGAGGGAATTAGCAGGAATGAAGAGCATTAGTTCCTCAGAGAAAACGACATCAAAAATGCCCTTGGTATCCATCAGTCAGAATTCCTTCAGCACTAGACAAAAGCTGCAATGGAAATTGCTGTGTTGTAACCTATGTGATCCCATGCTGAGCAATTTACTTGAAATACTGTGCTTCCAACACATTGTACAGATCAAGTATCATGAGCAAGCAAGGGAAGTAAATGAGAAATTAGAAAGAACTTAAATACTATTCAAGCAAAGTACTTAACCATGCATTTAACTTTTAACCTGAAAGTAGTCCCAGGGAAGTCAATGGGATTACTCACTTAAGTAAATCAGGTGATTAAATGGTCCTGTGGATCAGGATTTTAAAAATCCACATGGCTGTTACTTTACAACGGGTACATTACAACAGAAGAAGGGAAGGAGGAAAATCTGCTTTCCATCCTCAGTTTCAAGCATGCTGAAAAGGCATGATAAGATCTAGTACCAGGAAGCTAGAGTTGGAAAAATCCAGCCTTGAAAAAAGACATTTCCTCATAGCTATGAGGAAAACATAAGAAGGAAGTGGATTTACTCTCACGCAGAGTTCTTATAATGGCATTAAATATATTTAAAAAAAAGGAGAAGGAGATTGATCCAAACTCTGGATGTAAATTCAAGGAGTTAAAAGAAGTGATTAGGCAGTTTCACCAGTTTATTACAGTATACTCTCCCAGGTCCAACCTCCAGTTCAAAAAATTCCTAAACCACTGATTATGAGACACATGATTTTATATTGCCCTGCTTTTTGTACTTCTTGTAAGCATCTGCTCCTTTTGGAAGTACTATTCGTCTAGACATATTTTTAATTTAACCTAGTACAACTCTATTTCTTTTCGATACTGTACTATTGACACACACAACATAATGGGATTAGGCTGTCTTTTCTGGCCCTAAAGTATGTCAGCCTGAATTCTGCTTACCACCTTTGTTCATGAGTTTGATGGGAAAAAACATCCATTAAATTTTCTGCCACCGTTTGAGAACCCTGAACTTCCTTCAGGATTTGTGAAGGAAGTGGGTGCTGCAGTGCACAGTCGGCTGCGATTCAGTGGCTGGCAATGAAGCTGGAGTCATCCATTAACACATCTTCTGAGCAGGTCCCAGCAGCCAGGGTGCCATCCCATGAGGAAGGGACTTCCATTTCTCCTCTCTGTAGCACATGCTTTCTCATTCCTACGGCAAAAAAAATGAAAGTTATTTCAATACTGGCATGTCTGGACAAAACTTGCATATTCTGTGATTAACTAGAGATCAGACCAGATGATCTCACTCATTTTAAAATGGCTCTCAACACTGTAAACTCTTGTCCTGGGCTAGGGCACATCAAAGCCCACCTGAGCCCCTGGAAATACTTGTATTGACTTCACTCTGTATGAACAAGACTTCAGCTCAATGTACAGACTCTGCTGAGTCAACAGGAGTCCAGAAAGAATGCAGCTCAGCTTGCAGTAAATATATATATACCTAAATGACCACAAGCAGAGCTTCAGAAAGAACTAGTAATAGCATCCTTACAGAAATTAAATGTGTGAATGCTCAATTAGCTGTAGATATCAGCAGGAGATATTCTTCATAGATTTCTCTATGAAAGGTCTGCTGAAGTTATAAGCATTTAAAGTTCCTTGTATGGGAAGAATTTAGGACAGGCTGTAGGGCCCTGAAGGATTCAGCCACTGGAAACTGTTTCACCACAGTTTGTCCATTTCTCAAAACAAAACCTTGATCAGCCCACATAATTGACAGGATTATTGGCTGGGTTTTAAATGAGAAAAAAATCACGCTTTGGGCCAGAAGCACAGCTGGTATAACCCTAAGGATCTAGTTCATAGCAGTATTATTTTTCTGCAGTTTTAAGCCAGAGCTCTTGCAAGTTTCTGTATGAAAGCTCTTAGCTTTAGACCTAAGACATGTCAGAATGCTGGGAGCAATTAACTGTGCACTTTTTCCATAAATACCACAGTTTAATATGCCTGTGTCTCTCACAGAGAGGTGACTCCAGTTTAAATGTTGGGCTTTTTGTTAAATATTGTGATTTTTCCTGTTCTTCTTTATGCAGCGATAAAGAATCAGTGAGAAATAGATGCATTTTTGCATATTAATGTAAGTCACTGTTGTCTTGAGAAGTGTTTATAAAGCAGTTATGTGTCTACCATTAAAATAAACTCATTTAAATAATAAGGCATTTAGGAATGTTAGTTGAGGAATAAGGAATATTTCCATTTGTACAGGTTGCAAAAACATACCTCAACAACTTGGCATTATTATCTTTATGCATAGTAACAATAAGGGAGATTTGCACATTATAGTTTTGGGGTTTTGTGAGTAATTTGTCTTCTGCACCTTCCACCCGTGGAACATAAGAGCTCAGGACTTTATGAGGCAAATGTAACTTGAGATATAACTTTTCTACCTGACAATTCAAAATTCCCACATGAGACCAAAATTTTGGAAGTATTTAAGGATTAGATTCTGTTTTCTCACTGTGGGTATGTTATATTAGGGAGGTAGATGGTTTGCCAGGCATGGTAACAGAGACCCCGATTTTCACATTTGCTAACCACCTCAAATTTGTGAATCTGGAAACAGATTCTAAGTCTCTTTGGATACATTTATTCCAACACACCGAAATTAAGACTTGAATTTCTTGCACTGTGCCTCAAAACCCTGGTTTCTACACTGGCTGAAGGAAAGGGCCAATTCCTCCCTTGTTCTTGGGCTTTTCTGGTTTTCAGCCTACTACTTTACTCTGTATGTCAGCCAGAGCTTGAAGATTCTTGTAGGCAGTGTGGACAATCCAATCCAGACTCAAGCACAAGTCTAACTCCAGAGTTAACAAGTACTAGTGTTCCCAGGATTGTCTTCTGCAGCTGTCTGCCTTGGCCCTAGCAGAAGCTGTAGGTGCATCACCTTAAATAGCTTGAAGGCCCTATAGAACATAAGTGAGAGCCCAAGGTCTGGCTTGGCCTCGTGCACTGGTGAGGGGAGGAGATCATATTCATAACCATTGGGTGTGATTGAGGGAGCAAGCAGTGGAAAACATGAGGCTCTAAGTATGTCCATGTGAGTGTAAGATGTGGTAGCTGGTCAGGTAGCAGGACTGTGTGTATTTGAGAAAGACGATTAACCTGAAAAATTTTCTTGTGCCTGGGATAATAACCCGTTTTCATAAGATAGGGATTTTTCTCCTCTGCTTGTTTGTGAGTTGTGCTTTGTTTGCATTTGTTTTCAATTGTATGTTATGACATTGGCGCATATAGTTAAAAGCCAGTTTTCATCTATGTGAGAAGCATGCACTCAAGCCAATGAGAAGCGATGTGTTTGCTTTTGAATAAGAAATTAACTGCCACAGGAAATTATCTTGGTAAAATAATCTAGCAAAGTTTGCCTTCTCTATATAACATATTTTAGAAATGTCTTAGCTTTCTCTAAAATGCAAAAACTATGCCTATCATTTCATAACACTTTGGGAAGAGGCAAATTAATCCCACTTTTAATTGCAAAATAATGGGCACAGTTTCATACATTTGGTGGAATGTAAAATATTTCCATTATCATTTCTTGCTTTTCTCCTGATCCTTGCCTCCCTTGTCTCTTCTTTCCCCCTCACTACTCAAAGCAACATTTGCGATGGAAGAGCCATTTTTTAGGAATACATATAATAAGATTTCCCATAGAAAATAGATATTGATTAGATAATGCGGGAGCAGACATTTTCAAGAACAAGCTTACCAAGACAAATTTAGCATTTGACACAGGAGTGTGGAGAGAAATGCTGAACCATCACCATAGGGGCTGGCAGCTGAGGAGAGAGCAGAAGAGCGTGGGGTAGCGCAAAGAGGTAAAATAACAAAAAAATAGCCTAAATATAATATCCTGGCACTGTTGGACTGGAATAGAATCCAAAGGGAGATTTTGGTATTTGAAGACGGAGACTGGACACAGGATTATAAACACTTCCAGGGCAAGAACTCTGCACTGACAAGGAGAGGGTTACATGTCTGCCAGCTCAAATACCATAACCAGAAACACAGGATTAGTCATGAGCTACTAAATTCCACACAGTGGTAGGTCCCAGGAGGCCACAGCACTGACACTGCCTGTTATAAATCCCCTGTGAAGAAGCAAGGTACACAGGAAAGATGTTTAGCAAACAGACAAAGAGATGGGACACCCGACTTTCATATATCTCAATACCACATCCTTCCTGCTTGTCTTATTTGCTCAGATGCTGAGTTTCCTCTGGAGACAGTTAATTCCAGGGAGGCATCTCAATTATGTAGATCAGCAAATCACAGCTGTTTCTCAAACCAGATGTTACAAGCTGCCTGCAGCAAGCTTCTCCCAGGAGCTGAGTCGCCTGTGGTTTATTGCACAGATATCCCCCTCCTCTGCCCTCTTCCCCGTACCACCAGACCTGAAAGCTGGTCCCCCATGCTCCTGGTGCCACCCCACCAGGCTAGTTGTTATTACAAGTCAGGACAGATAAGCACCAGTCTGATAGTTCAGAGCTGTGGCTGAAATAGAACTGGATCATTATGGAGCTATGTCTTTTCAGGTTGATAAGGAGTGTTTTCATTGCAGACAAGGATGCTCAGGCAATGTGTGAGTTATCAGAGCTGTCTTCACTTCCAGTCTCTGGGCCCAGGTTGTTCTCTATTTCCAGATTAATGTTAGGCATTGATGTATATCAGCCAGCCATCTCCCCTGTCCGCCCAACCCTGGCATGCCTGCACAACCTACACAGCCCACAAAACCAGAGGACTGGCACTGAGGATATGTACATAGGTGCAAGCTAAAACACATATGGGGAAGCATGGTATGATGTAGCACATCACGATTCTCACCACAAAAATCTTTCACTAATTAGTGATGAGACCAAGAAAGATGAAGAACAGCTGTAGGAGCTGCACAGGAACTTATCTGCAGTTTTTTAAGCGCAATAGCTCCAGGGGGACTGTCTTCTGCTGGCCACTGTTATGCATTACCAAATAAAAGACCTCCTGTCCCCTCCTGCCTCACTGACATTCCTCCACTAAGGGCTTAATTGTCTCCTTAGCTGTCACTGTCTGAGGGAGGAGGACACAGCTGAGAAAGAGCCTTAAGAAAACATTACATTTTTAAGATTGAATAATACCCATTCTTGTACCTATAAATGCATAAAATAATATTTCTTGCTCACTCACAACAAAGAAATTTGAAGTTAGATTGCCTCCTGTAATTAAGTGCATTGGATATTTACAGTAGATCTAAGGAAACAAGCCAGACAAGGGGCACTTATTCTGAAAAGTATACTTTAAAATGTTTGTTTGTCACATCTGAATCATTTCTTTCTTTTCACTGCCATTACAGAAAAATAGTGTTTTATACTTAATAAACATCAGTGAGAAGCTTTCTGTTCCTGTTTAAACAGAAGTAAACTTGAAGACCTTGTCACAAAAAGTAGGTTAAGCTTGACTAATCAGCTGAACTCATTCTGTTAATAGCCCAGGTGGCATCATTATTCCATTAAGCTTTGTGTGGAATATTGGGGGCAGGTACATATAACCATACATAAGAAATTTAACTAGATGATCCTTTCCAAAATGCAAATACGATACTTGCCATTTACTCTCTATTTCTCCAGTCTGGAAAGGAGTATTGTACCTGGGTGAACAAATAAGAACACATGAAACTGAGACTTTTTCAGAAAATTTTGTTATTTTTTGTTGTGGAAGGGGGCAGTTGCTTTGTTATGACTTGCTTAGGTTGACACTGAAGTGATGTTGTCAGTTCCATGGAATATGGTCGTAACTGTAGTCAGTTATGTGCCTTGTTCATCCTATATAAAGTATTTCTCACACTATGTCTCAGCTGGAACATTAAAAGCAATCTGATGCAATTAAGATAATTGGGAAACAAAGATGCACTTTCAATTTCCATAAGTCCTATGGCAGAAGAATATAGAATTGAAAGAGAGGTAAAAGTGTTTTATATTTTCAGATTAAGTAAATGCAAATTTATCAGACTTATCCAAACTATGACAGATGGGAGCTCACATTCTGCCTCTATTCACTGTTTCTGCCTTAATATGAGTCACTTAAACCAACAGCGCCTTGGTAAAGAAGTTAAGTCCTCTTAAGTCATTTGCAGGTTTTTTTGTGTGTGTGTGATAGATTCCTTTCCAGCTCTAACTGATAAGCATTTGTCTATGGCTCCAAGAGGGAGTCAAAATTTAGACATTGTGCTATGTATAGTCTCTATAAGTGATCATCAGCTGTACTGAAAAACCCAGTCATTTATTCATGAAAACGCTTCCCCAGCAGCAGATTGTCTCTCTGAGATTGCCTAGAGAAACGTTTCTATCTCAGAATCTTTTGCACAACAACAATGCAACAAAATCATTACCTAAGAAAAAAAGGCCTGAGATTAATGTATAGACATTGCTTTTAGCCACCAGCCGAGGCAACAAACTGCAACTGAAAGCTGCTATCTGCATCCTGCTGGAACCACACAGATAAGAAGCTAGGAAAAGTATCCCCAAGGTCCTAAGTATCTGAGGTTTGGGTAAGAGCTGTGTAAGCTACCCAGAGTACAAAGGTATAAGAGAAAACCTTGTATTTTAGCCTGCATACCTCCAAAATACTAACAATATCACTGAAACATTTTCTCATGTTAGGAATGTGGAAGATTCAAATGGACAAATTATCCCTATCTTCTCAAAAACTGTAGAGCTATAGGGAAATCAGATCTCACTGTTTCAATAAAATCATTTGATAAACTTTGCCACAGTCCTTTGTTGCCATCTCATGGCATCTATGCTTTCCCATTAGTAGTTTAACCATTTATTGCAATGGTTTCTTACAGATGTAAATTTTGATGACTTGAGACCTTGGTAGGTTCAAATCTGGCCCATATTTTATGGGAACATTAATGACAAAAAAATAGACCACAATTCCCCATCTGCCTGAAATGTTTATGTTAAAAGACTGCATATGAAAGGGCACAGTGGAATAATAAGAGAGATGCTATCATCCAAGTGAGTTGCAGAGGCTCCCTACTTTTCTTACAGGTCATTGTGTTAATATAGGACTTACACTATAGAAATCACAGCTGATCTCTGTTCTTGCTACACATGACAAATATTGTGGTGTTTAAATCCGGGTTCCCTTTACCTATATGGAAACAGATATAGGATTTTTGTCACTGAAGAGGTGGACACACTCCCATGTATTTGAGAATGGAACAGCTACTAAAGAAATGATACTAAAAGGTCCTGCTCTGTGACACAGCAGCATTAGAAAATCATTGCTTTAATTGTCAGATTGTGTCCAAAACCCACTTCAAGTTTTCTTGAAGTGGTTTTAGACATGAAAGATATGCACTTAATTTTGCTGATAGCTACTGTCTTTATTCCCTTCTTCTTTTAATTTTATATGGGCAAGTTCTCTTTTCCTTCCTTATAGCTAAAGGAAGAGCTTCCTTTCTGTTCTAGCTTCAGAGATGAAATTTCTTTTTCTTTTTTTTTNAGAGAAATGAGTATAGAGACATTTCAACAGAGACATCTTCAACAAAATGCTTTTACTTCTGCCCAAAGGCTGTGAGCAACCAGTATGGCATGATTTTCTATGGCAGAAGAATCTTCATATGTGTAACCTCATCAGAAGGATCCTCTTCTGGCAATCCAGCAAACATTATCTAGGATTGAAATAGTGCTCTCTTATCCTTTGTGCATCTTGACTTACACCTGTTGTCAGGGCAAGAAGCAGTTTAGAGAATAAAGGTTGATAATCTACTGGTTTCAACACTTGGTCAATATTAAAGAGAAATGTACAGCAACAGTCTTTCAAGTGGGAGCAGCCAAGCTGTTGTATTCACTGTATTACATCCACTTAAGGCAGTTGCTCTTTGCACAAAAAAAGAAAAACAAACCAGTAAAAGTCATTCAACTTATGTTTGCTTGCAGTTAAATAGCATTTGCTAGCCTTGGTGTTTGGATTTACTGTAGAAATAGAAAAGGGATTTTTCTTGTCGTGGATAAAACAGAAAAAATTATTTTTGTCAACAACTCACAACATTTATTCTTATCATGTGTAAAGTCCACTTGAATGTGGACATTTGCCAGAAATACCAAATCTATATCCTTAACACATAATTTTTCTATTTCTTACTTTTCAGCTAGGTCCTCTAAGGTCTTGCTCCTCCAGTTCTTATTCATTGTGTTCCAAGTAGCCAAGAAACTGGTGGCAAAATGAAAGAAACTTATTGATGGACAGCTATCATTTTGTGATTATACAGAAAGCCTATTTGCATATGCAACCAGAAGCAATTCTATTAGGAATTTCCAGTTATGTGGCTGTGTTTGTCACTGCAGATTTTGCAAGATGTCCCCATAGCTTCACCAATCAAAAGTCTTCTTCAAATGTTCTCTATAAATCATTTTACAATTTCACTGGCAGGATTATTCATGTCAAGAGTTGCAGCTAAGCCATTCAAGAAAAGGAAGCTCTGCTGCTCATGTCTGTATGGCAAAGCTGGGTCTGCTGGGAGGGGAAACTTCCCTGGAGAATTCTTGAGGCTGGGAGAAGTTTTTGTGAGACCTTCTACCCTTATGAAATGCTTTGAGTCAAGGTGACAGCATGGAATTGAATGGTATTAGGCTGCAGTAGTGATATTACCCATTGGCGAGAGACCATGCTGTGAAGGTTCTGTCTGTTTTGACAAGGGTTGTCAGGGGTGGAGGAGTCTTGACTCAATGCCATTATACAGGCCACTTGGCTAGCTCTTCTGGTTTTGTTCATAAAACAATGTGGTTTTTTCATCATCCTGCTTTCCTGTTGATGATAATACACTGCAATGTCTGCATGTTGCCATATGATCACAATAAGGTATACACTTTTTATTCCTTGAAAGCACTTGGTATGTGGTGCATTACATTGCATTTTATTTGTGTTTAATCCTACACAAGCAAAACAACAAATCTGAGAAATCACTAGAGGAATTTGCCCCACCATCAAATGGCTATTCAAAGTAAATGCCTCCTTCTATCTCCCAATGTAACAAGCCTACACAGGAAAAGAACAGAGTCATTCACTGTACTGTCTAGTTTCTTCTCCAACTAACCCAGAGTATTTGCAGAGACATGGCCTGCTCTGCTTTCCTCGGAGTATTGGCTGTCATACAGCAATAACTTCTTAGTACACCCAGCTCGTACTTAATTTTAGCTTCTTCCTGGTTAGTTGGGACATGAAAACTGACATTGCCTAACATGCCAGAAATAAAGGTATTTCTGCTCACTGTTTCCATAACTCCAAGTTTAAGACCACCTGCTTCCCTCATAATATTTTCTGAATGTGCTTGCTTTCTATCTGTTAGATCATGGAGGTAATGCATTTTTTCTGAAAGCTTTTGAGCTACTTTTCCAAAAACTAGGACCTGCTTTTCCATTTTTTTTCAGTGTGTGTCTCTTTACCAAGAGCAACCTTGCAGGGAAGTCTAAGGGACTTTAATCCTAATGCGTCTGTAACTAGTTGTACAAAAGGGAACATTTAGGTGGAAAGCACCTGTTCTCCAGGCTCAGGCCTAGATTTCAATATATTGAGCAATGAACATTATTAATCCAGTGTCTGGGGAATCTCCTGATGGAAATTTCTGTGGAAATCATCTGAAACCACAGAGTTATGCAAAAATAGCCCTGCTGTAAAAGGACAGGTGTTTGCAAGGGTGTAGCTCGTCTGCTGACAAATAACCTGCATTCTTAAATGAAATAGTCCTCCTGCCCTCTAAAGGACTCTTGCAAAAATCAGTGGCAGTAAGTTCAGTCCTTGGATGATTTGAATGGTATTTCCATTGAGGAAAGCAAAGGCAGTCCCACAGACAAATCTTGGGGAAAAAAATTTGCATGCACCTGTAGGAGCACCTAATCCCAGACAGTAGACTCCTAAAGAAACCCGAGACACTGCTTTTTGATTTGGTCACAAATGAAGTGGTGGGGTTTTTTCTGGATAGTTTTTCTGCTTCTTTTTTTGTTTTTTTCAGTCTCTTACCGAGAATTTTGTAAGATTTTGCTAGTTCCTTGTTACTCACCAAACAATCATCAAAACTACTTGATGTCTATCAGCCTTTTGTTCTGCACATGCTGATGGAAGTGAGCAAGATTATTTTGCTGCTGTCCCAAGCAGTCCTTGCAAAAACATCTACTATGATGTCAAAAGAAACACTAAATCTCTGGCATAACAAAAGAGAATCAAAGTGACTTATAAAAAAATGTTAAAGTGGTGTTATTTTCCCAACACACACACTCCACAGTGTTGTAGAAAATTCCTTAAGCAACAGAAATGGAAAGAGAAACAAAGTTTAACATTTCAGTGTCTTACTCAGCAAAGTTTTCTGATGAAAACAGATCAGCTGAAATAGTAAGCTTTGTTAGTTTTTCCATATACTTAATTCAAATAAAGATATGTGAGCTACATATGTTCTTGTTTAATTTGAACATTTTATTCTAAATGCTTTTGATGTACATTTACTTGATATTTTTATTTATTAGTTATTGAAAAGAGTGGCACAGAGGGATAATGTTGAATGTGCCATAAATCAGTGCAGTATTTAGTTTGCCAAGATGTGATCAAAAAGATAAGATTTGTAGAGAGAGGAAAGATCTTTTATTAGCCTAGCTGCCATAGTTGAAAAAAAAAAAAAAAAGACACACATCTAAAAGCTTTGCCCATTTTTCTAATTACATCCTTCAGTCTAATAAAAATTAATGCCCTTAAACCACAAAAGCTACAGCAACACCAGTATGATGACACAAAAGATTAATCTTTCATGCAGACATGGCCACAAACCTATGTAAACTCATTGTCTGCATCTTCCCCTCTGCCCAGCATATAAAACAGTTGTTGCAGTCTCAGCTAATGATTTTGTTAGAAATGAGATGTTGTATGTGACACATTTCAGAAGGGAGATGCATTTAGGGAGATCAGACTAACCTATCTGAGCCTATGGAGCAGGCAGAAGGATGGTGCACGCACGACAGCTGCAGTGTAACACAGAACATATGACCAGGAGCAAACTCTCCGTTTCAAACCCTGAGCACTTCATGACCAAACAAAAATAAAGCCTGACTCTGTGATCCTTCTTGAAGTATTGATCAGGCTCATCAAAAGATGCAGGACAGAGTTTGTGTGACAAGTTTAGCCTCCTCTTAGGGCAAAGGTTTGAAATTCCTTTACCTAATGAGTAATTGTATCATACCATGCCTGCTGAGCTGCTAATAGCAAATGAGAGATATTTTGGGACAGAAGGAAGCTAGGAGCCCTTTCTAATTAAGTATGCCCTGCTCTGAGTCTCTAGATAAATTCCACAATACATTTCAGCCCATGTGTGCATACCACACCTTTTTCTTCCTTTGCTATTTTTCCTGCATGCTTTATCCACTGCTCTGCAGGCAGAAAATTCCACTTGAATTCCTTTTGTGTCTGGTCATTCCATAGATTAAATCAGAGCCCCTTGGTTTATTATTAGGAATGCAATTATGACTACTATCAATATATAGGACCTTTTCTATTTCTGACCTTAAGGTTCCTCTGGATCCTTTGTTTTATCAAGTCAAAATCCCTGTTTCCTAAATCTTCTTAAACTATGATTTGTGAATTTGTGCATCATCTGGTTCATCTCTGTTGCTTTGTGTAGGCCAAGAAATATACGAAATGAAGTGTGCTCTGTGCTGCTCTTGAGGTATTGTCACTTGTCTCAGACTTCAGCTGGATGAGTGCAAGGTCATGCTGAGCCCAGGAGCCCTGCAATGGCTAAGGTGCTCTGTAAGGGCTGAAAGTGTCTCACTGTAGATTTGCACTCTGTAGCTTCCATGTCTCTTGGTGAATCATCCCAATTCTACTTTGTGTCTTCATGAACATGACATCCTGTCCCACGCCTTCATTTCCTCTCACATTCCCCATGCTTCCCACCACTGCAACATGGATACCTCTCTCTCTGTGCTTCAGTTCCCCTATATCTTCTGGGCAACACAAGCTGTGTCAGCTGGGGTGACATGCCTGCATGCCAGCCAGCCAGCCAGCTAATGTGCCGGTGAGGATGGGTCGGATGGCCACTTTCAGACTGAACAAAGGCTGAGCTCTCTCTGCACTCCCTTGAGGAACAAATGCTACCCTGGATGTTGTTTTTCTGTGCAGACAAATGGTTCAATCAAATGTTTGGGAACGGAACAACTTTGAGCCCTGTGCCTTTCTGCTAAATCTGATTGGAATGGGTGAGTTGCATTGCAACGTTCTAGAGAAAAGAAGACACATAGATTCTTGTGCAATCAGGTTGCAAAAGTCACGTAGGAATCACTTTCTTAAGAAATAAGGCTAAAAATCTAATAGCCTGGGTGGTGAATGATATCAGGGAAGCTGGATTTGGCTTCCTGATTCTGAGACTCAGCCTGTGCATTGCCATAAATAATGTTGCTGACAGGCAGTTTTAAATTGCACAACAAATGGACCAGCGCAGGGCTACTTGATAGAGCAGGGCAAAACACATACCCCATTCTTTCCTCCTTTTCTGCTCCTTGCTGCCAGATGCCACCTCCTCCCCCTTCCCTTGCACAACCAAATATAAAGAAGAGATCTGCGCTAGCAGGCTTCTCCTGTCCTGAAGGGAATGTAAGTCCTGATGGCTATTGTACCCCCAGATCTCCTCAGACAAAATGTAACTGACTTGGAGGAGTGGATCTCAGCCTGCAGTGTTGAACTCCCCTCATCTGCAGCCAGCTCTGGTACTGGTCTGGGTTTGGTTCTTGCATGTGTTTTAGTTCTGGTGCACCTAAAACACCATGTGCTCATGGTGGTGGTAGACAAGGGCTACTTCCAAATCCCGAAGAAAAGATAATAAAATTGTGGAGGCAGAAATTAAATAAATGGGGAAACTAGGGAGGGAGGGAGTATACTTGTGAAGCAAAGTTTATAGTGCATGGACTCTTTTCAAAAAGTTTAACAGAAACTGGCAGAAATTTTTGTAGGTCTTTGTTGTATTTCATCTTCCTGAAACCTCCTCCATAATGTGAACTGAAGCTGTATTTGGCACTGGAATTTTGTCACTCTTCAGATATTCTAATTATCTGCCTTAACAGGAGCCTGGTTTCCTAGTTCGCTGTTTCTTTTTCCTCCCTCGAGACTACTCCTGGCATGTCTTTCCACATCATTATGCGAACACTGAGTGCAAAAAATGTCTTTAATGTTTTAGCAAGACTCTACCTAGATTACCAAGTAAATACAAACTTGTAAATCCGTAAGAAAATCTGCTGTCTTTTTTTCACTGACCCTTTTTCCCTTGTGGATCAGTTTGAAAAGCATATGTATAAAAAAATTCTGATTTCCTCTCCCTTTTGTGCTTCCTTACCTGACATACCTGATGTGAAGCATTGCTGGTTGCTACTTCTTTTGTCTGTTCTCCTCCGTTTGAAGTCAAGTCCTCACTGACTGTGAGAGGTGTAGAAAGGGAGGGAATGTATAGTCTCACAGAACTAATCACTAAGACCCAGGAATACTGAAGAGATCCTGAAGTCAGATTTTAAGTGTCGGGCAAATTTTGAAGAGTTAAACTCATTGGTATATTGTAAACAGACTTCAGGGATTTCAAGGGCTATTTTTAATTAAGCATAAAAACAGTGGTAATGCCCAGGATGTTGTTTATATTTGGAGCCTCTCACACAATGAATACAGATCCCTTATTCTGCAGAGAAAATTAAAGTATGGTGGTATGGTTAGATAAGCAGAGGTACTGAGGGCTTTGCAAAGTGACCACAAAGAAGAGAGGCTAGAGATGGTCTGAAAGAGGAGGCAGAAAGAATGGGGCTGCTGTGGGGAGCAGGGGGACAATAGAGTAGATGCCTCTGTGCAACCAGAGGTGGGCAGGGACAGGTGCCTCTGCAGAGATCTCAGGGTGGGTTGCCCCTGCCAAAACTGCCAACATCTGTGCAGCAGAAGGAGCAGCAAGCCTGTGACCCAAGCAAGGGAAACAGCCTTGTCTTTGTCATTTTGCCATGCAGATGATCTGCCAGTAGCTCTCCACTTTGCTTCCTGTTGCTTTCTCTGGCACTGGCAAAGAGCTCTCCACATCTGCTTTGCACTAGCTCTGTTGGGTTGAACTAAACCAAAAACCAGCCCCGCACTATGTACGTAAAATATGTCCAAACACCCATTTTTGAACTCCCAAGTGGGCTTTGCAGCTTCTCTGCTGTCCCAGCTTTGCTTTAAAAGTATGTGCTGAACAACTCTTTGTCCACAGAGAGAAACATACCAGTTTAGTAAAGAAGATAATTAAGATTTTATTGAAAACATACACCAGGAAGAATGTCTGCTTAAAAACTGCCTCCCCACATGTAAGTATAGGCTCTACCTTTTGCTTTCAGCTTAGGAACAAGCAAACCACACAGCATAAGATTTACAGGGACTGCATATTAAGAAATAGCAGTTTCAAAGAGCAGTCTGAACTGCAACATGTGAAAATACTAACAGTGCCATGAAGCAGGTTGGAGCTGCAAACAGATTGTCCTTTTGTGTTCAGTAATTTCACTCCTCGCAGATGCTGCTAGCTGAGTCCCTCTTCTGCCCTACCCAAGAGCTGTGTATATGTATACATGCACATGTCAAAGAGAAAAAAAAAAAAAAAGGAAAATACTTCGTTCTTAATGGGAGAATGTCCATCTCACTAGGTTTGAAATGGAGAGCTTTTTCCCCACGAGGTGAAAACCCTTTAAAATTTAGATATATGTAAGATAGGCCCTCCCAAAAACTTTAAAGAACAAATTAGCTAGTTCTCTGGCATCTCACTAGGCTGTGGAATTTATGAAAACCACATTCTTTGGATTCTAAAACACTGGCCATCCCGCTGCTCTTTCAAATAAAGTTGATTTTGCTGACTAGTCTCTCTCAGAGCCAGCACAGTTGTGTAATTGTAAGTAAATAATCTTGGAACAAATCTATGTTTGACATACTGTCATACTAGCATTTACTGTTTTGCAAAAGGGATTTACTTCAAGGATATTGAAAAATTCCACTGGTGTTTAAGGGAGTAGCAACTGTGACCCTCTATAAATTAAAATGCTTGACCCTGCTATATGATATAGAAGATCCAAAGTATTTCACATGTTCAGATCAGTAAAGGCAGAAAAAAAACCCTCCTTCTGAAGGTGCAGTATTATGTTCACACAAACATCCGCAAGGACTACGAAGGTTTACAAGGGTTAGCTGTTTAAAGCTGAGGCTCTTCGGCTCACATGCAGCCCCAACAGCTTCTTTGGGAATGTATAAGCTTGATTATAAAAGTCTGTTCTTGAAGATTATGTTGCTAGGAAAAGACATGTGAGCCACATTCAGAGCTGCTATTACAGTGCTTAAGAAGGACACCAGTGCCACTGTGATGTGCATGATCCATACCTCCCTTTCTGAAATTCTTAAGGAGCTGACATTATTATGTCATCATTGTAGTTGCTGTTTTCGTTTGCACTGGCACTGCTTATTGTAGCTCTTGGTTAAAATAGCCATGGAAAAAATACACTCTTTTCTAGCATAGCCATTGTAATATCACAGTCAACCCCCGCTTGAAAAGGGGTGCAGAACTCGTGCAAGTTCTAGTGATTCCAGACTTACCCAGCATGATGCTCCATTAAACCAGCACACCTTGTTCAGGCACAGACCAAATTCTGAGTGTGATGAAAAATTCCCAAAGATGTGTGGCTTTGACTTGTTAGATGTATGCTGATGTTTGAGGTTTTTTAAGAATGTTTTCCAGGTTCTCTCCGTCTTAGTCCCAATACCGAATCCCATGTGCCTTGTACTGTAAAGAAGGCAAAAAGTTGACAGAACTTCACATCTGACTTCAGACCAAGAACAATTGAGTTTTCGTGTCATATTTTTACATGGATGAATACTTTTCTCTTTTTACTCTGTGTTTACTGTACATAGACAGGAGAGCTTTAGCCTATGACATATTTTAGTTCTAAAGTCTTTAATATTCCCATTATAAAGAAGAGATAAAACTGTGTTATTGTGAACAAATGTAATAGAAACGTTCATAAGAAACAACAAAAATTTTATGTGACTAATGCAAGCATTTAAATTAGCTATCCAGATGTCTAAAAGGTCCTGGTAATAGCAAGCTTGTATTTTTCTGAAAACTCAGACTGCTGAAGTACAGTTAGTGTGATGGAGCTGTATGAAGTTTTGGTTAAATTCTTGGCTCCTACAGGGAAAAACTCTCTCTTTGGATTTGTGTACATCTGTTTTTATCTGAAACTAAAATCCAAAGAAACAGGAGCTGGAACAGTTTTTGGTGTCGATTCAAGTGGTGCATGAAAAATCAGGTCAGTTCTCTACTGGATCAGTACCAATTTCACTATTTCCAGTCAAAGAAGTTATGATATTTGTTACTAAAATATTCTTGAATAAGACTGCATAAAAGACTCCAACATGTCAAGCCATTTCTTTCAGACTTGTGTGCTGCCCATGGAGAGATCACTCATAAATGTTGCTAACAAATTTGCCCTTTGTGACCTCATGCTGTGAAGTTACCTCAATAATTAAAAGAGTTCCTATATCAAATAACAAAGCCCCTTTTTTGACAGTGGAATGTGTAATGTTTGTAGATTTTCCTCTCCAGTAAGCTGTCAACATTTTCAAAGGAAAACAGGAAGATGTCTAGTGGGGAGATCACAAGGTAGGGAGTCAGGAGGTCTAGGTTTATTCCTGGCCCTGTCAACATCACACTACATGATACACAGCTCCTCTCTGCTTCATTTTCATCATCTCCCACCCAACAGCACTGTTTCTGATGGACTCTGTCTGGGCTGTGCTCTGGGTGCTAGGGACCACTAGGTCCCCAGTGCTGGTAGAAGGAGACGTTCACAGTCATCCAGAACTCTGGGGCACATTCAGCAGTGTGAATTTTCTGAAAAAATGAACGGCCTCTGAAAAAAAAATAAAAATTGTAGTGTTTTTTGCCTCTGAAAAGTTCAGCTGCTTTGCAGGGAATAATAACTACTTTCCCATGAATGCATGTACTGGCCACGAAGGTGCCATTATAATAGTTGTCATTTAATCCAATGTTTCTCTTAAGCAATACATGTTCAGCAACAATCCAATATGATTTCCATGGGATCCCAAAAGGCTTTTTTTTCCTTTTTTTTGAGTATGAATTAACAGTTACGTAATATAAGGAGGTTTTAGTTGCTTTTTCTTCATAAGTGATTTTTTGTTAAGCACAGTGGAAGAAGAACACCATTGAACAATTCAAAATGAAGCCATCTGGCTTTGTGTCCATCTAACAACATTAAGAAACATCCCACGTCTAAAAGAAATATGAAACACTATTTCTGTTTTATGTTCATTTACTTTTCTTCAAAGGAGCACAGCACATATAGACGTATTTTAAATGAAGGGGATATTTCTCTTTTTCTTCCTCATAATATTTCATTACTTCTTTGCCTGTGTTTCTTGCCTCTACTGTGGTGAGCCTTAAAAATCAGAAAAAAATTCTCAAAGCCAGAACCTTATTGTGCAGTACCTTGACATGGGCTCCTACCTTGCAGCCAGCAGAAGGCAGGTTACTCAGTCATGACTGCAGGTAAAATATTCCATATGAAGGGAAAATGAAAGGGAACTGCAGTTATCACCAGGATGCAGTCCTTAATTTACTTCAAAGTACCTTGTTGGTTTGTCCCATACCCTAATGCTTCCAGCATGAGTGCATTCAATATGAAAAATATATCTCTGCCTGTTGGCATTTTGGCATTGCTTGTGGGAAGAAAAAGAAGAAAGCAGAAGGGATTTCAAGCTTAAATTCATGCTACTAGGAAAGTCTTACAATTAATCTACACCCAGTGATCCTTAATGTGTGGTCTCCAAGACATCAGAAGGGAGACTGTGAAACAATTGTGAAAAAAAAACAGAGGCACATACACATATTCCCACACAAGCAAACAAGCAAGCAGAAAAATGGGAGAAAATAACACTAAATAATCTGGTTTTGGAGCCTAGCCTTAGTGTTTGACTGTAGTGAAAACCATCTTGGCAAGGTGATCCTTAGACCTCTTTTCCTCCTCCAATCATTATGTGGTACTTCCTTAAGGAGGGCAAATAACACTGAGGAACACCTTCAGTGAAGGCACAACTGTCACCAGTAAATGGAGTTTTATGCTCACATGGTAAAAGGACTTCACACAACATCTCAAATAGATTCAGAGTTTGTGCAGACTAGCCTGTCACTTTGGGACTGCTTATTTTAATGCTCATTTCTGTAAAGACACAGGCCAACAGAATGACTCTAGGCCTTCCCAAACAAAGAGGTAGGAGAGCTTTGATGAAACAGCTCTGATTAGAAGTGAAGATGAGCATCTCTGTGGTTGCAACTGTATTTTGGTTAGGAAGGAATTGCATCCCCTTGGATTCTCCACCAGGAATTGGTACTTGTCCGGTATATTATACAGTGAACTGCCCCTTAGTGAGCACAGAGGAGACAGGCAATGGCACAGGAATTGTGCTGCTGCAGCTCCCTTCATCCCTCCTCTCCCACCTCTGAAGGAAACTATGAGTGCCAGACAGAAGGAAATACGAAAGAGCTTCTGCAGGGCAGCTGTCTTGATCTCTGCATCTCTTCAGGCCCAGGATGTACACAACTGAGTAAGCAAATCTGTATAATAACCAAGCTTAAAGTAAAATAAATAAATTAGTTAATTATTTACATATGAAACTCCTAATTTATATATAGCACCCACAAATTATCATTTGAGCCACTCAAAGGATGAGAACAGTTTGGCATATACATTAGTGATCACAATATGTTGTCCCTGTTTATAAAGAAAAAGAAGCCCAAAGAGCCTCTTGTAATCAAAGAGAGGAGCCAGGGGCAGGCACCAGCAGTGGTGGGACTCCAGCAGATGTGAATCGACTTTCTGCCAGGGTATGGGCTCTTGTCCAGGGAACCTTGATGTTTGCATGCACGCACACACACGTGCTCAGCTAATGCAACTCTGCTGATACTATCAACAACTTCTTCTTCTTTTTCATGACCATCTGTGGTTTTGACTCATTTATTCCAAATCTGCACAGCTAACTCTGCCCAGCTATCTAAAATTAAAGATCTTAGCTGGCTTTTCCTTTTTTTTTTTTAATGTGGTTTTATTATATTCTGTCCTCCTTTCTGCTTTTGTGTCTGAAAGGAGCTCATGTAGGTGTGTTAAGACAGGGCAGTAGAGTCCAGAAATCCTATATGGTGTCATCTTCATGTAGACAAACATGCCTGAGAGAGCATGGAAATCTTCTGTGTCTCTGCTGAAGACTTTCTCTTTTCCTTGACTGTGGTGACATGAATGTTTTCTTTGCCATTAGCTCACCATGTGGGAATCGGCGGCTTAACATGCATAACAGTGCAGCAAAAGTTGAGAATATGCTACACATACAGCTTAATGACAAAAATATGTGTAGAATCAAATAAATCAAAATCTTGCTTTTGGACTGTTTTTTTGTGGGTGGAAGGTTGTTCTTGTATTTCACTTTAAAGCCTTCATTCTAGCAACAGAACGCTATCTGTTTTCTTTTTAATTTGGTCAACTTCACACAGTTCTTTACATGCAACAGTCTATAAAAGGCAAAAGATTCACTAACCATTAGAAAATAGATTTAAGATACTTCTTTACTGTCTTTCTGTCTGAAATCATTAAAAAAATATGCAATGTTTGCAGTTTGACAGAAAGCAATGCCTTACTCATCTCAGAGGGCTTAGCACCAGAGGCCTCATCAAATGGCCTCATCTTAATCACAGAGCCAAGTAGCTATGCTGAAAGAGATGATTCTTTTTAGCATAAACTCACAAAAATATTTCTTGTTGAGACCTCTCAATATGAGGTAATACAAAAAAAAAAAATAAGGTCAGGGTGGACGATTACCCAAAGAAGCAGCAGGGTAAGATTTATGAGCACGTCATCTGCTGACAGTACCTGGATTGGCAGCCCATGAAGGACCCAGCTAGTCTGTGTGCAGGTTCACAGGACGCTCATTCTGGGAGACATGGAGGTGGGCTAGGCTGAGTAACTAATCTCATTCCATAGATGGCATGAAAGGGGTGCATACAAACCCAGGTCATTATCACCAATCTAAGAAGAAGCCAAGATATGAGGGGAAGACATCATGGGTGGCATCCCTTGTCCTATCTGCCATGAAGTCCCATCCACACTACCTGGATACTTCTATCTGGATGCCTGAATTCTTCAGTTTGGGTATATAACCCTCCTGGTGCTTGTCAGCATCAGTATATGGGCACAAGAGTATGAGTGAAATTTACTCCATTTTACAAATAAAATCACCTTCCCCTCTATAAAGCTGTGCCTTGATCTTTGCTAGATCATCGGTAGTGTTGCAACATTATTTCTTACAGATGTACGGGAAATTCTGGCTTTCAGAACTCTTAGTGTGTTGTTATGAATCAGCAACCACTGTGCCATCTGCGTGCAATGAGCACAGGCAGGTTCCAGTGCAATTTGCCTCTAATAACATACAAAGAGGAGTTACACATCCAAACTCATTATATGTTTGTTTAACTGTATTGGATTTGCACAGCTTTCCTTTCTGCCAACAAAATGCCAAAAAAAAAAAAAAAAAGGTAATCCTNAAAGGTAATCCTCTCCACATACAGTGAAATCCTGACTCTGCTGCAACCAGTGGCAGATATTCCACTGAATTCAGAAAGGACAGGATTTCAGTGACAGCTTCTGGTCTTCCAAGCTGTTGAATGCGAAAGTCCAAAGCCAAGGATGTCTATAAAGATGCCACCTTACCAGATTCTCCATAGCTATCATCATCAGAAAGAGCAAAAGCAGTAAAACTGCTCTGAAAAGAACATATGCAAAGAGCAGTTGTAGTTCAAGCAGTTATTTAATAGTTTTTAAAGAACTAAAGAATACCTGATCCTATAAGAAATGAAAAGTAAATATCATCTTTCCCATTGACTTTAATAGCAGCTCAGTCTGCCTCTCAGGGAACAAGCAGCAATATCTACATCCACATCTGCATATGTCCTTGAAATGTGTTCATTTCCTTCATACAGAGGTTTTAATAAACTGCCATCCTGTCTTAGAACAGTACCTAAAATACTGCCTGACTTTTTCATCAAAGTATTTTCCAATGCAATAGTACCCTTTTCATCAAAATTTAAGCATTTTAAAGTATGTTGATACAAATCAACTCCAGCCCCAAAGGCTTTCAGCAAAAACATTCACTATTTCAAGAAAATAAAATTCAGCATACACTATGAAACTTGATTTGGGCATTGTGAAATTATGTTCCCTATTTGTCTTGTATTAATTTTAAAATAATTTGTATAACTTACAGCATGTTATACACTACTGCAGTTAGCAGATGACAACATAGCACAATATAATACAAACTAACATCATAACTGAAATATTTTATTCCCTTACTGGGTGTTACTATCTTTTAAAACCATTACTGTGCACTGCCTTCTATCACTGAATGAAGCCTCTTTCCTTGATCACACTGTCTCCTGTTTTTGCAAAGATCTGGTATCTCACTCCCATCCAAGCATTTCCTGTTTGTATTGGAACTGAATGGACTGATAAATTGTTTCAACACAACAGAAACCGGGGACAGCTACATCAAGAAGATAAAATGCTCTAACATGTAGTAAACAGAAATCAAACTTAATGATTATTTAAAATAATATAATAAAATAAACTCCCACTGAAGTCACAAACTGACTTCAAAGCACTTAAAATGGCATGAATTAATGTAAACATAAACATGTAAAAACATTAAATAATAAATACAGCAAACATTTTAAAGTTTTAACTCAAAATTTCAAACTTCAACCCAAACTTTACAGTTTTCTAAATAGACAATATTAAAAAGAAATCTGTACCATGGAGTGTAGGAAAAATAGGTTCAAATTTCTCTTCTAATTTAGAATAAAAACAAATTTTCAACAGCAAAATTTTCTGAACGCACAAACTCTATGTTTTGATCAGGACTGATATTTATACAAACCAGTCAGAAGAAAATTCCTCTTTCCAAAAAAACATCATATGG
This sequence comes from Serilophus lunatus, assembly GCA_013399895.1. NCBI lineage: Eukaryota > Metazoa > Chordata > Aves > Passeriformes > Eurylaimidae > Serilophus > Serilophus lunatus. The sequence continues at coordinate 24,016 of VXBA01004019.1, forward strand.
TATAAAACAGCATGAGCCCAAGAAAGCATTTAATCAAAACTGTTTAGATTCAGAGAGGTATTAATAAACCATGAAGGAATTCAGTGATTGTTCCAATATCAATTCGTATATCATCACCATGTACAGTGTAAGATTATATACAGATTTCTTAATAGCCAAAAATGCTGCCCATCAGCATAATTGGGAAGCACAAGTCAAAGTAAAGCCATGTAATTATATACAAACCGTTTCAGTTCACTTTTGCCAAGAAAAACATTAACAAAAGTACTGTCTGAATGATCAAGTAATTCCTGCAGAAGGCTTAGTGCACTGGACCATGAATGAGGCTCTTCACCTGCGATCCCCGAGCTCCCCGGCCCCACTATGTCTGCACATCTGTCCAGGCTTCAGTGCAATGACATCAGATGTTGGTTGCTGACAGTTTACAGGACAGCTAAAGATGCTCAGTTACCAGAAAACCCACAATCACAGACTATCAGCAATAACAGGAGGAGAGAGCAGCTCTGAAGTAAGTCACAGCTGATTCAGTGATGCCAGTGTCTACAACTGAGTGAATACACCTGAATACATAATTTGTAACAGTGTTGTGCATGACTAGCATAAAGTTGCCATAGAAATAGCAACAGAGACTTTAATGTGTAATTTATAATTAATTTTTTTAGAATCATTTAGGTTGGAAAAGCCCTCTAAGATCATTGAGTCCAACTGTTAACCCAGCACTGCCAAGTCCACCACTAAACCATCTCCCCAAATGCCACATCTGCACATCTTTTAAATACCTCCAGGTTTCGTGGCTCCACCAATTCCCTGTGTTTAAAATGTCATAAAACCATCCACTGAATAGGGCTTAACTGGACACATAAAGGTTATAAAATTTGAGCTGTCCCATTCATTCTTTGCAGGTACTGGTTGCAATCTTTTTTGCACAAGACTCCTCAGATTCAAAATCACATTTTGGTAAGAGCAATCCATTACAAGAATTGTCACCACCCTGAAAAAAGCTTTCAGTGGTAACAAATGCTTCAGCCTACTTGTTTGGCTGAGCAGATCATATCCCAGTGCTTCATTCTTCACATTTTGACCCCACCAAAGAAGAAACCTATTTCAAGATTTCTCATCTGGTCATCAGATGCCCACATAGCTATCTATGTCAGTGGATGAATTCATTTCCTGCATTATCACTTCCTATGGCAATTATTTCTCTGGGACAACTACCAAAATCAGCAAAAAAGTTCCAAAGAGCAGAAAATTGAGGGCTCACAGGAGTAATCTGCTTCTAACTGAATGAAAGAATCTGGATCATGGCCATGCCACATAACATAGGACTATGTATCGTACCTGCTATCAGTGCAGAGCATTTTCATTTCATGGATTTAAAATTGAATTGGGAGGACAGTACATTCTAAGAAGACATAATGAGAGTTTTAGACTCCATATTTTCCCAAATGACTTATGTAAACTTATGTTTGTGATTTAACTTAGCTCGAGCAATTCTTCACAGGCACTATGATCAGGGGGCTGGAGCATCACTCCTATGAGGACAGCCTGAAAGAGTTGAGGTTATTCAGCCTGGAGAAGAGAAGCCTCCAGGAAGACTTTACAGTAGCCTTTCTGTGTCTAAAGGGGGCTACAGAAGAGCTGGAGACAGACTTTATACATGGTGTAGTAATAGGACAAAGGGGATGCTTTAAACTGAGAGAGGGCAGGTTTAGATCAGATACTAGGAAGAAATTCTTTACTGTGAAGCTGATGAGGCCCTGGAATAGGTTGCCCAGAGAAGCTATGGATGCCTCATCCCTGGAAATATTCAAGACCAAGTTGACTTTGGGCAACCTGGTCTAGTTGAAGGTGTCCCTGCCCATGGCAGGGTGGTTGGAAATAGATGATCTTTAGGGTCCCTTCCTATCCAAACCATTCTATGGTTTTATGACTGTGTTGAACAATCTCTGAAACTGGAGGGTGCACTTCCATGTCCCTTTTCACTACTCCAAGGCTGAAAAAAGGTCTGAAGCATCACAAAGGGTTACCAGAAAACACTCTTAGTCACAAGGAACTCATTCCCTGTAGGAAGGGGGAACTGAGAGGTGGCTACAGTTACAGACAATGCTCTGCTAGCTGACTCTTATTTGCTGGCAGCAGCTTAGTCCCTCTCAAGCAAGGTAATGTTTGTTCCTGCAGCCAGCAAATACAGCCAGTTCTCACCCTCATCCCATGAGGCACCAAGCTGCTGCTGAATCAGGGTTACACAAAGACGAATGAGCCCAACGGGAAAGGGCAGGGAAACAGAGACAGCTCACACTCATAAAATGAGAAACACAGAGTTAGAAGAATTACAGAGACTATAAAAATCCTCTCCACTTTGGAAGGTCCATCTACCAGCAGAGCCTGGGAAATCCTTTCCCCACAGTAATTCCTCTTCTGCATCATCCAAACCTCAAATTCCTCTCTGAAAATGAGTGTGGATGGGACTATATTTCCCTGTGGTTATTGCTGAGTGACTCAAAACTTTTCCCTCCCTTTTCCTGTGAAACCAAGGGGCCACATCAACCACCAGCAAAATTTTGTATTCTGTGTTTTAGTCCTGTGAAAGAAGTAGCATCTGGGCCAACAGGGCATGAAAATGGCTTACAAGTTCCAGCTTTCTTTAATTGGAAACACAAACACTATCACTATGTAAAATAAAAGACAGTAACATAAAGTTAAGCTCTTTAGCTGGATTGTTAGAGGCTTGCAGGGGAGAACAGAAAGTGTATGGTCCATAGCCAATGTTCTGCCTTCAGTACAACAAACATATTTTATTGCACAAACACCCCACACTTAATGTACACTAACCTGGGTATATCTCCAGCAGATTTTTTTAAGACTTGTCTGGGAAGGTCAAAGGAGAGAAAACCACCACCAGGAGCATCTTATGCTCTCCAAGTTGGACCCACTGCTGAATGCAGTAGTGCCTGCAGATGCAAGGCTGATCAATGACTTCTTTGCTGAGGTCTTCATCAACGAGGTCTCTCAGACTTTTATACCTAGCAGCACTGATCAGGGAGAAGGAAACTGAAAAAAAGAACAAAGAATTGAGGCAGTGGTTCCTTGGGAAGCCTCAATGTATACAAGTCCATGGAACTAGATAGGGTTTGTCCAAGGGTCCCAAAAGAGCTGATCTTTGTCCCTGTAATGTATCAGTGCAAGTCATCTTTATCACCTTTGGAAGGTAATGAAGGTTGGGGGAGGTTGCCAATGACTGGAGAAAGACAACTATTGCATCCATCTACACAAAAAACCAAGAAGTACTGTCTGGGAAACTGTTTCATTTTGGTCTCTGAAAAAATCCTTGAGCAAGTCTTGTTGGCTTCTGGGCAGATGAAGCAGAAGCTGATGACTGAGAACAAAGGGTAAATCATGTCTGACCTGCCTCAGTGCCTGGCAATGAAATGACTGTGCCTGAGGATGAGAGTGCAGCAGCGGATGTTACTTAACTCAATTTTAAGACTAATTTTGATGCAGTTTCCAATAAAATGTTTGTATTCAACATGGGTTGTTATGGTCAAGAGAAGTGAAATATTACATGGAGGAAGGACCAAATCATCAGGTTCAAAGGTTCATGGTTAATGATTCCCACCAACTTGTCTGGAGACTAGTTACAAGTGACATCTATCCTATTTTGCACCTTTATTACTGACCTGAAGGAGGTGAGATGGGATACACATTCATTAAGTCTGCAGATGAAACCAAACTGGGGAGCATACTCACTGTGCTTGTCCTGGGATCTATGCAGGCTGGAGGATTGGGCCAATAGAAATGTTTTGAACTTGAAGAGCAAGAACAATTTTCTGCCCTTAGGATGGGCTAACCTACTGCAGTCACGCTGGTGCCTGGGAGTACAGGGAGCAGCTTTGCAGGAAGGGCCGGGGAGGCTGTGGAAGACAGTGAGATGAACATGAGCCAGGAGTGTGCCCAGCAGCTAGGCATGTGATAGCAGCCTCCTATGTGAAGGTTAGAGATGGAGCTGGGCTCTTCACGGTGATCCAAATTGGAGGAGAAACAACAAACATGAGTTGAAACAAGGGAGGTTGACGTAAGATATACAAAGAAACTTTTTCAGCCTGAGTACCTCCAGACAGGGGCAAAAGTTGCCCAGGAAGGCTATGCAGTTTCTCTGTGAAGTTTTGAAGACCCAAATGGGCAAAGCACTGAGCAAACTGGTCTGGTCTCAGAGCTGGCTGTACTTTCAACAGGAGGCTGGACCAGAGACCTCCCGAGGTTCCCTCCTACATAAATGACTCTGTGTTATAATTTCACTATCCAAGTGGGTTTTGTTCACTGATAGCTTTGCATATATTAAGATACTCATTTCTGGAAGTACCTTGACAACATCTATTTAATAAATAAAAAAATGGAATTTTATTACACAGGCAAGTATCTCAAAGGGGAAAAAAGAACATTATGAGCAGACCAGCTGCCTGTTACCAATTTTAGAGTATACTTTCTGAAGTCTAATACAATGCAAAAGCAGTAACACTCCTACACTCAGAAAAATAAATAGCAACAGAAGAACCAAACTCTTCCATACTTAAAGCTATAAACACCTCCCAAGAGCAATGATCAGGTGGTGCCACTGGTGCTTTTTTTTTTACTTTCCCTGGAAAATACTTTTTGCTTGTACTGCATATGTCATATGGACTGAGCACAATGTCTACTGCTGTTCCGTGTTTCATAGTTCTCCCTGGTCTTGCAGCTCCATTGTCCAGGAAACCTCAGAGATCTCCAGATCATAAGGGAAAAGGTTGAACAAACATGTATATGTACATACTTGTTCTGCAGTTCCTGCTGATTTTGACAGGTTTTTACCAAAAATTGCACTGTCAACAAGCATATCTGATCTCTTTCCATGAAGAAAACAGCATTACAAATGACAGCATGAAAGCTCTGCACTTCAAAGTGTTATTTTATAAATGTGTGACAGAATCCTTCCCTCTCCATCCCAAATGTCCCTGCAGTAACAAGAGATGGTAAATAATGCAGAGCCTTGCTGTTGGTCTCTGTGCTTTTCCCTCTCTGGGAGGCAGAGCCAGTGACCTCAGTGCACTGTCAGCCACAGCAGATGTGTGGTTGCTAGAGCATGAGGGAGGGTTGTTTTTTTTTTTCAATCCCAATACTCTACTGTAGCACCTGCATTGAAATGGGTAAGTAACAGCATTTGCTGTATTTTAAACTGAAATGCTTGGAATATCCTTTACACAAGACTCTGCAAGCCAGCTGCATGCTGAGCAGTCATCTTCCAAGTAAAGAAAAGGATGGTCTCTACTGTGCCTGGGGAGATCTGAGTGGCTGATGCTGAGCCTGAAAGCACCAGCTCAAGTCTGTAACTCCTTGCTCAGCTAGGCTTGTAGGTAATTTTACATGGATACCAGAAAGGTATAGATGCACATATCTCATTTCCCATAAATACTTTCAGTAGAGAAAACTGACTTTTCTATTGTGTGAATAAGCTTTGTAGGGTGACTTTTAGATGACCTGACAGCCTGGAGTAACTGAAAAAAGATCAAAATCATCTTGCTCTCTTTTGTCCTCTCGACAGATATCTCCAAAAACTCTTTGGACTATAACTTTCCTTCGCAGGGTTGCATGATAGTTGGAAGATTAAAATCACTGACCACCATGATCATTCTTTCTTCATTCCTCAACTGGTTTTGGCCTTTCCTTGAAGTTACTCAATACTTTCCATTTATAAGGAACTTATGGCTTTGCCAAAGTTAAGTCATTCTTGCTGTAATTCCTCCTGCTGGCTGGATGCCTCTGGCTGATTTTGTTTGGACTTCTTTTGATAGTATTTTTGGAAAATTTTCAGTCATTTCCAAGAAAGAACCTAGGGGAAAATGTATATATTGTTGTCTATGTCAATAGCTTGTAGATGTTTTCCTTTAAAGTCCTGTTTCCCAGGCTTTGCAGCACAGTCCTGAAATCTGGTGAATAAATGGATCTTTGCACCTGGAATAGCCTCTTCTCTTTTTCAGTGGAAGTCTGCACAGCATAGAAGCAAGATGTCAACCACAGATTTGTATAGTGAAGAAAACTTTAACTCTTTCAAGAGTTCTGCCTCACTTATTGTAAAGGTCAGAGAAGAGGAAGGGGGGAAAGAAATTCTTATTTTCAAAGCTGGTGGCTTCAGTGCTAGAGAACAAGGCTGACTCTGGCAGGCAGGCCCTATATGATGGGAGCGACTGCACTGGGTCTGATTGGGGTTGAGGTGATTTTCTTCACAGTAGCCTGCATGATGCTGTGGTTTATATTTGCAACCAAAACAGTGCTGACAACACACAAATGTTTTTGCTGTTGCTGAGCAGTGCTTGCACAGCATCAAGGCCTTCTCTGTTTCTAGCTCTGCTGCCCCAGTGAGTAGGCTGGGAGCAGGCAAGAGGTTGGGAGGGTACAGCTGACCAAACTTCCCAGAGATATTCCACTTCAAATACATCATGCTCAATAAAACAGTGGCTTTTTTGTCATAGCTGCTGCTTGAAGACTAGCTGGGCATTGGTCTGCTGGTGGGAGGTGATGCATCAATTGGGATTGTAATTTTTTTTCCCATTCACTTATTAAACTGCCTTTATCTCCACCCACAAGTTTTTTTCTCATTTTTGCCCTTCCAATTCTCTCCCCCATCTGTTGGGGGAAAGCAAGCAAGCAACTGGGGGGAGGCTGAGCTTCCACCAGCGGGCCTTAACCTATCCCAGCAAGCCACCAACATCCAGCTTATCCTAGTTTATTCATGTTTTTCTCAACAATCCTGATAGGAGTCCTATGGTACCGTTTGCAGAAGTGCTGAACACTTCCCTCTGCCATGGAAGTCAGTGGGATATAGCCTTCAAGCATATAAAACACTATGCAGGACTGTAGCTGGATTACTGGATTTCTGCTATCAGCAGCACATGTCCTCATTATGTCCTGATCTCTCAATCATCTCAATCATCTCCACATGAGATTTTACTCAGAGTATGGCAGGGTTGCCCCTTGCAGGTTTCATACACAAGGAAAGCAGGGGGAAAAAGGTCAAAGCCAGCATCCTGTGTAGCTGAGCCTTGTGGGGCTGTCTCTAGGACTTTCAGTCAGGCTTGCAAAGTGGAAAGTGGAAGATGCTCTTGGGTGTACAGTGTAAATGACTGTAATGCTGAGTACCCTGAGAAATCATAGAACTTCAAGTGATTCACTTCTTAGGAGAGGATAACTTTGATCTTACTATGGCTCAGTCATATAAAATGGAGGTAATAATACTCCGTATCACTTGCAAAGTATAATTAATATTTGCGAAACATATAAACATTACCTTGATGATAGGCATAGAGGAAATTAATAGTTTTATCATCAGAGAAAAGCATGAATGTTGCAGTGGAGTCTAGAGGAACAATTAAGAAAAGATAAAATATTGAATGGGTGTTCACTAAATGAGTTCAATCTCTTCTCTGTACCAAATAAATGGAGTAACTGGAGAAAAAAATAATATACTACTACTACAAACTGACATCCATATTGATACCTTTTTATCAGAAGGAATACATACATATTGTGAATAATTCCAATCATATGCAGATAAGCTGAGTTCTCATGGGAAATCTTTCTCCTGGCATTTTCTAGCTTGTGAGTGCTCAATTTCACCACCTCGATAATGTTCTTTGACCACAATTATTTGTGTTTGTCTGACAAAATGAAAAATATGTGGGATCTTTCCAAAGCTTTCATTAATATTTTAAGTGAATAACTATGCCCTGTAGTCTACCTGAGAGAAGAGAGATACACTGCATCAGAAGAAACTGTTGATAATATGGTCTCAAAAGCAACATATGAAGAAGTTTTTACCACTATCTTTTGGTTCATTTGTTCCTTTTGAAGTCCATTTCCTGTAAAAAGCATGACTGATGTAAACCTGGTGAATACTTCTAAAAATACCTTTTAGAGTGTATATCTTTTATACTTTACAACTGCAGCCATAGTATTCCCTAATTTTCTTTTTTTTTTTTTTCCTGTACTTTTTTGGTCAAATTCACAGCTGAAGAGTTGTAATTTAATATTCCCTTGGACCTACTTACACCCACTTGTTGAAGCTTCAGGGAGTCCTGATGGGTGGAACTCACAGGCTGAGCAGCCAAAATACATTGCAATAGCGTTAACTCCATGTAGGGAGGGTTCATTGTATTTTTATTTGCTTTTCTTGCTGTGCCAATCTTCTGTGACCATGCAATATGCAAGTCATACTCAGTCTCTGTCTCTCTTTGACTCTGAAGTCTGCACTGCCATACAAGAAGTCAGAAAGACCATATATGCTATTCTAGTACCTGAAGGGAACCTATAATAAAGATGGAGAGGGACTTTTTACAAGTCTTTCTCCTGTTGTGGCAGGAGAGGGGGAATGGGTTCAAACTGAAAGACAATAGGTTTAGATTAAATATTAGGAAAAAAAAGTCTTACTGTGAGGGTGGTGAGGCATTGGAACAGGTTTCCCAGAGAAGTTGTGAATGCCCCATCCCTGGAAGTGTTTAAGGCCAGGTTGGATGAAGTTCCGGGGCTGGTCATTCAGTAGAAGGTGTCCCTGTCCCTGGCAGCGGGGCTGGAACTGGATGATGTTTAAAGTCCCTTCCAACCAGGCTGCTCTATGACTGAGTGATGCATTTGGACTTCTCTTGTGAGTGTGTACTGACATAACGAGAAAATCTGGACAGTGAACACAGCTGAATCAAGCTGTGTTGGTGTCTGTAAGTAGATTACACTGGCTTCCACTCCCTCTAGTGCCAGACAATCTTATGGAGACACCTCTGTGCATCACCTTACCTCTGGGAGAAGTTGAACAGACAGACAGGAGCATACAGATCACACCCAGCTGTCCTTTAACTCCAGATGAGTGGCATGTAACAATAGCAGAAGGGTGCTCCTCTGCACTGATGCAGCCCAGTTGTAGGTTCCTGCTTGCCGGCTCCTACTGAAGATAACTCGAAGTGGAACATTATTGGCATTCAAACAGTATCAAAACATGGAGAGACCTTTTACTGCCTTTTATCAACATGAATCAAACACTTGTCAGTATCGTTTTGATATACTGCAGCTGAAAAGCTGACCTGGTTGGAATTCAGGCAATAAGAATCTATTCCAGAAGAAATTGGAATTATTTTTCTGTGTGCATTGAAAGAAACACACACTATGAACAAACAAAATATTATTACTAATGTATAAAAATCTGCTTCTGCAAAGATCCTAATAAAATTGGCACTAATTATTTGGTCTTGGTCTTGCTGTCTTCAGCATTTAAACACTCTAGCAGTAATGGAATTACTTTTCATTATGGAAATTTTGGAGCACAAATGTCACATATTTCATTGATTTGGATATTCAGCAGACGTAACAGCTACAGTTGTTTGAGGCAATTTTGACAAAACACTGTACAAGGAAATTAGTCTGTAAATTGCCAGAATAAATTTTCCCAAACTTTCTGAAATGCAATATTCATAATATTAATAAACTTTAAAAATATAAAATATAAACCCCACAATGACATGTTTCATAAAATATCAAAAAATATGAAACAAAAGTCCCTAAATATCATCTGTAGGTAATTGTGATAGCTGTTCTTCTAGTTTCATTCCAGCATTTTGCTTTTCTTTAAATTTAATGCAATATGACTGTTCAGCCTATTCTAGAGCTGTCTTATATTTTCCTTGCAGGAAATCCAGTTTTTGAAAGAAAATAAGTTGCAGCAATTGAAAGACAAGAGAACTGGCACAATAACCTTTGCATGATCAACACCCAAACTATAGCTAGAACAAGTCTGTGTCTCTGAAGAACAAGTCTGTATCCCTGAGTAATTCTGGCACACTGAAAAGATAGCCAGGTGTTTTGCTGCTTACAGAATCTCCCTCAGTCTCACAGTTAATCAAAAAAAAAAGGAAAGGAAAAATAATCCCGACCTTGCTTGCCAGAGACAAGTCAAGATAACTAAATACTTTCAAATTACAATGCTAATTACCCAGATTAAGAAAAGGCTCATCTGTGGATTTAACAAAATTATTAATAAATAACTTCACCATTTGTTCAGGATCATTTACAAACTCATTATCCAGATCCAAGGATAATGTCTTCACTCTAGGCACAGGTCCAAAATGGTCATTAACAACAATATGAAATTGTTGCACAGAAAAAGATTTATCCTTAAAATATGTTATAATACTCAACCCTCACTTTTCAAATGCACATTTTGTATTGAACCCAAATGGTCCTTAGTTCAGACAAATGATCTTCCACATATGGTTCCTGTGTCACACGCAGTTCTCCTCAACGATGCATGCAATTTTTTTTTGCAGATTTTTTTTTATTTAATTCTTGCCTTTTGCTTGCATGTGGGCTCAGCCTATGAGAAGGCTACTGATCAAAAGAGAATGCCACACATACCTCCATGTGCATGGACCAAGGCTTCTGGCATCTCCAAGACTTGCCAAAGAGCTCCAATTTTGTAGGTCGAGCTCTGGGAAGGAGCCAGGTGAAGGTAATGGTTCATTGTGAAATGAAATCAAAGGGAACAGGAACTGACCACATTACCTCTGGGTTTAAATCACTTCAGGGCAACCTGCACAATCTATTCTAAAGTGTATACAGTGACATAAAAGCTGCATCTTTCTCTTTTGGATTACTGCTCAATTTGAATACGTTTTGCAGGGTAGAAGTCAGTGTGAATCATTATAAATGAACTTCCTTGGTATTCAAGAGAAGACTGTAGCAAGTAAAAATAAACAAGACAGCGGTTGGTAAGTGCTTAAAGTCACACTGTGCCACAGCAACAGCAAAGCGCTCACTTGGGGACCTTATTTCAGCATTTGATAAATAAATTGTAATAGCTTCATATAAACATGCCACATTAAGGCAATATGTAAACATTTCTAAAGAAAGATGTTTTGTTTAGACCTTCTCTGAGTCTGAATCTGGATGCAACATGGGATCACTTTGTGACAGTCAGCCCATTGTGGTAGTAAGCTGTTGTTATATTATTATTGTGGGGTGAAAAAACAGGTGTCATAATTTACATTCCAAACTAAAGTAACAAAAAAAGTCCCTAAATGAAGTATTTCTGTGAAATTAATTTCTCTAGAATGTGGTATTAAGTTTCCTAAAAATAAAAGAATATAAAAATATTCTTGAAACTTTTTCTGAGAAGTGGTTTTCATCAGAAAGGAGGTATAATTGTGTTTGGCAAATTTCACTACAGCTTTAAATGATACCTGAAAAAATAAGAGTGTACAAAAAATTAAAGCTTGTGAAGAGCGGGACTCCGTAACACAGTGTTATGTTGCCTAAGATAACATAAATCTGTATTGTCTACTATATTGCACCCTAAATATTTGTGTATTCAGTAGCTTGGCTAGCTAGCAGGCGTATCTTTTGATCTCTGTGTAGTAAAAGACGGAGATACATTTTAAAGTCTGGGAGATCCATCTTCATGGGTAGCTCGCACCTGAGCAGAACTAAGAGTGGGGTCTGAAAGTAGCACCTGGTTTGGTCGTTCAGAGTCAACATCTGTCTGAAACTCGGGCACAGGGGGAATACTGCTGTTGTTACCTGAAGTCATGTCTACTGAGGTATCTGCACAGTAGCTACGGATGAAATACGGGAGAACTGAGCTCAATTTCTTTTCAGGTCCCTGGTTGTGTCTTGATGTGATTACCAGTATCCTTGTGCCTGAGTGGGCAGAGCTCACAGGGCGTGGGAGGAGAAAAGGAGAGATGCCCAAACCACAGGACAACCACACTATCTCTGAGCAGCTCCAGTAAAGTGACCCAATTTCACCCGAAACAAGAAATTATTCAAATCCTGGGATCTATGATGTCACTTCCAACAAAATATTTCTGGCAGATTGTCTGGAAGAAGTGACATGGGGACTGTAGTGTCTCTGTCAGCATTGCCCACTGCAGCATCATCACGCTGTGAGTTCTCCACAGCCTGTCCCAGGGGACACCAACAGCCCAACAAAAGGCTGCACTCCACAACCCACATCCTGCAGGTAAGAAGAGGTGGCACAAGTCAGGCTAAACATAAGGAAGGCCTCTGGATGTTGTGGCTCAGATTGCCATTTTCAGATTACTCATCCAAGACAACTTGGAAATTTGGGGAGTTGTTCATACAGACAACCGAAATAGAGAAGATGGAGACTGGAGAACTGAATCCATTTACAGATGGAAAGGGACAAGCTCTCACTGATTTTTAAAGCCCATATTTCTTAACTGTGCCACTCAGTGGTTGGGCTAAGGGTTTTTGGGATCTAGAATTCTCCTGTTCACTCAGACTGGGTTTGATGAACAAAGTATATGCTCTATAACACCATATAATGCACTGATATTCTGCTCATTAAGTGTGCTTGATCATTTGCCCCAACTCCATGAATCACAATTTGTCTTCCTCTTCATTAATCCCAGGATTCCTAAGGGTAATGATGGTGTCTAACAGCTATACCTTCCTCTGGTAGATGGAGATGAACCAGATGGAAGGAAAAAGGAATGCTTATTTCAGAAACTAAAACATAAAAGACTTGGGTTTAGAGGAAAGACTTGAGTTTAAGTGTCTCCTGCACTTCTTTACTAACACTAGATTTTCGTAGCAGTATTAGCAGATGACCACCAGCCATTTAAATGTATTTTTAACATATGTAAGAAATCCTATGTAGAATACAACTTATGCAATTAAAAGCCAGTACAGAAGCTTACTTTAGAAATATGATGTGTCTCACTATGTCCACAAATTAATAAATATTTTCAAGTCACAAGAATGGAAGTAGATCCCAGGCCTAATGAATCAATCATAAACTCTATATGAATTCAAAATACTTTTTTTTTTTTCAATTACTAAGGAACATATTTTCCACAGATGCAGCAATTCACTCATAAGTCTCTGCAATTTTGGTCACTATCCTTCAGTTCATTAAAGTTACTGTATGAAAAATTAGAAAAGTGTTATCAGTTACTACCTTTTGAGGAATTTTCTAAATTCCTACACAATTTTGCTCCTTGCATATCCCCTGATAACACAGGTTTAAAGCAATATTCTTCTTTCTTCTTCCATTTTTAAAGCATTTCTTCTGCACTGTGTTTTCAAACAGAAGTCTTGGAAACATACTCATGGGCTTTAGATCAGAGTCTAGATAGCTTTTAGTTTCAAAAACTGAATTATATTGATTCTTCAAAAAAAAAAATAATTACATTAGCTTAGGATCCAGAATAAATCACACCAGTGAGCAAGCACAAATCTGCCTTATAAACACTGTAGGAGCTGTGGTCCTAATTCAACACAACACTACAGAGCATCTGTAATTACCTTATGACTGTATTCAGATTAAAGTGTTTTACTCACAATTTTTCACTCAACTACCAGAGCATAAACTAAAAGCTGAGTCAAGTCTCTTTGATATCTGAGCCCTGCTTTAAAGCAGCAAATGGCTACTGCAGCTGGTATTCCAATACATTTGTCAATCCCAAACTAAAAGTACTGCTTCTAAGTCAGCAAAATGCATTAAAGTAGATGTCAAGTCATCAGACCAATCAAAAGAATTCAGATTTCTGAATATGTTATTTAATTTTTGCTCTAGAATGACTTTTTTGGTGGATTTAATCCTCCATTCGTTGCTGAGCCAAGACTGCACCTGAGAAGTTTCCAATGCTTTTTGACCCAGTACATTGTGGTCCTTTTACAAAGCCATAGACCCTCTGAAAAGACTGTGTAGTATAATAGTTTCTTTGGGCATCCCTACATTCAACAGACTGTGATATCTGTAATTGCAAAGGCAAAATTGTGTGCATCTCCTCTTTGCATTAGGAAGGCTTCTCTGATGCCTCCACTACTTTGTCCATCCTCAGAGCAAACTGGTGCAACTTTCACTAACCCTGCTTAGTCAGCACTGATGTTAATAGACAAAGCTGGATCATAAACACTTGTCAATGTCTTCAATAGCCTAAAAATGGGTAGCTTCACAGAAAATGAAAACATGTCTTTCATGAAACGGGAGTCTGGAAACGATCCCTTTTTCCTGGCAGTATCCCCAACTAGAAAAAAAAAAAAAAAAGATGACTGGCTTGTATATCGCTAATCCCACAAATATATACACACATTTTCCAGGGCGCACGCTACATGCGGTCTCATTGAATCCAACAAGACTACTCGTGGCCCTTCGTTCAGCACCAGGGTGAACCTCGCACATCCTGCAGCCTCTTCTCAGCCGACGGATAGGAACCCATCGCTCCAGGATCCCCCCCGGTCGGCGTGTCACGGAGTAAGGCACTCTGGTGTAGCCAGCCTGGAGGGGCCACGCTCACCTTGCCACGGGCGTGGGGAGGCCAGGGAGAGGACCATTCTCCCTCCCGCCAACATCACGTCCCACCCAAGCTTCCCAGTCACTGGTGGGTCCCCTGTGAGTCCCGTCCCGAGCTGCTCCCCTCAAGCAGCCCCTGCTGCCCCGGCCTCGCAACCCGGGGACCCCGAGGTCCTGCGGGACGCGCCGGGACGGGGTGCGACGCCCCCAGCCCCATCCATCGCCGGGACCCCGAGCCCGCCCCCCGCCGCCCGGCCCC
>VXBA01004019.1:38625-136110 GCA_013399895.1 Serilophus lunatus
CCGGAGCCAAGATGAAAGGTAGGGACGGGAGCAGGGCTCCCGCTCCTCCGCCCGCACACGTGTGCCGTGGGCACTGGGCAGCGTCGGGGAAAGCATCGGCAGCGTGCGGGAAAGGATGTGCGGGCAGGGAGCAGGCGGCGGGCAGGGTGCGGGCAGGATCTGTCGGGTTGCGGGCAGGACAGCGTGCGGGCAGCGTGCGGACAGGGCAGCATGTGGACAGTCGGCAGCGAGGGGAGATTTCGGGCAGGGTGCAGGCAGGGCGGTCGGTGGGGAGGGTGCCAGCGGGGTAAGCCGTGCCCAAGCAGGGCGCTGGCAGGATATCGTGCAGGCAGGTGGCGGGCAGGGCACGCCGGCTGCGGGCAGGGCGCGGGCAGGGCGCGGGCAGGGCACGGGCAGCCGATGCCCGGAGAGGCAGAGCGTGGGTCTCACGGCGACCCCGGGGCACGCGTGGGGCCGCCCCGGCTGCGGGAGAGCCCCGGCCCCACGCACGGGGAGCTGCGCTGCTGCCGCAGTTCTGCCGATGTCGGTCAGTCCCGGTCCGGGAGAGGGTGTCCCGGTGTGAATGAGCGTGTGTGCGTCCTGTCATGTGTGCTCTCCCCAGCACGTCTTCTCTCGGCACCCAGCTTTCATCTCCCCCTATCGCGGCGGCCCGAGGAGAAGACTCGTGTTTCTCCGTGGTTTATTCGTTGGGGTTTTTTGCCAGCGATTTGCGATGTTCTTGGTGTTTCTTCTAAACATCTGGCAGTGATTAGGTGCCAGTAGAGGCTTAACTGCCTTGTGAAATGTATTTGGCATATTTTTCCTCAACATCCACCGACTGGAAAAATTTTGATCTTTGCTTTGCATCTGTTCAAACTGCAACTTTGTTTCTTTTCCTTCTTCTATCTTTTCCTCCCCTCCCTCTCTTTTTGTTTTAAATGGGGAAAACATGTTACTTCTACCAGCTGACCGCATCTTACAGAGTTGTGACTGAGAGGTATGACATACTTTAAAATGAAATAAAGAGGCAGATTGCTAAATTGCTACACTGTAACCTAGTAAAAACGTATTGGAGAGGGGTTGCAAGAAAGCCTCCTGTTTGTGAATATTGATAACCTTACAGCAAAAGGCAGAGACTTTACAGGCTGGGGAATACTTCCAATTAAAATATCAAAGGACATTGTGGAAAGTTTAGGAATTAATTGGGAGTTTGTGAGAATCGACTCTAGTTTTTCTTCAGAGGCAAAAATAAACTTGAAGGGTGGAAGGAAAAAAACATACATACAAGAAAATTGCTTTTGGGCACCAGTGTGCCTGTTCTTGGATTGCAGAGTTTTATTCCAGATGCCAGGAGGCCAGTAAACATCATGGTAGTTACACTGAGTTTCCAGAGTCTGGAATACCAAATTATGTGATTATTTATTCACTTGCCAGAGTAGCTGCCTGAAGGCAGGAAAAACTTTTGAGGGGCATTTATTTTGCAAGCCCACACACACTATTTAACTTCTGACACTGTGGCGTGGTGTCCCTCCAGGGCCATGCAACATATTAAAATATTTATTTACAATGTTCTTTATTTATAGGGTGTTCATGACAAAAATTTTGTCATCAGCTTGTCATTATCAGCATAGGTGTAATGGCAGGAACAAACCAAAACAATGAGGATCCAGTAATACAAACTTGCTCCTGTTATCACTGGAAGCCTTATGCTCTGTTTTTTGGGGTTTTGGAGAAATGCAGAGGACTGAGTATGGCAATAACATATAATGCAACTTGGACCTCCTTCCATTCTTCCTCCATTGCTCTTTGCAAAGTGGAGAAGTGGCATTTGGACAGAAGATGTTTTTCCTGCTGGGAGCACTTGCTTGCAGTGCCTCACACTCCACTGAGCGAGAGTGCTAGTCCATACCATTTGGTTTCCCTGAGACTGACCACAGCTATCTTATTTCTTTCCCCCACAGAGTTACAGAAATCAGTAATAAAACATGTAAATCAGTAATAAAACATGTAAAGAACACTTAAATGACTGTGCTAATAGCAAGAAAAAAGAGAAGCTTTAAACAAATCCTTACATCAAGTGCCATGGCCAGTGTTATGGAAGTCGGAGCGTCAGACCAAATTTTGACTCAGTGATTTCCTTTTCTAGGTGCAGAGTTGGCTTTTCATATTTTCTCTTTTAACTTGAAGGTGGTGATAATTGTAGGACTATAGAACTTGGTGTATTTACACATTTTTCTCAATAACAAGAAAATGATCTGTTGATTGCAGCTGTCTCTGTATCTGCCCCATCTGGAGAATGGAGGAATATCTAAATAATTACATCACTAAATATTTGTAAGGAATAAATTATATTTCCCATTGCTTGTATACGTAATGTGTTATGTTTTAAATCAGAAAACAAATTGCATTTCATATGCTGGCAGTTTTATTTCCAGCAAGCAACACCGATCTCACTAACTTTGTGATGCCTTTTAGTAATAATTCAAGTGATTTCTTTTATTAGGAACTTGACTGTTTTGGGGTCAAATTTATCTTTATCAATGATACTTCTAAGTTGTAGTTATTTATCGGGGTATGGAGTATTTGTTGCCTGAGAAATCAATGAAAGCAGCTTCCTCATAGTCAAACACCACCACATGTTTGAAAATATTTGCCTTAATTTAAGACAGGGACAAGCATTTTTAAAACTGATAACTTCTTCCCATATTTCTGGAATATATTTTGTAATTACTACTTTAAACTTACCTGTAATCACTACTGTCACAGCAGTGCTGGTGATAAGTATTTTCAGTTGAAATATGGGATACTGTTTGCATAACGACTTAATACTAATGCCCAAAATCGGGCAATGACAAAGCCAAATGACAGAGAAGCTCTTAATTATGATATCCAAAGTAGCTTAGCTACTCCTCCACTGCCTTCTCTGGCTCCTCCTTCTCCTTCTGCTTTCCCTCCACCTCCTCCTTCTCTGCCACCATAACCACCTTCCTACCTACTGCTTGTCTAGTGATGGTACTGGAGGACAAATCATCTGGGATCCTGTGCTTGAGAACTGGAATGCGATGGAATACCCTGTCCTATTCAGTTCCTCTCATATGATAAAAGAGATGCACAGGGAGAAACAGGTTTGTCCTTGGTTGTGTTCCCCTGGAATCTGTGAAGCCCGCACCGTCTCAGGAACAGCCTAGCCTGAAAGCCCAGCTTTCTTAGCAAACAATTTATTTCAAAGGCTTTACTTCAATGTGCTTAGTGCACAGTTTTCAGTAAATAGAGCACACTGACCTTTCACAGGATACTCCAGTTCAGTTTACCACAAGTTTGCTTCATCCAGTGAACATTATCAGACAATGAAATACCAGCCCGTATTGCTAAAGTCATCCCTTCTGTGTTTTAGCTTGGAGCCTGGACATAATCTGTAGGTAAATCCTATGTTTTCAAAAGCTGAGTGTGCATGCAAGTTCAGTTGTTCTTTCTTGTCTACCTTGGAAAGTCTTAAATCTATTTATATGAAGTTTACCTTCTTGACAGGTTTTGTCTTTCTAACTATTTTGATGCCACTGCTATTTTTATAGAATAAAGGAATAAAACTTCTAATTTTCTAGTACTGAAGAAGAGTGCATCTCTTTCTCTCGCTCTCATCTTTGTATGCACAAAATCAAATGAACAGTCATCTGCAAATAGGTTTTTCCTGGATATAAACTTTAAACTGTGAATTTAAGAAAACTCCAGTCCAGAGCATTTTGCAGAAGCCAGAAAGAATCTGAAAACCAAGGATTAGAAGTGGAGTGATCCAGTAACCTTTACTTAGTCCAGTTATAACATGGCTTATATGAATATAGTGACACGAACATGAAACATATGCAGGAGGTCTGAGTGGTGTGTGTTGGACATGTCACAGGACCCTACCACAGAAGTTCAAAGGCATGAGCAGTTATAATAAATGTGTGATACAACACAGAACAAATCCTGAGCAATGCTACTATACAGTCAGTGCATATCCTGAATTGGTTGGTAGCACAGAGGATTTTAAACACATGAGCGAGAAAGATGCAAGCCTGTGTAGAAAGATATTCTTAATTATATAGAGGAAAACAGTGTTAGAAGCTATGAAATTATGAGAGAAATCTGTTATTGCACAGATAGAAATATTACTACACAACTGCAAAGAATATTGGGCAGAATTAGCATATAAGCCATTTATGATGGGAGTGTTTTCAGTAAGAAGTTGTAATTGTTCATCTTGGCATTCAATATTCTACTTTTCCCAACCTCATAGGACTAAGAATATCATGGGTGAGCCTATCCCTGTAAAGAAGAGAGTTGTTTAAAATCTCCTGTGGCTCTTTCTTCCCCTACTTTGGATAACATAAATTTATTTTAGACTGATTTTGCTACATCTAGGGGCTGAACAGAGCCCTTTTTTTGTCGCAAACACTAAACAGTTGGCTTAGATCCGCACTCGAAGACCATTGTGCCCAGAGACTCAGACACTTTTGCTTGCTAGGATAAAGAGGGAAAGAGTGAGTGAGCTGATCAGGCCTTGCAGAGATAAAACAGTAAAATAAAGAGAGCTGGAAGAAATGTCAAGGATGAAAGCAGTTTAATATTGCAAAGGATGCATGCCCAGTTATCTTCAGCTTCACAAAACATTCCTTATCCTGAGGTTCTGTGTGTCAGAACAGAGAACCTCTCCTTCCAGCCTTCCCCCTTGGAAAGCAAAATAAAGATGCTTTTTACAAGGCACTGAAAGTGAACCTGATCCTCCTCATAATGTGAGTGTGGTCTGTACAAGTGAGGGAGCAACCTAAGATGAATTGTCTTGGGAGTTTGACTGCTTCCATCTAAAAGTGCAATCCCTTTCAGTGCATAAATTTGAAGTGAAGACTGGAACGTCACTGGGGAACAAAGTGAATGAGTTATGGGAGGTAATAGAGACATGTGTTGTTAGGAATGTGCATGCCATTTTAATGCTGCTGTTAATTACCTCCTCTGACATACAGACAAGGAGGCATGATTTTTCAGTGCACTAATGAGAACAGATCTGTTTGTTCTTAAATCATTAGGCTGAAATATGATATGATTTAAACTTTTAACTTCTAAGGTTGACCCTCCACACCATGCAGCTGCTTCTGACTCCAGTACTGTAATGATGCTCTGTGGCACTTACAGACTAACAAATTTTGTTCAAGAAACACCCTCATTTACTGGCTTCATTTTGGTCCTTAAAAGCAAAACTAGAGTTATTGTTGTTACACCTCTGAATTTCATAATCTGTCTTTTTTGTGTGTTCTTAGTGTGAGCGCATAGCAGTGGGAGAGTAGATTGAGACTAGGGTATTAAAATGCACCCTGTAATGTTCAAATGTGACAGCTGGACATGTATGTTAGCAGCTTTCTGTAACACCTTCCATATGCCAACAATGACACCCACAAAAGAAATGAAATGGAAACAACTTCTCTGAAATCACCTTGCACCAAAGGCTCCTCAGATATGGTGGCATTCCAGTAAAGGGACCAAGTGGTGCGGTGGTTATAGGCCCTATATAGTCTCAAGGGCAGATTTTGCATCCTTTTTGGCTCCAGGCCAGCTCTTTCTTACTTGACCTCAGAGTGACTCATAAGTGGTCCATGATTAATTTATTTAAGATTTAAGAACAAGAATGAGAAATTAAACAGTTCTACTCCACAGATTTTTGCTTTGCCTCTAGCTAATCAATCAAATAAGAGTCTAATTTGTTTTACATTAAATGAATTCCCTCTGTTTGCTATGTTAATCCCCAGCTGAACTGCCTTTTTATAATTCCCACTCCCTTGAATCAGCATTGTACTGTATCTTATTTAACTCTACAACTGTATTTGTTAGAGGTGTTGCAGTTATAACTTATGACTGGAGGGCAAGTGGAATTTGGCATTGGTACTCAGTGGAGCATGGGTATTGCCAAAATGCCTCAAAGTTAGTTTTTTGTTTGGCTTTGTTTTGGTTTTTTGACCAGAACTCTTGCTTTGCAATGACTGTCAGGTTATTTGATGTATTGTTGCTCAGCTACAGTGAGACTTGCTATAAGCTCCCCATGACAATCTGTTGTAGCATCCAAGGGGACTCTTGTAAACTTAATGAAACAGGAGATCTCCGGTAGTCCTTCTCCTACATGGTTAAATACAATTGGTTGCTCGCATGTGTTTCTGTTCTGCCCAAAGTTCACCTTTCTTATGGATCTTTCTTTTGCCAGAGCTCTGTAGAACTCAGTGGAATAAGAAACCAGTTTTTCATGTTTCTTCGTCTTTCTTATTCTGGATTCTCTATCTTTTGACCCACAGCTGAGAGCCTGGTAGAGCATCTTCTAGCTAAATTATGGCTAGCCTTCCCAGCATTAAAGAATTAATTCTTCTGTCCAGGACATAACAAAAGATTTTGCTTTATTGTCTGCTTCAAGAAGGAGTTTGCTATTCATGTTTTTCACCCATGAAAATAAGCCTTGCCTGTGTATTACTATATATATATATATGCAACAGAAATACTGCATTCATTCCAGTCCTCCTTGCTATTGAGAAGGGATGGATTTAAACTAAAATAGAAGAATTCTAAAAATGTTTTCACAATGCCAAACAAATCCCTCTTACACCAGTTTCAGCCTCAGTCAATTATGGGCACCACGATGTGAAAATGCAAAATTTCCTTTTCTGAAATCAGCCACTGCTGCTCAAAACTCATGAATGTCTGCCACACCAATTTCTGATACTGCCTTTAAAAGTGTAAGTTGTTAAAACATGCTGGAAGTTTTCTTACTATTTGCTTTCCTACTTGGTGTGTATTTTCTTAACCTCTATAATTCATAACAGATCACATTTTCATCGTTTTCTCTAGAAAAGCTGTTCCCTTTTCAATGAAAACTTGCATTCTCTTGTATTTTCCTGATTCAAAGATACCAGGAAGCTTTGACAGTTTTGAAGAACTTGTGATGAAACTCAAATAGTTGCAGCAATGGAACCGGGGGCCAAGTTTCTGCTGCCTCCAGTAAGGACAATATTGCCCAAAAGGCATGGAAGAGAAGCCTGAATGGAGGGTTTTGCCATGGGACTTAAATTTATAGATTTGTTTGTCAATCTCATTTTTAATGAAGTTCAGAATTCATCTTCAGGACTTTCAACCCATCTTAGTATCTTCTTCCAAAGTGCTGTTAATTTCTGAATGTTTAGCTTTATTAATTTCTTCCACCTTTATTTTCCTTAAACTTGTTACATTATAGTTAATACTGTAAAATATTATATTTGCACATGATTTGAGGAAAGTGTCTAGTGTCAAGTGTGACAGAAAGACCACTGAGCTTTGTCTGTTAAATAATTTTCATAGACTTCCTCTAGAATACATTGCTGCTCCTTGCAAGAACAACTCACAGGGATTGAAAAATGTTGTATGTGATGTTTGAGATTTTAGTGAGCAGGGAGCTGCATCACTAGTTGACAAAACTCTCATTGACCATTTCCACTTCTTTGTTTCAAATGCCACAAATGCCCTTCAAAATTAGGAGATTAATAAATAACTATAAAGTATTCAAATATTAAGAAAAAAAACCCGTTCCTAGCAGGAATAACATGCAGTGTTGCAAATACTGAAAAGCATACATATTTTCTTAAACATGTATATGTGTATAGAAATATATAAAATATACATATATAAAGGCCAAGGAAACAACGATGTGATTATAAATGCGTGGTCAGAGGCCAATGCAATTTGGCTAAACATGAAAAACAAGATAATTAAGGAAAAGGCTGGCAGCCTGGGAGGAAGGTCTTGAAGATGTGGTGTGTGATGAAGGCAAAGGATTTAAAGACAGCCTGGCTGTATACATCAGATATGGATCGGATAAGCCAGGTTACACTCCTGAGAAACAAAGGAGGTGATTGTGTTACAGCCTGATAGCAGGAGAGGGCAGGAAACTAAGGGCTCTGGAGCTGATATCTTACTTTGTGCAGCATTTTATCTTTTAACACAGAACACACAGAATAACAAACAGAATTAACATGGTTGGAAAAGACCATAGAGATCATCAAGTCCAACCTATTACCTAACCTATCAACCTACCCAACACCATCCATCATCTAAACCATGTCACTAAGTTCACCATCCAACCTAGTCTTAAACACATCCAGGGACGGTGACTCCACCACCTCCCTGGGAAGCCTATTCCAATGGGAAATCTCTCTCTCTGTGAAAAAGATTTTCCTAATGTCCAGACTAAACCTCCCCTGATGCAGCCTAAGACTGTGTCCTCTCATTCTGTCACTGGGGGTCTGAGAGAAGAGACCGACCCCTGCCTGGCTACAACCTACCTTAAGGTATTTGTAGAGAGCAATAAGGCCACCCCTGAGCCTCCTCTTCTCCAGGCTGAACAATCCCAGCTCCCTCAGCCGTTCCTCATAGGGCTTGTGCTCCAGCCCCTTCACCATCCTTGTTGCTCTTCTCTGGACACATTCCAGCAACTCAACATCTTTCTTAAACTGAGGGGCCCAGAACTGGACACATACTCAAGGTGAGGCCTGACCAATGCCAAGTATAGGGGAAGAATGACTTCCCTGGTCCTACTGGTTACACTATTCTTAATAAAGACCAAGATGCCATTGGCCTTCTTGTCCGCCTGGGCACTCTGCTGGCTCATATTCAGTTTCCTATCAACCAACACTCCCAAGTCCCTCTCCACCTGGCTGTTCTTCAGCCACACCGTCCCCAGCCCATAGCTCTGCACGGGATTATTGCAGCCAAAGTGTAAAACCCGGCACTTGGATTTATTAAACCTCATGCTATTGGATTCAGCCCATCTCTCCAGTCTGTCAAGGTCTCTCTGCAGAACTCTCCTACCCTCTAACAGATCAATACTTTTTTTTGTGCAAGAGGGGAAGATTTTTCCTGAGTAGCTCACTGCTGGGATGAGGAGTGTAGTTGTCATGTTTTGTTGAGTGACCTTGTCTTCAGATAACATTCAATACAATTGTGAGGGTCTGTTTGGTTTGGTTTTTTTAAAGGTTTCTTTCTGCCTTCAAAACAAGGAGCATACACTGGATCTTCCACTTCTTAAATGCTCATCTGCATTGGAGATCTAGTTTAAGATATGGACAGGAGTGCTGCTGGCAGTGAGCAAAATATGTTACCTGGTGAAGAATATGTCCTTAGCTGTTTTATCAACAGTGTCATATGAGTAAAGGGTGATGTTCTGCAAAATGATGTATTTCATGGACTCCTCTGCTGCTTCAGGCAAAGTCTCCCTCAGACTTCTGAGCGTGGCATCTTGCAGGTCAGAAGGAGGAGCAAGTCAGATTTCCTTTTGGACATCAAATCATTTAGGCGTTGTTGAGCCTGGATGCAGACTGTATCCTTACCTGTGAATGCATCCTCCCAAAGCTCTGGGCTGGCCCAACTTATCTGCAGCAGCAGTTAGCCCAGTTTCATGAGGCAGAGCAGTCTGATCATATGCACTAAGTTTGTGGACAAAAAAGATCTAACTGAGCAGACTTCTCACTCCATCACATCTCTTTACCTGCTTTGAGTTTGCTTTCCCACCACCCGTCATTAAATATTCCTTTCTGGTGAATCCCTTGACTGGCTTTTAAGCTTCTGTTTCCTTTTCCCTTCAAGTCAGGGAAAGGCCTGGATTGAAAGGTTGCAAATGAGTGGGCTTCCTCAGCATCCTGTGCTGGAAGGGTGGCACAAGGTGGCCAGCAGCCGCTGAAGCCCTCATAGAGTGCTGAACCAACATCACCACCATTGTAATGCAAATGAAAACCCATGAGTAGCTGGGTTTTGGACAGCAGGGACTGCCATCAGATCCCAGCAGTATTTTTCAGAGGATGGAGGCAGGTTTGCCTGAATGCTTCTGCATGGAATTGCAGCACTGGCCTGTGAACTGCCAGCCACCACTTGGGAAGCCATGTCCTAGGTCCCGTTTAAAGAGAGAGGGCGCTTCCCCCAGTGTAAAAATGATGCTTGTCAGAGGTGAAATGGGTCTTCCCTGCTCTCTTTGGGGAATAGGGAAGCAGGGAGCAACCTGGACTGTGCTGCCCTCCCTGAGAATTAGTTGCTTGGTTCAGAGGCTGTGCTGATGATAAAAGCAGGGCTTTTGCCTTTCCTGACTCAGCAGAATGAGGGACTGTGTTGGTAGAAGGAGACTGAACACACGAATGCAAACATACCCTTTTTTTTTTAAGAAGTCATGGGTGTATTTCTTTTGCTGAAGTCAGCCTTTTCCTTTGCTGCTGGGAGGAAGTGGAGAGAAATTAAACTTCTGACAAAATAAAATTGTGATTTTTAGCATATTACTGCTTGCTGACTGTAAAGATGAGAACAAAAGTCCTAATGAAGCTATTGAACCATAGAATATCCTGAGCTGGAAGGAGCTCACGAGGATCATCAAGTCCAACCCCTGGACCTGCACTAGGCAGCTCCCAGAATCACCCCATATGCCTGAGAGCATTATCCAAATGCTTCTTGGACTCAGGATGTCTTAGTGTTGTGACCACTTCCCTAGGCAGCCTGATATTTTACTAATATCAAACCTAAACCTCCCCTGACACAATTTCATGTTATTCCCTTGAGTCCTATCACTGATTAGCACAAAGAAGAGGTCAGTGCCTGCCCCTCCACTTCCCCTCATGAGGAAGTTGTGGACCACTGTGAGATTTCCTCTCAGTCTTCTCTTCTCCAGGCTGAACAAACCAAGTAACCTGAGCCACTCCTCATACAGCTTCCCCTCTAGACCCTTCAAAATCATCATCATCTTGGTTTTTGTTTTTCTCATCTGTTTATCTGTTCTGTTTCCCATTTTTTGTTGGATCTTGCATCTTCAAGCCAAGCTAGTGCCTGTAGGAGGTGGTGGATGGATGGACAACCACCTGTTCTGACTTGCCTATCATCACAGGGCACAGCTATATGTGGCCCAACCGGTGCATGTGTAGCCTGAGTCTGATGCCTGGACAGCACAGGCATCTGGCTGGAGCAAATGCTGTGGTCCGGTGGAGCCTGCCCAAGCAGCACCCTGCTGACAATTGTGGCTGTCACTGTGACATGGCTGCTCTGGTCTGTACTTAGTTGGCCAAGCAGGACTCAGGGTAGCTGCCAGGTGACAAATCTGCACAGTTTGTAATCTGGGGTTCTGCTGGGGATTCTGGTTGGGGGAAAGGCTCTGAACTGCCTTCTCTACTTGGAGACAGAGGTGGGATATGAGCAACAGAGCAGAAGATCAGTAACATGCCCAACAAGTCAATTAAACTTACATTAATACATGAACATTCACCTGTAAAAACTTCTTCCCATCTTTTTGTGGTGGTAGTAGTAATAATCTGCTGCTGTGTCTTTCTTTCTCCAGACGATTTTGCAGAGGAGGAGGAGGTGCAGTCCTTCGGCTACAAGAGGTTTGGTAAGTGGCATCAGGTCTTTCAGCTTGCTGTTGCACAGTGCTTAGGGTAAGTCAAACACCTGCTATGAAAACCTTCCTTGCTGGCAACACTAAAACATATAGGTACAGCTCCATCATCCACTTTAATCCAATCTCTTCCCAGAGGAAGTGTGATTTTTAGACTTGGTTTATTTTCTTGGCAAACACAAGCCTTCAGGAATAGCTGTGATTACAAGGAAGCAGTGGTTGGTTTCATTATTTGATCATCAGCATCATGAAAATTAAGCCTACACCTGAACAGAAATTAATGTGCTGGCTGTTAAAAAGGGTCCATGCCTCTCACATGTCCTCTGCCCACCTGGGCATTGCTTCAGCCCACCGACTGATGTGCAGTGAGGCTTGTAGGTGTTCCCAAAAGTGGTTTCATGGGACCTTCTGTAGAAGTTGTACCATCAGCTGGGCCAGCACATATACTGTGTGCTCCTCTCAAAAGAGAAGTAAAAGAATATGGATGAATTCACTCCAATGTCAAAAATTAATAAAATTAGT
This sequence comes from Serilophus lunatus, assembly GCA_013399895.1. NCBI lineage: Eukaryota > Metazoa > Chordata > Aves > Passeriformes > Eurylaimidae > Serilophus > Serilophus lunatus. The sequence goes on from VXBA01004019.1 coordinate 50,540, forward strand.
TTGGTCCCTTTCTTTCCTTTTTTCCCTTTCATTTCTTTTTATATTTGTTCACCCAAAATACCCTTCTGATGTGAGGGAGGCAGTGTCACACACCTATGCGCAGGGGTAAGCTGCTTTCAAGGCCTCTCTTTTCAAGGCTCTTGAGATCTCTTTCTGTCAGGGACATGTTTTCAGCCTCTGCAGTCAACAGCTTGAGCCAGGGCAAGCTCATGCCTGCCCCTGTGACAAGGGGAAGGTGGCATGGTGGCCTCTGAGCTCCCACAGTGCCAGGTCTGTCCTGGAGCAGCCAAAGAGTCTCATCATCCAAGTTGCTAGTGGCTTTTTCAACTGTAAGCCGTCAGGACAATAGTTCACCTTAATTTTTCTATCCTGGGAAAGTGGCTGCAACAAGAGTCACTTTCAATGACCCCATTTGGCAGGCAGATAGGAAAGGCAGGCTGAAAATAAAAAATGAAAAATAAATCAACAATTTCTTACATCCCAAAAGGAGCAGGGTGAAGCAGCATAAGGAGATGTGGCATTTGAGAGGTGGAGATCACATTCGCATGACCTTTTCTACCCCCTGAACTACTCCACTGCTCCCTGCTGTTGAGCTTTGTTTTGGATAGGTCAGTCAACCACAGAGCCAGCATCTGTCGCTTGGAAAGTCCTGCCATAAGGCTACAAACAGGGTTTTTCCGATTCTGTTGTTGTTGTTGTTCTGGATTAAGCCCTAGAATAGCAAAACAAAGAAAAACAACTCTTGAGAAATGGGAAGAAATTTTAAATGTTCATTTCTGTCACCTCGAGATGAGTAAAAAATATTAAGATCCATTAACAGCTATAAATATAGGTTCCCTCTGTGTTGTTCTCTACCTATCCCTGGTCAGCATGTTCTTGCAAGGAACTGTGAAAGGATTTAGCAAGGATTGGGTACTCCATTATCCTTACTATCCTGATAATAAGTACACTGTTGTTACATGGTGAGATTTTGTCATATTAATTTCCTTTAATTTCTTTCTTCCTCATGGGTATTGTGATGCTACCAACATGAGTTCTTTCTCCCCTTAGAAATGCAAGGGCATTTCCAGAAATGCTTGTGTTGCTGCACTTGGTGGGGCAGTGTGGAGGGAGTAGAGGGCCAGCAGCAGGTTGTGTAATTCAGTAGTGTTCCAATCCAAGAAGTCTTCTTTGTCCATACTCTTTTGGAGCCCAAACTTCTTCCCATACCCCCTTCCTTATCTTTCCCAGCACATGGGGCAGCACAGGGAGGAGCTAGGCTGACCTGGTTTTCATGCATCCCTGCGTGAGTGCTGTTTGACTCCTGATGTTCATGCTTTTTTGTACCCTTAAGGGGTTATTTCCCCTTCTTCAGCAAACTTGTCTCAGTATGTTCTACTATCCCTCCTGCATTTCCAGGAAGTCTCTGACCAACCTCTGGAGTGAGCAAGAGCCATGTGCCTTCAGCAGCATTGCCTCCTTCACCTGGCACTGGGTTCCTCCATGCAGGAAGGTGACCCGCACATCTTTTAAGGATTCCAAATTCAGTGGACAGCTGTGTCAGCACTTCCAGTGAAGTACCAGAGGTTTTTCTTGAGGCCAGAATGCAGCAGAGTAGTTCAAGCTGCTGCCTGGCAAGTAGGAAATGTTATGACTGCTGTCTCAATTGTGTTTTCACTCGGCCTGTGTCCTCACTGGTAAAAGAAGACAGTACAGGGGAATTCTAAGACAAGAACCAAGTTTTATTATACAAACCTTGACAAAAGGTCATTTTTAAAGGAATCATGTTCTGTCTGGTTAGTGGCATTGTAGAAATGCAAGTGCTGTTCCTCTACAGCCTGCTGGTATAGACAGCAATAGAAAAAACAGTGGGGTTTTTGTTTCGAGAGTCACAGTGCAAGAGCATTTCTGTTAATATATTGTGACCAGAGTAGTCTCTGTACGCCCTATTAACATGAGATACAGTAGGAGGACCAGGACTCAAGTACCTTTGACTCCATCATTTGGAATTGGGAGGCCTTATTTGGAGCAAAACGTGCTCTGAGAGGGAGAAGGCTAAAGCACAACTGTTCTGTGAAAAACATGTTTTGTGAGTCACTGCTGGCAGCTGAGAACATGTGTTGGTCAGCATTTGGCAGGCAAAGCTCTTGACCAAACTGCTTTCCTAGAGTTCGGCAGAAGAGTTTATTATTAGCTTCCTTGTTGCTGGAGCCTGTAGTTTGGTTCAAGGAAGGAAGAGATAGGCAGAGGGAGGGAAGGAGATATGACATTCTCCGACAATTCTCATTTTGGGGAAGAAACTTGTGCGAAGAGGAATGAATACGCAGTCTTGCACCACTTCCCCTTTTTCTGAATAATTCTGTCTTTCCTTCTCAAATAAGTTAATTTCCGAGAATTTATCACGATACTTTATTTCTTAGTCAATAGGACATTAACTGGCCATAATAAGTGAAACATAATATCACACTAAGATATTAAAGAACAATGAATACATATGCAGACAACTCCAAGATCCTAGGAAAATACACCCCAGCATTTTTTCTCTTTTAAGCTTGGGACAGATTTGCTGCAGGGGGTCAGCAACCATGAGGAAAGCAGTCTTTCCAGCTGACTGATGCTGTTTACTTCTTTTCAACTGATGCTACAGATGTGCAGGGACGCTGCCAGAAGTGCAATGCTTAGCTGCAATGCCTCCAAATTGCTGGACTGAAAGAGCGAGGAAGTGTGTTTCCTATCCCAGTTAACTTCTTCAGCAGTCACTTCTCAGGCTGCTTTGAAGATATCTGCTCCAGATAGCAAGTTCAGCCTCTCCAGTGGTTTTCCTCTACCAGATTGCCACCAGTGTTAACACTTTCATCAATCAATGTCATTGGTTTGCACCACCACGCATACACCACATTTTTGGAAAGAATGAATGAAAGGGCAGAACTTCCTTTTAAATATGACACACTTTGGGGATGCTAAATCTCAGGCATGACAGCTCAGACTAGTTTCTTTTTTTTTCTAGATCTCTTTATGACAGGATTTGAGTCTTTTCTCTGAGATTCAGGCTCCAGTCATTGCCACAGACAAGGGAATTGAAGGAATCTGATGGATTCCAAGGTGGAAGATCTGATCTTCTTTACTCGTGAAGTAATAGATATAGAGATCATTGTGCATTTTTTTCTTTAGTGTTTTAGAACTTAAAATCTGCCCTTTACTAAATACAGTCTTTAATGTAGAAATTTCACTATGAAATTATTCATTGCATAATTTCAAGCTATTTCAATATGGAATAGCTCAAAGCAAAGGGGACGGTCTTTGAACTGTTGCAGAAACTTCCTAAGGAATCATAAGATAGGACCAGTACACTATAGATAAGTAGAAGACTAAACAGCTTGTGTAAGATAATTACCCTTTGCCCTTGGCCAGAATTGGAGGCTGTGAGCCTGTCCTTCATAGAGGCACCTATCTTGGTCACCTTTGTGCTCTAGATTGTGAGTCACGATCCTCCTCACCTTCACCTTCCCTCTTCCCTGCTGAGCTGTCGGTAGGGGACAGTCTCTCATCTCCCCAGGTAGGTCCAGTGCACACCAAGACACTGGTCCTCCAGTCTTTCCTACACCCTTTAGGTCAACTGCTGACAGAGAAGGAGGGATAAGAATCTGCTGGGGGGCCCCACTCAAGGAAGACAGGTACTTCTTTAGCTATTTTTTGGGGAGTACACAAGAGATGACTGGATCAGGATGCCCCTTCTTTGCAGTTACAATGATCTAGCTCCTGAGCATCATTCCAGGTACAAGAGTCAAATCTAAAATTTCATCCCCAGAAGGGATGAACCATCCTGCCACACAGTAATGAAATCTGCCATACTAGAAAAAAAAATGAGGGGAAAAAAAAAACCTGGTTTAAAAACATAGTTGGAAAATACGGAGTTTTTTCCCCTGACGAGTGGCTTGGGAGCAGCTGAACTAGATCCATTTACTAACTGTTTCTCACTATACATTCTTTATACAGTAAGAACCTCAATATTATTTCTTCACCTTTGATAGAATACAATTAGTGAGTTTTAGGAGTGTACAGTTGGTAAAAACCTTATAAATGGTTTACAGTAAAAATGAAAACTTTAAGATAGAAAAGTTTTTCAGAAAAGGGTTTTAAAAAATAAGGGAGTTTTTGTGCCTATAAATAACAGTTCAAACATGGTAGGCTAAATTCATGGCTTGGAATTTTGTGATAGTGTCACTGCACAGACAGAATGTTTTCATCCTTATCTCTGGATAAATCCAGGCCATTGTTCACATCTCTAATAACATGCACCAAAAAATGGGTGGCATCAGTCTGGTAGTGTGCTATATCCACACAAACCTTAAGCCTCTAACAAAAAAAAATAAATTTGAAGCTTTAGGAATTTGTCAACTTTTCTTTATGGTTTGTAAATGACCAGTGAGGGATTTCAGGTGCCACAAGCCACATCCCTCCCCAGCCATTCTTTCACATGCACGCCTGCAGTGTGTAATCATATGGCTTAATAAAAAGTCACAGGGTCACTCATACTCACAAAGCCAGAGGAAAGTCAGGCACATTGCTTCCAGTTCACTGATCTGGCTGTATTTGTCAGATGAGGATTTTGCCTGCATGCGTCCTGGGGTAATGAAATCCCTGCTGAATGGTGGTGCCTGTGTGGCTGTTAATTTTAGGCCAAGAAATTTCATTTGGAGTGACCCTTTTAATTGACATGGCCAGTAAAGTGGAAGGGGCTGAGCCTTCCTGGGCTGAACCCTAAGCAGCTGAGAGAATCCAGCACCTTCGAGGGTCCTGAGTTTGTGTGGTGCTGCATGCAGAGGGACCACCTGTGTAGGGTTTCTTTGTCTTTCTTTTCTTTTCTGGTACATACTCACAGTACTGGAGCAGCTGGCAGGGAACTGAAGTCCCAATAAATGAATAAACAAATACTGACAAGTGTGCACTATTGCCATTGCAGAGAAACGTGCCCAGGAGCTGTCAAGGTGCTAACATACCATCAGCCTATCCCTCCTCATTCAGTGGCTTCTGTCTTTTGTAATGCAATGGGCATGTGTGATAAATAGAACATCCAAACCACAAATTTGAAACTGCCAGTCTTTGTAAAGGTGGAATTAGTTGGTGCACCCTCAGAAATCCATCACTCTCAGGCAGTAACAGCAAAATCAAAAAAATTACCAGGTCTAGCATGTCCCGTGCTAACTTACTCAGGAGCTGCAAGAGCCATTCAGGTCTGTGGGTTTGAGACTGCCCCTCTCCAACCTGTCCTGCTGTGCCTGGCTAGAGGCACTTCTCTTCTAATCCAAACCCATAAAGAGGCCTCTTAGCAGTGCTGTGGGGATTCAAGTCATTCCAGCTGTGTGTTGTTATGTAGGCAATCTATTTTCTCTTAGTTACGGGGTTTTCCTATTTAGTACAATTAAAATTCTTGACATGCTTCTTCATATATTGCATTCACATGCTTGAAGCAATACCTGTTTGATCAATCTCTGTCTTTTACAGAGGTGAATGGAAAGGCAGTGTGGTCACCATTATGTGTGAATTTTGCTCTCTATTTTTCATTAGAGCTATAAAATAGGTGTGTGGGCTGTACAGCACGTTGTATTTATGAATGGAATGAAAAACATTTGCTACACTGTGAGCAACACCTGGGGATTTTGTATTTATTTCCCTGTAAACTAGCTGGACAAATAATGATGTTTGGTAACATCAGCTTGCTGCCGGAACACCTAGGTTTCATTCTGAGCTGTTCAACTTCATAACAAAATTACCTGTGAAATTAGTGCCTTGTGAGGAAACTAGGTGTTGTATTTTCAGCATTATGTTTCCATGTAAAGAAGTAAGACAAGAAAACTGTGGGATAAATGAAAACTTCAGATATGAAGCCATCACAAGAAGGAAGATAAATACCCTTTTTTTGGACTCTCTCAGCACTGATGTGGGATTGTAGCACACACCAGCATTACTCCTAAGCTCTTCTTAAGCTTTATTCCAAACACAAGTCTGCATTTGTAGCCAGCTGCTACTATCTTCTGTTCTTTACTGTATGCTGTTAACTCTACAATTGCAAGTGCTCAAATGTGTCTAATGTTTTTTCTCTACCTTCTTCATAATGATTCCCCATCAGGAAGCTTCTGCACTGTGCCTACTGCTAGAGACACAGGAACACTGGTGAGAAAGGGGGTGCTATATACCCTTGAGGATATGTTGTCAGATGAACCTAACAACACACACAAATAAAACACATACCTGTCAGATGCTGCATATGTTGGTATCCTAGATTCCTTTCATTTCTTATGAATTTCCTCAAAAAGTCCTGGAGCTCTAACATCCACATTAAGTGACATGGCAGAGGCGACATTCTCACACCTGATTCTGCAGGGCACTGAGGCCTTTGCAAATGCTTCTCAGCATTCTGTTGTGTCAGGCCCTCGAGGATGCAACCTGCACGATGCAGTGCTGCTGCAATCACTTTTGACAGCAATTTGTGAACATCAAGTATGCTAACAGGGAAGGGCTGTGTGCTTTAATTAACAGCTACCAAGGCAAATAGCTGGTACAAGTTAGCTTGACAGACGCACACACTGCCTCCTACAATAAGCCTCCAGCTGTTGGGTTAGGGAGCCTCTCTGCCTTTGGCTGCCTTTCTCAAAAGCCCTTATAGTCACTCCTGCTTCCTGCAGTTAAGGGAGCAGTTGAGTCTCTTGCTGTCCACTTCAGCAGCATTCCAGGGAAGGGGAAAGATCAGATTAAATAGCTAGTGCAGCATTTTGTCTGCTGAACTATCTCAGAAGCATTAGAGCAAAGGTGCCATGACGTTTTGACGTAACATGTCGTTTAATGTTGCATCAACTTCTTGCCCTATGCATGATTGGTGCCTGGTTTCCCATGCTCTTGGGGGAGCTGCTGCAAGAAAGGTGTGAAGCTTAACCGGCTTAACCCAGACCTGAACTTGTGAATCTAGACCTATACCCAGATGGTCTCTGCTGTTCTTCACCGTCACTCTCAGCAAACCTGAGCCCATCCAGTGTCCTGGGAAAGTAGCACTGTGAATGCAATAGCATCACGTTGTTGTATTTGACATATTTTTTTATAATATTCAGAGAGAAAATTTTCTGTTCAGGGATTGAATTCCATATGAAATCTGCATATAGGGCTTAGGGTAGGAGTCATTTCACCTAATTTTAGGGAGGCTAGACATCTCTCTCTTTAAAGACACGTGTCCTTAAAATGACAATAGCAGGAAGAGGTTAATGCTGTATGAACAGACTTCAATCCTGAGCAAGAACGCCACCATCCTGATTGTTTTGAGTTACTAGGTAGAAATTGTCAGTTGCAGATCTCTGTATTATGTCCTATAAAAAATGCTGGAGAAAGTATATAAAAGCTTAAAGAAGCCTGTGAGAGAGAATGGTGAAAGAAATAGCCCAAATGAAGAATGGGTAAGTGCTTTAAGCTGATTTGGCCTGTTGCAGACACTAACAGGGTGACTTTGCTAAGTCAAAATCAATTCAAACTCCAGTGTTGCAGTACAAAAGATTAGCCAAAGGAAAGCTTGGATTAAAATATTATCCAATATCAATTAGACTTCTGTATACGGGCAAACCTTAAGTGAAACAGTCAAGAGCCGAGAAATTTGTGTTCGTCCTGTTTCACTCTGGGTTATGTGAGTGGGCTGAGAGTCTGGAAAGCAGAGAGAGGTCAGGAGAGAGGCATGAGTGGGAAGGAATCTTGCTCAGTGCCTGGAGCCTACTTGGACAAGTATTGTGCAATGAGTGTGTGGAGAGGTTTGTGTCCTGCAGATAGTCTTCAGCTTGGTCAGGAATGCATCTGGAAAATCCACCCACCCAACCAGAGACAGAGAGAGAGAGATTGATGCCTTAAATAAATAAAATATGAATGTGTTTTCATGATTCAGCTTGTGACTCTTAATAGAAGTTTTTGTAGTAGATGGAGTACAAGACTCAGAGATCCACTTCAGTTCAACCAAGGCTTGTAAAGAGATTTTTTTTTAAAGTCTTGTGAAGACATTCAGGCCTAGCATAGCAGGACTTTGCATCTTTTCTGACAGCTGTTTCATAATGTCACAAAGATGCAGGCCAGAATTGTTTTCCTTTAAGGATATCTGGGCACTAGGGTCTGCTTAACAGGGCTTTGCTGCATATTTTTCTAAACCTGAAATTTTAAATGTTTGGAAAGCACTTATTAATTTGCTTTATATAACATGTATCTGTGTGCTTATTGCCAAGGTCTTGGCGGAGGAAGATGGAAAATTCTACTCAATTTTATATTTTGAATTAGCCCAGGAGTAGACATGGAAGCTTTTACTTGTCAGACTTGTTACAGTCAATATACACTACATTTGGAAGTGCTCAAGAGCAGAAAAAATACTTGCCTTTTATGTTTCGTTAATGGGTTAATGTATGATTTCAGACCATCTGTGTATGTAGTGACAAGTGAAAGATTCCTTACATATATTCCTGCTCTATCATACGATGAAGGACAATATGGTTGCAATAAAGAATAATACATAGGGCCAAAGGATATTTTTCTTCCTTCTTCCTTTCTCTCTAGAAGTTAATTGCTTCAGGTGGAAATACTGCATATAAGGCCCCACATAACTGACAATTTCATTTTAAATCTGACCTGTAAGTCTCAAGTTTGGAGTAGGAAAGCTCTTGTCCTTAATTACTGCTTTGCACAATCTGAAGCTAGATTAATCCAAACACACACTGTCAAGATTTTAGCATAGCATTTGTACACAGCTAAATTCACTTGTCCCCAGAAGTTACTACATGTCACTGCTAGTGGCACAGATGTTTGCATTTAAACCTACGTGCTTTGTTTCATATGAATATATCCAAACTGGATTTGGGTCAGTATGCTGGACTGCCTAAAAGCACAACTTCAAATCTACACAAACCAGACCTGTAAGACTAGATTGCATGTAAGTTCCATCTGGAAATTTGTGTTTCAAATATATTTCTAGGCATATTGTTTCCTAGGTCTGGAAAGCCAAGACTCTGAGAGGTGGTTCTTGTGCTCACAGTGTTCCAAGGCCCAGTCACAAGTCTTCTTGCTGCTTCAAACAGAATAACTTACTTGTCTCCTTAAGAAAAACAGTTTCTTCTTGATTAATGATATGATTAACCCCTTTTGCAAATTTATAAAAATGGCTATATGCATCTTTCAGCATTATACAAAATTTCCTTACTCTAAGTGCCTTGCAGAAAACAGTAGGAGTAGCTCAGTTTTAAGGAGAGGCAAACAAACTAAAATAATGTTCTTCTGCTCATTGCAAAGGAGCTGAAAAAATCTTTCTGGAATATTGACAATTTTAATACTGATGCCTCTTTAAATAGTTAGTCGAGGTTATCTACAATTAGGAGAAAATTTTGAGGGCTCAAATTAATGAGTTTGGTATGTGTGAGGGTTTGAGTCAGCCAAAACACTGAAGAAGGAAGAAGAGTAGACATGTCTTTGTTGTTTCTCTCTTGGTTCATCAAACAGAAACAAAGTAAAGATTGTTTTTCAGAGACCTATAATTCAACCCTTCTTTGCTCCATCTCTGCTGGTCTTTGATCAGACTCACCTTTTCTGCATCTTTCCACATCTGTGGAAGATCTCTATGCTTTTTGTGGTGTTCGGGTTCATCAAGGTGTGGAAAACAGCATGCTTTGTGAAGGTGCCATAAGGAACCCCATGATCTGTGACAGCAGAAGCAAAACAGAGGTAGCTCTTGTCCTTTTTACGTCCAGCTGGAAGTCTGTCCATTATTCCCTCTGCCCAGATGGGTTACGTCTGGAGTAGTCTAGCAGTAGTCTAGCTCATCTCAGCCTTAGGTTCAGTACTAGCCCACTGAGAGGATGCAGGAGGGAAATTTGGTAGCTGCAGGAAAGGCCTGCCATTGTCAGAGGGCGATTGGCGCGCCGTAAACCCCACAGCTCACCTCTTGTTTCAGCAAACCTTGACTCTGTGCCAGGAACAGATGAAGGGACAGTGTACGTTTTAACCCCGTTGTCCAGCGTGTTAACTCTGTGCGTGCTGACCCACAGCATGGGACGATGTTGGCCAGGGCCCACCTTTGCAGCAATAGCCACATCTGCTCCTCTGCTGCAGCCCTTCATCCCGACTCCTGAGAAACTTGCATTCTTGGCAAGCTGCTTTGTGAAATACAGCATGGTGGAGCTGTTTTTATTCTCAGTCGTCTTGCAAGAAGTTACAGTGAGTCGTTCTGTGCTTTAGTAAAGAGAAATAGAGCTGTGTTCTCCACAACAAGCCCTTTTTATTATTTGGTTTGAATAGCAATTGGCATCTAATCGCGTCCCCGATGGAAAGAAGACCCCTTATGAAAGCCTTTCATTTACTGCAGAGAATGAACCTGATTACCAAAACAAACCTGCAAAACAACCAAAAGAGCTAGCAAGAATATGTATATATCTGATGGGGTTTCGAGGTGACTTAGAAGACATTAAGTGGAAGTGTGTTTGTGAAAGGAAGTGGAACAGCTGACAATGAAATTAAAAAGCATCTTGCGTCAAAGGAATACTTAGATCATTGTAGTCTTCTTCATTTTGTGCTTGGTGATTGTGCTGATTTGGCACTATAATAATATATTTTATTTTTCTCCCTTCTGGGACATTTCTAAAACAATATTTTAAAAAGAAAAATAAATAATGTCTAATGTCTTTTCAGTTGTTCTTCTGAGAAGACTCGTGGTGAGTCAAAAGAAAATACTCAGTGAAGCTGTGAATGGGAGACATTTCCAGGGTGGGTGTGTTTTGAGGTTTGTTTGGGTTTTTATAATACTCTACTTCTATGTCTTTTTTTTTAAATAGTTTTCGTATGTTTTTAATACAGTGGAAACTAAATAAAAAAACTCTTCCTTACTCCAACAGTTACAGGAGCTTTGCAGGGTGTTGTGTTATGGGACTATCACCCCCTTAGTACAGATGTGCCCGTTGGACAGTCCTGCTGGAAGGAAGCCATGATGCCACTCTACTCTTGCAGCCTTCAGTCAGGCAAATTCCCAGCAAAGATTTCTTGGCAGACACTTGTCTCTTCTTTTTCTATCAGATTCATATACGAAAAGGATTCATAGCCTCTAAGTGGCTATGTTTCACCTTTTGAAACAGCTATTTCCAGAAAATCAAAGTTCTCAGAAAGGACCTAGGGTATTGCTGTGCTCATTATGATCTCATGCAAAATGTCCTCTTTTTCCCCAAACACCTTCAGTTTGGAGATCAGGTATCTTGCTTTCCTTCTCCCCCACGCTGAGAAACATTTCACATCACAGGTAGGACTTATTCCTAAAGCATCTTACCATATAGTGAAAAACATCATCTAAAAGCAAATTGATATTTGAGGGAATGAGTGATCTGTTCATATAACTTCCTTCAAGCTGTTTAAAATGAAATGCAGTCTGTAGAGTTGATTGGTTTTATGAAGGACATCCACTTGCTGATAGAAACTTTGCATTAACTCAGCCACCCAAAACGAAGCAGTTAAGGGTGCAACTGGTGTCTTAGCACTGGAGTTAATAATAAAGCCGCATGAGGTCAGATGGAGTTTTCCTCCTGCCCTGTGCTGAAAGTGCAGCGCTGAAAGCAAAAACCGAAATCCAGGCAGCAAGGTGACAGAGACGTTCTGCGGCTGTGAGGAGGCGAAACCACGCATTGCTGGCAGGGAACAACAGGGAGGGGGTCATCCCAAAACTCAGCCCGGGAACTCTATTGTGACAGTCTAGTTGGTCTCATTTGGATGCCTTGAATTGCTTTCATGCTACCATGCTTGACTTCACCAGAGCAGAGCATGCCGCACAAACACTTTTCAGGACAGGGTTAAAATCATCTGCAGTGTAGAAACTGGCAGGGTCCCCAGAGAGGGTGTTAAACCCAGGGAGTGCTGATCTGTTTCCTGCCTTTGTTGTGATTTCTGCCACGTAACCCAATCTTGCCCACCAACCAGACTGAGCGAGCTGAGTCAGCAGGGCACGGACTGCTGCCCCTCACGTCACGTCAGCACAGCAAGCCTCCAAAATCCTGGCAGAGGGTTTACTGATTTGCAGGTTAATCCTGCCCTGCAATTGATGGATGCTGCCTTCGCCCCACAAGCACGGGAGAACAGAACAGAGAAGAGGCGAGTGGGTGGTGAAGGGGATGCTCACAGCTGCAGTTGTGCGCCTGTCTAGAAGGGTTATATGGGGCTATAAACTCAGCTCATTGCTTTTTATATGGGTCCCAGCATGGTCCTTTAGGAAAATCCCGTAGAAAATGAGTATGGCATTTAAGACTCTTGGGTGGGGACTTTTCTTTCATGTTGACTTCTGAAACTTTTAAAAGGCTTCATGTTCTCAAAGAAAAAAAAAACATTATCCACACTCTTTAGCACATTTTTAGCACAACATGGTCTGTGTAGTCTTGCAGATGCGAACAAACAAACCGGGACACAGTCTATCGAGAGCAGGGAGGGAGAGCCATGCCATGATCAGCCACTGATCACACTTGGTGCAGACCCACAGTGTTTCACCTCTCACTCCTGGAGACAGCCAGGCCCTACATGTGCATCAGCTGCCTGTCTGTGAGCAGGGCTTGCCTCACCCTGAACCCTATCGCTGTTCAATAGCCACGCCAAATCAGCACCCAGGCTTCTTTCTCTTCTCCAAGAGTAGCAGCCCAGTGAGGAGAAGCAGTGGGATGAAATCTTGGTGCTGCCAGAATAAAGACTGATGAGTTCTTTTTGGAGAAAGAGGTGGGGCAGAGGTTGTCAGCATGATCCCACTTGCTCTTTGGGTCTGGGTCCCTTGGCAGAGATGCTGTGCTTTGCTTCAGTGCCCTCACATGCAGGTGGAGGGACACAGGGTGATCCATGGAAAAAAAAACTCCTCACTTTGTTTTTGCCACTTTCTTGGGAGACTGACGTGAACTGGTGCTGACATTTGATGTGTTTTTGATCTTTTTCTAGCATGGGCTGTGTGTTTTTTAAAGTATTTCATGCCAGAGCTGACCACTACTGAGAGAAAAAACAGTCAGCAAACATCCTCATTTAAAACTGTGCTGGTTTTAAAGCTTTGCAGATTACATTGCTTGTTTTTCAGCCGACTTCTAAGATGTTGCCAGCACATTTCCAGTAAATCGGACATTTAAGTCAAAATGACTTATTTGAAAGATGGGGAAAGCTTGTGTGAAAATGTTGAGAGGAGGGCATTCTTTAATTATCCGCAGCTCTGCCTGGTGCAGATGAGATACCCACAGCAGACCATCATTCTCGTCAGGTTATGATTTGTTACGAGGATTTGGGATTATCCATGCTGATTTCCCAAGCCTTAAAATTCTGATTATGGATTTCGATGTAGTACAGTAGGTGAGAAATTGTGGGATTTTTTCTGGGATTTCCTGCTTCAGGCTCTTTTTGAAATTCACTGAAGCTATCTGTAACATAATTTTCTCATAATAATTTTAGGTGTCTTCTGGAAATCTGAGAAGAGTGGAGAATTTTCTGATTATCTCTCACGAGTTGCATTCTTAGGTCACAGACAATTCTGTTGCAAAGAGGTACGGCTCCGCTGATTCAAGCAGCATTTTCCCCAACAGTGTTGAAGTGTAAAATTATTTAGGTAGGTTTCTGTCATCCCGCTGTTGGAAGGCAGGGAGTTAAACAATACTTGTGCAGCCAGCTGAAAGGCCTAAATAAGTACTTTGCTTTAAATCACAGTAAGAGCCATCATTTATTTTCATTTTATTGATTGAATTAGAACCAGGATTTCAGTGAGCAGGTCTAGTTTCCTCTGTAGTTGCATGTACCATGCAGTCTATTAACATCTGTTACAGGAGCTAGGGGTGCCTCATGCAGAAAATGAGGCATCGAACTATGTTTAAAGAACCTAAATAACTTTATGTATCTGGGCATTTTATTTTTGAAGCCTTGTATTTGTAAAAATGTACCCCGTTGTAAAAATGAAGATAAATTCCATTATTATGATATTGCATGTAGCAAGTAACATAGGGCCCTGTATCACCATCCCCTAGTTCAAGAACAGAGAATCATTGGATGATTTGGGTTGAAAGAGACATTAAAGATCTAGTTCCAACCCCCCCTGCCAAGGGTAGGGAAACCTTCCACTAGACAAGGTTGCTTAAAGCCCCTTGAACACTTTTAGGGATGAGACATCCACAGGTTCTCCAGGCAACCTGTTCCAGTGTCTTACCACCCTCACAGTAAAGAATTTCTAATATCTAATCTAAACCTACTCTCTACATGATATAAATGCATAAGCAAGAGTTTGTTGAAAACCTGGAGAGCATCGAAGAATTAATGCATCTCACTGTAAATGTTTTGAAGTTTTGCAGCAGTAAAGTTCATCCTGTCATGCAGTTTTGCATTAGGTCGGTACGGGATTTATGAAAACAAATGATGTTTTGTTGAGTACTGGATCTTCTCACTGAGCAATACCATTAAGAGAGCCTTTTTTCCTTTTCTTAAATAGTAAGTTGGTATTTACTGCAAGCTGATTTGAGATGGACATTCCAACATTCTCATTACTGTATTATTAATTTTTAATGAATGATAGAGATGTTAAATGTGGTCCTAGATGACTCAGTGATAAAAGAGCTAACAGTTAAACTGGACTTTATGATATCTGATGTTCTGAAACATTTCTCCTCTACATTTAGTAATATATATTATCTCAGTCTGTATTTCTGATATTTTCTTATCTTTTATTGGAGAAGACTTTATAAGAAACCAGACTGATAGCTCAGAGTTTGCCATCTTGCTGCTCTGTTTTCGAACTACCTTTCTGTGTCAAGGAACCATTAGTTATTTGTTGTTATGCCCCACCTGTCTTGCAGACATATGCAAAAGGAGAAATAGGAAAGCCCAGGCTTATCTTACTTCCTCTGTTTTGCTCAAAAATGCTTTAATATTCTCTCAGCTCCCTTGAGGCAGTCCTCTGTCCTCATCTTGATTTTAGAAGTGTTTCTTGCTGCTTTTATGTAAGTGGCCTGCTCAGCCACACACATGTCCCTGCTCTGTAGATGAGCTGTCACAACCATGTTCACCTTGCCATCCAAGCAGTAGCATCCCTTTTGCTCTGCAAGAATAGTCTGTGAGGTGGGGTTTCACTTGTAAGATTACTTGGAATGTTGCCCAAAACACATGGAGGAAAAAAAAAAAAGGATAGTTGAGCAAAAAAGAAAAGCCAAGACTTGCTTTTAACATGAAATGTGGTCATGAGGATCACCAGTCTTTCTGAATTGTGAGCTCATACCCGTTTCCTTAATGGCACTTCCACTGCAAGTGGAGCAAGTGCACCACGAAGAGACAGAGAACCTGCTTTCTACGCTGTGCTGCTTGTTGCAGGATCACCACGGCCTGAGCTAATTAGAATGGACAGCAATTAAGAGTAATTGAAGTAGTCTTTCTAGCTGAGTGATTTCCGTGTAGCTTTTAATAAGGAGAAATCAGAAGGAAAAACAAATGCTGTTGTTCACTAAGCTCTCACAAGCCGTTTCAGCTTGTCTCAGGATTCAACAACTCATTAGATGGAGAACTGTCAGCACTTGGTTTGAGTAACACCAGTTTTCTGCATAACTGTGTGATGACGTTGTTTACATTCTTGAAACATGCGGAATGTTAATTTTTCTGTATTTTTTTTTCTTGGTATGGGGTTCTCGCATTATTTTGAGCCTGAGCTTGTTTCCTTCTATTATGCAAGAAGTCAAGATAATAGGAAGTGTGATGTACTTTCCTCTACTGATACTGCAATTAAAGAAACGACAAAGTCAGGACCTTGTCACAGGGCCTTTGGTCACAGTAAGTCACTGGTTTTGGAAAATATAGTAGTATAGTATTAATTTGTTACTTAGTTTTAGATTATTGTCTGTGTTTAGCGTGATGAGGACAAATAAGTGCTAAATAGATCGCAAAAGGGAAACTTGTTTGTGGTGGTGACAGTCCTAGCTGAAACAGCTGCTTCACCTGCAGCCTGTGTGCTGGGCGGTCTCTGCTGGAACCACATCTGACATACCAAACCTGTGAGCAGTGTCCAGTGCTTGCCAACGAAAAGAAAAAGTGTTTTCAGAAATTTTTCTCCCTTATTCCCATTTCCTAAAATGTGGATTTTTTTTTCTCCCCATTTGTTTTGGCCTGAATTCAGGACCCTAGAGCAAGAATTGAAAACCGTTGGTGAAAGGGGGCAAAGAAGGTTCCATGTCAACCGCTCATCCTGCTGTCTACATAGCAGAGAGCCCCTTGTGCCCACTGGTCTGTGGATGCCCTTGCCACACCATACCTGTGGGAATACCTCCGTATTCATGCATACCTACAAAGTGGGGTCCTCAATAGGCACTATTCATAATGTGCAAATAAAATGGTGGATCCTCTACCAAGTGCTTCTCTTAAACTCCACACATTTTTTACAATCAAGCCATTCGAGCATAACTTGGGGTCAGTGAACTGTGGTAGACAGTACTATAACAAACGAGAAAATTGTACTAATAAATGCATAAGCTTTCTAGAAACAGCTGCTGGTAAATACTTTTAGTTTACCACAGTTCTGCCTAGGAGATTCACATTTTTCATTTTCTTGACATTAGAGCTTCACAAATAAAGGCTGATGGCTTCGTCAGATACCCATCAGACAATTCAGGTTGCTTTGGAGAGTCCACATAAACTCTCAATCTATCTGTAAACAAAACACATATATTTACCACATGTTATAGAGAAAACAAACAGAATCATAAGTTATCAGCTCTGATTAGCTACTATTTGAAAATACTAGCTACTATTTGAGAATACTCTCTAAAAATGTAGTTTCCACATATAAATAATAAAATGCCATGTTCTTATTTCTTACATTCCACCTGCCTCACACAAATGTTGGCGTGCATTATTCTTGACATCTATGCAATAACCTTCATCTTTGTGTACATGTTCATTACATGATCTGATCTTGTTTTTCCAAAGCTGGATTAAAGCAGTCTTGTGGCTCCCTGTAAAACTGGGAAAATCAGAGATTCTTCTTGACTGACCTATCAAATACATGAGGAAAGCTTTAACTGGACAGTAATTGATGATTTAAAGCAAGTTTGCACTCAAAAGCTAAATCTGTAGCCATGATGGCACAAAACATCCAAGTGATGAAAGCCTTACTAGATCCTCACTCTCTTGGTGCTTGGATACCTTTGTGGATATCTAGAATAATAGAACCACTGAATCAAAGAATGGTTTGGGTTGGAAGGGACATTAAACTTTATCTGATTCAACCCCCATACCATGGGGACATCCCCTTTCCTTAAGTAAAAGGCATTTTAATTTATTTTTTTTTAATTGCGAGAAATAGACACCAATTGATTTGCCCCCCACTTCTCCAACCAACAAGGGAAAGTTGTAGAAAGGGTAATCATGGAGAAGCCCAGAGGGTTTTATTTTGAGGTCTTCAGTTAAGGTGCAGTTTCAGAGTTCCCGAATGACTGAGGTATTCCACTTTATTCTGGTGTGATTTCAAATTTTGTTTCTTTGCTTCATGGGAAAAACAGATTAGATAAATTATATCTCGCTTTTCCCCAGGATACTGGCCTCCCTAGCCAGAGGTGCATAGGGTAGTTTATCACAGTAGTTTATTTAGAAATACCGTTCAGTGCCTCCTTTTTGTTACTTCAAAATAAACACATTTCAATTGAGTAATGCAATTTTTCAGTTTTACAGAATGTTTTGATGCATATTCATTACAATTTGTCCACAATCTAAACATTATCCACAGCTTATTTTAGCTTTCCTTAAAGAAAAATCTGAAAGTGTTTGTGAATACTGAACCTCTCATATGGAACTGCCTTATTCCATAGACACAATATTCTAGTAAAAGTTTCCATTGTGCTTGATTTTGAAAAAAGGGTCACATTCTTCACTGTGGTCTCATCAGCAATGCTCTGCTCAAAAATATATTGCAGACTGCCCCTCCATTTATAGAAACTGTATATTTCATATCTGCACAAAATCTGAGAAGTGCCTAAAATGCTTCATGCTTGCAGTGACAACTGTTCCCTTGCCAGTGTCTAAAGGATGGGCTGTTGCTGTTAGTCATGGTGCTTATTTGAGCAGCATCTGTTATTCAGCAACTAAAAACTCATGCTAGGAACCATGCAGGTATCAAAGAGCAGTAGGTGAGATAAGAGTGGATAATAACCTGCAAGCCAGGGGAAGGATGTGGCAGCAGCAATTAGCATGTCCACTCTGTTAGCTTCTAAGCTTGAGATCCAAAGAGTAAAAATAATAGACATTTTAGGAGCATCCATGATTCCAGGAGAGCCTCCCTACCAGATGAAAAAGTCCTGAAGTCTTTATGAGCAATAAATAGATTAGTTCATAAGTTAGCTATCATATAAAAACATATTTTCATCTACATTGCTTTCCACAAAAATTATTGTGATCAGTCAAAGGCTTTTAGCCCTTTTTGTAAACAGCTAGTAAACATGAGGTTGATGTATCCAAGCAAATTCATAAATGCTTTTTTTTACTTGTTTGAGTTGTTTCATCTAGCAACTCTAGGTCTTTTGGTACAGGCCAAAGATGGTCTTTGTGTGTTGCTTATTCTCATTTGAACTTCATGATCTGGAATCAACACAGGGACATTTTCTTAAAATTCATTTTTGATTTCCACTTACTTTTTTTTCTACTTTGAGTATCAAAACACAATGTGAGTTTAATGAGCACAGTCAAAAAATCAGCAAGAGAATATGTATGGTTTATAGATGAGTAAAAATTATGCCTTGGAGAATAAAAACATCTCTAAAACTTGCAGAATAGGGCTCAGGGATGGAGGATGGAGAGGGATGTAGCCTTCCCATTTCTTCTGCCCAGTTCAGTAGAGTTTTAGCATCAAGTGATGTGGTTGTGGCTATAAAACTGCTTGGTGTCCCACACAGATCAGGCAGGGCTGTATTTGCCTGGAGCATTCTATGCTGCAAAAGGACTTATTGACAGACTCCTTGCAGCAGCAGCAGCATGGAAGGTATTACAGCTAATTCAACATGTCTCTGGCAGGAGTTTAGGCAAGTTTGAGGCTTCTGTGGTATCACTGTGCTTCCACATCAGCCTTTGTGAGAGTTAACTTGGCTCCTAACTTGGCAAATATAAACAAACCAGTTCAGGTTGTACAAATTCCAGGGGTGGAACCAGCACTCGCAGCTGTGACAAATCAGAAGTGTGACCTGTCCAGAACAGAGGGATACTGTTTTTTCCTGAAACACTCTGAAGGCAGGGAAGATGGAACCTGCTGGAAACACACTTTTACTCTGATGAGAAACAGCCATGGAGTTACTGCATTTTCTGACATTTAACTTACTATGTTTGTCATGTGAAATGATGGCACAGGCCACTTTTTATTACTATAGTATGTTCACATCAAAAAAACAAGCTTTATGTAATTAGACTGTTTTCATCAGAAATAAGCAAACTGAAATTTATTATGAGTGAAGAGAGCAGCAAGCGAGTTCTTCTGACAGGAATCCATGAAAATCAATAAGATCTTTGTCCTGCCACTGTGGAGACCAGCAAGGTACCCTCTGAACCTGATAAAAGTCTTCCTTTGGATTATTCAGGTAGCTGAGTCCATCAACTCCTGCCTGGTTTTGTTGTGGTGGTGGTTTTTTTCTTTGGTTGTTTTTTTCTGAATTAGGTTGGATGTGATGTAGACAGGTGTTGTAAAGCACACTGGACACATCACGCTTCCCTATGATGCGTAAATTTTTATACTGTTATTCAGCAGTTATTTTGAGACTTGCAGCCCATCCTGCTGTGTGCTTGCAGGTGGATGCTGACAGCATTCACTTTCTCAGAGAGACTATCATGAGAGCTTCAGCCCCTCAGAGGAAGTTTAGCATTGAGGGCTCCTGTGGCACATCACAGTATAGTCCAGGAACTTGCTGCAAATCACTGATGATCTGCAGCGTTCTGGCTGAGATGTTGTGCTCCCCAGCTCCCAAAACAGGCAATGTGAACAGGATGAGTACTTTGCTTTTTCTAGTGAAGTCTGGAAAGAGTCTGGCTGACCTGTTGTATTCCTCTCCAAAGCTTTTGGATGACTTGAGCTAGGGAATCACCAGGGGAACCAGGGACTGAATTGTGAGGGGGGTTTGTAGTGTTGGTTTAGAGTGTGCTCATGGCTGAGCACTAATGAAGTGAAGCTGTCCTTGGCTGTGCCTGCAAAGGAGTAATACCAAATGCTGTAGCCCATGGGCCAATTTCAAATAAGTTAAACCCTTCTTGACTCCCCATGGGTTCAGATGGGTTGCTGTACACCATTTCCTTTTCTATTCTGAGCATTTTTGGGGTGGCCATAGCATAGATTTGCACAGTGTACACTTCAGGCATCATAACTGTGGTCCAGCATCTTCAGTTTAGGACAGTGTGCTGACAGGGTGGGTAGCAGATTGACCACCTCTCACGCCGACCCTGTCAAATTAGGGAGTTTTCACTTGCTGCATCTCACCAATGTAACTTGTCCACTCTCATGTTTTTAATACTTTTTTGATGACTTTTATTGTGGCTAACTAAACTAAGTAGGTACTGATGAGAGAATTTTGTGTCCTGGATCCACCATTAACTATTATTTAAGAATGACTGTGAGTTTCAGACGTCTTCCAGTCTTCCCAGTTTTCACAAGGATAAGTCCATGATGAGATTAAATAACTTCCCTCAGGATGCAGGCAATGGGGTAAAGGAAACAGTCATTTGGAAGAGGAATAAAGCAGCCTGGAAGATATGTTAGCCTGGGCACTGAAAAAACCCCTGGATTCATGAAAATGTTTCACTGGGCTATCTCAAAGTCCATGTAGATTCAGTAATTAAGTGATCTCTTCCAGCTTTTATCATGAGCACCACAGCACAACAATCACCTCCATGTGCATTACGAATTCTCCATTTATAGTATGTCTCTGTACTTATTAGATCATGAACAGGGGAACAAGCCATCCATTGAAGGAGACCTGGGTGTAATTATGCATTATTCAACTGAATCCTATTCGTGTTAAGTAACAAAAGATGGTACTCATAATCTGAATTGGTAAAATACATGAAAGTTTACGGCAGAGTCATGAAGACAAGGACTGATGCTCAGCAGAGACTGCTGCTTTGAGAGATACAATCCTGATGACATATTAGCCATGATGCAGGTTAGCCATGTGTCATTAATTTTGGCTTAACTTTCTCTTCAGGTATGAGAGAGAAACACTGAGGTTGACTAATGACAAGTAAAACCTGGCCTGGCACAGAAGAATAGAAGATTTTTGTAGTCTATAGTGAGCATATGCCAAAGAAAAGATAGAAAATATTTTGGGCTGGTGCCTCTGTTTCTTGACGGGAATGGATGTGAAGTCCTGGGGAATTCTCTGACCCTCTGTAAGAAACACAGTAGGAGGCAGACCACTATCAGTTGGACCCCAAAAGGGACTCTATCATGCAGGGGGCTAACTCTGCACTCAAGAGTCTGCTTGTGTAACTGGTTGTGGTGGTTTAAGCACCACAATATTAACTAGGGGGCACTCTTAATAGTGACGAGAAGAATGACAGAATGTGACAACAGCGAAACACTTTATTTGTCTGGAGCTCAAAGAAAACACAGTTTAGGGAACCCCAGACTCAACACAAAAAAACAAGCACCCAGCAAAACCACAAAAAGGAAAACAAAGAAAAAAGGAATAAGGGAACTGCTTTCAAAGGCCAGCCAAACTGGCCACAGAGAGGCAGTGGAAAGGAAGAGCCACTTTCTCTTTCTTCTCCCTCTCTGATGGTAGCCAACTCCCAGCCCTTGGAATCTCTGAAAAACACAACACAGTGAAAGGTTCTCCCCCCCCCAACCCGGGATGTTATTTGGGGAAGCTTTCAACCTGTAGTTGTGCTCGTGTGGCTCCAATGCCGATGGAGGTGGGCTGAGTCAAGCCACGGGGCCTGGGAGTAGGAGAAGGGGAGCCGTGCTGCTGCTCTCCAGCTTTGCAGGAAGCCAAAGAGAGTGAACTTCCGTTTCTTCGGGCTTTTAAGCTCTCCAAGCCCCACGTGAGTCTCGTGGTCTTCTTCCTGGTTTCGCCGCCTCGGATTGGCCAGCGGTCTGGGCTCCACTTCCTCCTTTGAGGCTCCCGGCTCCAACAAAATGGCGGTTCCCGCCAAAATCTGCGAGCCAACAGCCTCCCGGCGCCATCTTTTGCCAGCCGCGGGATGGCTGCCGCCTCCCAGAGCGCCCGCCGCCCACAGAACCCACAAAAGGGGGGTCTGGGGCTGACCGGGGCCACAGGAGCTGCCCGGGCCGCGACCACGCCCCTCCCGCCGTGCGGGGGCTGCCCCCGGGGCTGCCGGCACCGTGGGCTTCTTGTTAGCTTTCCCTCGCGGCAGCGCGGGGCCGACGCCGTCCTCAGGGCACTCCCGTGGTGGCGTGGGGCTGCCCCGCGCCGGGAGGGACCTGTTGCGTTGACACTGCTACCCACACGGCCAGGGCCGTGTGTCGAGCTTCCCCCTCCCCCCCGCCCGCAGGCGCCGCGGGTGGGGGGGGGAAGCCCGCACCGGCACCGTGGGCTCCTGGGAGCCGCAGTGAATCAGGGAGGAAAAAAAACTGAAAAACCAGGGTTTACATTGAGAACAGGGGGATCCCGTACCCTTTTCCCCTTCCTGCTCCCTCCAAGAACCTGCCAGCACACCCCCTTGCACTCCCCCCCTCCCTTTTCAACCCACTACACTGGTGCAATGCAGGGATGCACAAACACATGGTGATTAGTACCATCAGCATCTGGGGCTGTGCTGCTCAGTTTCTGCAGCAAAGTCCAGGGCAGACTGAGTACTCTCCAACCCTACAAAACACCAAGGTCATTTTCTAAGTTATATCCAGTGTGTGATTTGCAATCAGGCTTTGATTACTAATAAGTTTAGTCCACTGAGGTGCTCTAATAAGGAACCAGTTTTAGGCTCTGTCAAGGTATGAGTCTTAACAGTGTAACTGTCCTCAAGTACTTACTTATGAACAGATTTCCTCTTACCACTTGGAGACTTATAAATATGTAAGCTGAAAGCAGGGAGAGAAAATCCCTCAGAAGTTAAGAACTTGATTTGGCACTTATGTTCTTGATATCAGTGCAATAACTCTGAATCAACTGTAGCAGTTTTATTCCATCATAAAAATGATGTCAATGTGTCAATTGTGCAAGCTTTCCTTGTTGATATGGTTGTTAAAAGAAGCTTCCTGATTTTTTAATAAGTGGTATGGTTTAACACCATGCATGTGTGCATGTGTGGGGCCACACGGCCACTCGCTCACTCCCATACCAGCAGGATCAGGGAGGGAATCAGAAGAGTAGAAGTGAGAAAACTTGTGGGTTGCAATGAAGACAGTTTAATAAGGAAAGCAAAAACTGTGCACAAGCAAAGCCAAACAAGGAATTCATTCACCACTTCCCATGATCAAGTAGATGTTTAACGATCTCCAGGAAAGCTGGGCTCCTTCACGTGTAATGGTGACTTGGGATGACAAACACCATCACTCTAAATTCCCCCATTTTCCCCTAGCTATAGATGCTGAGCCCAATGCCATATAGTATTGAATATCCCTGTGGTCAGTTGTGGTCAGCTGTCCTGGCTGTGCCCCCTCTCATCTTGTGCACCTTCGTCCTGCTCACTAGTGGAATGATGTAAGGAACAGAAAAGTCCTCCCCGCTCAGCAATAATGAAAACATCCCTGTGTTATCAGCACTGTTTCAAAACAAATCCAAACCATAGCCCCTTACCAGCTACTATGAAGAAAATTAATTCAACCCCACCCAAAACCTGCACAATAATCAAGAAATAGCTGTTGAGTTTCGTGTGTATCTCGTGTTCCAACACAGTTAATTCCATAGTGTAGGAATTAAGGCCAACAAGCACAAGTACTCAATGCAATGATGATGAAAACAATACTCGTAGAATTAGGGAAATATGCTGATTCTTATTATTTTTGTTATTATTGTTTCATCAGAGGCCATTATCCTATAATTTTTCATTCAGAACCAGATTTCTAAACTGATTAAGGGATTTTTTTTTTACTCAATCATATTTCAGAAAATGCTGTTCTCTCCACATATACAGAGGAAGATGCTCAGTTACATCTTGTCCACCCTTTCAACTTATTAAAGACATCTGAGGCCAAAGAATACTTTTGCTAGCTACTCCTCTTTTTTATTAGAAAAAGCGAAATCACACTGTCTTCAGGACAATTGTGTTGGTTTCTTTTGTTATCATGTCATTGATAAGCTGCATATCATCAACAAGGTGAGGAGTGATGAAAAATTTTTATGAAAGTTTTTTCCTTAACAACAGTAGGAATTCACTGGTTATCTCACAGTCATCCCTGATCTTTTCAACAAGGGAAACGTGTGTCATCATCCTTTGGGTACAGGAGATTAGACTTAAACCAAGGCAAGAAATCTACTTGCAGTCATGGCAGATCAGTGTTTCTGAGGAACCTCTAGAGCAATTAGCAATTAATTTGTTCTCCAACACGAGGCAAGAGGAAAATCAGGATATCCTGATGGTTTTATAGCTCTAGTGGAATGCCTGTGTTGTGTTGGGAAATTCACATAATCTCCATCTGAAAAGGTAAGAAGGAGAAAACACACTTCACAGATTGTGTGGTTCTTTGCCTCTGAGAACAGCTGACCACAGACCTCAGCAGAAAGCAAAGGAGCTGGTGGAGGGCACCTAGGTAGCTTTACCCAAATATATCTCAGATCCATAATCTCAGCAGAGAAATAAAATGCAAAACACATTGACAAGTGACTTATAACCCAAGAGATAAATGCCAGAAATTTTGGAACTCATAAAAGTTTAGTGTTACTAGAGAAATTTTCAAATTGCAGCAATGGTAGGGAACATCACTGTTAGAAAAATTTATAGACATTGCTAAAGCATGTAAAATTCTTGGATAAAAAGCAGCATAGGAGTGCAAATTATCTTTCCTGTACGCTGTCTTTCAAAATGTAGTTATAAGAGATATAAGAACTCAAGTTTAGATCAAATGTGACTTTGTGATCTTGGTCCTCAAGTGGTCTCATATCTGGGAGAAATCTATAGTTTATAAAAAGTTAACACCTTAAAATGCTAATTGTGCTTGAGAGGTTTCTGCCATTTGAAGTAAGTGATAATATTTTCTTGCCAGCAAATAAGAACCTAATTTATTTGTCAAGGTATCAACTTCTCTAGTCATCCAAGCTAGCTCTGTCTCTCTGAGGTGAAGGAAATTTTCATCTGGAGGAAGTAACCGTAGCCCAGTTTTCTTTTGACTCTTTTATTTATTTTTTTTTTTAATGAAGTTGCAGAACAACTATCTCCACATGCTGTACCAACTAAAGAAGTCTGTGTAGAAATCACCTGGAAGGGGTTTGCTCTTGTTTTCAGAAAATCCATGCTATTTTCAGATAAGAAGTTAGACTACAAGAAATAAACACAAACCTCCCAAGCCCTGCATTTGAAAGGTATCATCCAGACTGCATGCCAGTTAAGAGACAATTAGGTCTACCATGTAGGCCCATGTACTTTGTCCTGTATCTGTGTGTTACTTTACTTGTGGGTTTAGACAGCTTGTGTTTCACATATAGCTCCTGTTTTGTTTCAAACCATGTTGTAGGCAAGTGTCTGAGTTAGGAGCAGCTTTCAGCTGGTATTAGTACCTGCTGACAGGCAGAAAATTACCTTTGCAAATGTTGTATCAACAGTATTTTATGCAGAACCGTTTGTATTGAAAACAGTAATATATCTTCGTGCTTACTGCAGTGCTGAGTTTTTGAAACATCTCTCTCCCTCCTAACCATCTCAGGATGCAGGGATTTGGAGAAACTGATGAGTTCACCAGGGTCAAGAAGGCTATTCTGAACCATACACTTACCACAGCTATTGGTGAGGCAGAAGGAATGTCTGGTAATCCACCTCTTTTATTGCTAATTTGTGCTGATCCCCAGTCCATTTCTGGGATTGCTGGAGCTGCTGTATCTGTAGGATGGGAGTAGTTTAGCACATGGTCTCCGCATCAGTGAAACCTCCCCCCCAGCCACGTGTTTACAGGACCTAAGATAGAAAAGCCATAGCTTGAGAAAGCAAGGAAAGTACAGCTGAGAGAATAAAGAGGAAAATCTCTCTTTAGACTGGCAAGGATATGATCCAAGCTCTTGGGCTTCTCTATGACAAGTGTACTGCCCCTATTTGTTAATGTTCACGACTCTCCTTAACCTTGGAGAAGCAAAGAGAAAATTTGGAAGATTATTTCAACTGATGAAATGTTCACTTGCTGAGCTGGCAGAGCTACATTTCTTGCTTGAGCTCAAGATGCTTCATGAGCTGTTGAAAAAAATTCCTTACTGATGCTCAGCCAAGGTGGTCATAGAAAAGCAGCATGGCTTGAAGGGCTGTTGTAATTCCTAAAATTGCTTTAAATGCTCTGTGCTACTGTGGGAGAAGTAACTTTTGAAACAATGTGAGACCCTCACGGTCGTGTAACATAGAGAGCCTGTGCTGCAAGATGCTTTGGAAGCTGCACTTCTGCTGGAGAGGACCCTGCGGTCTGCCAAGGCTTGGCACTGCTGTTAGCTGAACGGGAATTTCGGTGCTTGTGATGCCAACAGTGAGCCCAAGGGCTCATTTTCCTCTTTGAACTGAGGATGCCAGAGAAGAGTTTCTTGGTTACACAATAAAATAATAAAAATGCTAGTTTAAATTTTGAATTAGTAAAGGACTATTTTTGGCTTTCTCAGAGACAGCATCTGTAAATAATCAAGCAGAAGCCTTTCCATAAAACAACACAGAAAAACCTCAAAGAGCATTTAGATTCTGCAACATTTAAACAAGATTTTTAACTCATGAGGAAGCCAACATCAACACAATGATTCCTGCACATAAAAGCATGGAATTTCTTAGCAGTGTGGGAGTAATAAATGACTATCATATTTCCCCCCTTTATAAAACCTAAATATTTTTCAATGGAAATAGTAATATTGATGGAAAAAGAAAAGAGGACTGTGAGTTATGTAAAAATTTATTTAAGCTCTGAGCCTCCATACATTGCAGACTGGAGACTAATTAAAGAAAAACTTAAGCTCTTCAGTTTTGCTCTAATTGTCCTCCAAGCTCAGGAGATCAAATATGTTAGCTGAGATCCTTCTTGTAATCATCCACATTCATGACCCAAGTTTTGAGTTCATTCCTGCTGCTCTCAGCCAGGTCCATCCGTAATGCAAACAAGAGGTGAATGATATGCTCTTAACTACGCACTCTCAAAGGTAGGAGGACGTGATGACTAACAGCTATACACATATACGGTCCTAGCAACCTCTGACCACAGTGTTTGCCCACAGTGTGTGTGAAATCAGAAATTCATCCATAACCAAGTACATATGTATGGGTTATTTGCTAAGGAAAATGTAAACATTGCCCAGTGTAAAAAAAAAAAAAAAAAAAAAGTTATTCAAGATGCTGTTACCTTGATTTCTTGGCTCCGTAGAAGGAGTGCTCTTGGCTTAAGGGATTGCCTAGTCAAGCTCTTGAGTTTGAGAGTTGAACATTGTTTATGGGCAACAGTCTATGTTTTTGGCCATTAGGTTGACCTGACTGAAACTCATGGATCTCCAAGCTGTGGATGAATGAATCAGTAAATACCAAGTTTTAGTGGGGATGACTAGTGCAGGCAAACAGAACTGAGAAATCTTATGATTTAGTATGGCTCCATGAGCAAGCTGTGTGGTTTCACAAACCACCCCTGGTTTGTGAACCACTGCTAGGCAAGGGCTGAATTAAGCATTTATTTCATCTGTGTGAAACTCTGTGTAAAGAAGCAAAAATCAGTCTTGCACTTCCTGTTTACCGGTTTGGTTGGCTTTTAGCTATAGTTTGTAAGTTGTCATTTACAGTGTCTAATTATCTAGCTTCCCACAAACAGCAGATTTGTGACTTTTTCCAGCTGAGGCACAGTTACAAAAAGTTATATAGTAAAGGAGTCAAGATGCCAAACTGTGCCTATATCTGTTTTTCTCTGCTAGATGGTTTACTCATTTTGATATTCTGACAAATGCCATTTCCCCCAAAAAACCCTAATGTTTGCTACATCAGCAGCTTTCAGAGAAAACAAAATGTTGTGGTTCGGATATACGAAAGGCATACTGAGCTCCCAAAGTCCATCCATTATAAATTCTCAGAACTCTCAGAAAGGGAGCAGGCTGTGTTGGTGGGACCTGAGAGCCTGGCACAGCTGTAGCTCTTGGCCGAACTGTGTCTCCTGGCCACCTCCTGCTTTCTGGCTGCCCCCGGCAGGTAGCCCTGGAGCACAGGCATAAATAGCCATGCCAAAGTTGTGCATGATCTCTCTAGAGCTCCACACTGACTTTTCCAAAGGGACGAAGGACATCTAAGCTGGTTTGCAGCTTTGAAAGTCCTAGTTGGGTCTACCACCACATGAAAATGCTTCAATAAAAGTAAAATGTGAACAAGGATAAACTTCATCTTCCAGGGCTGGAAGAATTTAATACTCTGTCCCACTGTAAGATTTTTTTTTTAACTGTCAAGCTTGGGAACAGCAGAGGCTGGCACTTTGATTATGGAACTGTGAAGAAATCAAAAGTTACCTTTTCAGTATAGAATTCTTTTCACAGACTTGCAGAATGGGTAAGGCTGGAAAGGACCACAATGGGTCATCTGGTCCAACCTCCCTGCTTATGAAGTGTCTTTCTAGAACACATGGCACAGGACTGCATTCAGACTGTTCTTGAGTATCTCCACTGAGGGAAACTCCACAGCCTCTCTGGGCAATCCATTCCAGTGCTTGGTCACTCCAAGCTGCTACCAGGAGAGCAAAAAGACAGCATAGAATTTGTTAGCAGGAGACTGACAGACCTACAGTGATGAGAGTGTGTGTCAACCCCTATGTGCTGTCTGCACATTACTTTATTTACTTGTTACTTTGACTTTTGGCTTTTACATTTTTCTTTGACTATGGTACTTATAATTTAAGAAGGATCATTGTAAGTTTCTCCTAAGAAATATACCCTTAAGAAAGGTTTCCCTGTAAGCAGGAAGGAGGATGAGCAGAGGAACTCACACAGAAAATAATTGTCAAAGTATGGCAATCCTGCAACTCTTCAAAGTAGAGCAAGAAAGTATCACTTAGCTGCAGTGTGAGTGACAGAAGGGTTTATTAACTTGGAAAGTGTCACTTAGCTGCAATGTGGTTGACAGAAGGGTTTATGAACTTGGTTAACAGATGTATTTTCAATATACAATTTTTCATGGAGTGATGGTGTATTTTTAGTACCTAAACTGAAGACATAAAAAGCGCAATTATTTCCCTAACTTACTTGACCATACCTGTCTTCATACAGGTACTGCAACTTTTCACATTAGATGTAGTGTCCGTGCAAGTCACGACCTCTCATGGTACTTTTCAGGAGTACAGAAAGTTAAGGTAGGAATAAGGTAGATGTAGTTTCATAGATAAAAAACCCAATGAACAAGATCATGCTGTTCAGGTGTTATGAAACATTTTCAGTCACCTTAGTCCAATAGGTAATGAATCTGGCGTGATCAACACAGAAGTAATAGTATACAATATGTTTTTGCATTTTTTGTTCCCATCTTACACATTCGCTCTTTTCATGCCATGTGGGTAGCAAACAGATGTATTACATTATACTGCATTAAATCCTGTGGAGGCAATAGTCTTAAGTGCTGCGTCAAATATTTATAATGTGGAATTATTTTAGGACAGGAGCCAAGTGCAATTGGCATCCTTCACAGTGTCTCTCTTGTTTTTGTAAGAAGCAGAAGCTCAGCTACTGCCTTACAATTATACTTCTCTAACCTTCAACATCCCTTTTCATTTGCCACCGTTTGACTGTGTTTTAATTATTATTGTATGCTTTCTTTATTAGCTCTCTTATTTAAGTTTGGAAGGACCAAGTTTTTAAGAACCCCTTTCTATCCCCATCATTCATCTGAGTAGGTAAGACCCCCCCTTTCTTGGGCCTGTGAGGCACAGAACACATGCAGGGAGTATATGTACTGACTCTGTGCCCTCCAGCAAGCCCACAGCTATGGACCAGGTGCTGGGAGCAGCCAGCCTCTAAGTCATCAGTGCAGACAGAATGTGAGGTAATGCCATGACAGGGGGCCCAGGACTCAGCTTATTAATGCTTCTGGCCCATGAGTGAGGGTGTGGGTTGTGGGAACCCAGGGTAGATGGGTCAGGACAAATAAGCCTGGCACATCCTCCCAGCTGTTTAATGCTTTTGCATTGAAGGGAGGTTATACTTTTTGAGACTTCTCCTTGGTGAGCAAGATAGTTTCAATAGCAAGAGGAATTTGCACTCTTAAATCTGCTTTATCTGCATAGTGCTGTGTTTCTAACAATGTCTTGCTTTTCTTTTACTCTGCAAAAATGAAGACCCTAACCATAGCAGCCTGTCCTGAAAAATCTAAAATATTTGCAGCTAATTTCTTTTAAGAAAATAAGCACTTTACAGGATTTTTATTCATCTGGGACTACATCTTCCATTTATGAGTCTGTTTAAATGATAAAATTTTGTGTGCTTCTTTTTCTTGCTTTGACTTCCAAGATTATCCAAATCACTTTAACAGAATTAATTTACAGATCAAGTTAGTCATTAGAGATTATTTACTCTGAAATATTGGTGATTTTTTGCTCTTTATTCAGAAGCATTCCTCTCTGAACACATTTGTTACTCAATCAGTTATATGTTTGTCTGCATAATTAAATTGTTCAGTTGTTTTATTTGTTTTAATAATTTACTCATGCGTGCAGAGTTCCACCTTCACAGTTAAAAATTCAACAAGAGAATGTCCTTTTGTTTGTAGATGACTTTCTAAAGCCTTCAAATATTATTTTTTGATGAAACTTTTGAAGCATCATCCTTGCCTACAGTAATTCACAGGGCATTAGTTGGGTTGAGGCTGGAGTCTGTTTCAGTGCCTCAGTTTGTGAAGTCAGTTAGATGCTGATCCACGCACTTCAACACACTCTTCATGCAAAGCCTACAACAACCTTCTGAATGCACATGTGGGGACAAAGAGTTAGGGTTAGGATGAGAACTTCCAGAATAAGAACACTGCTCTTCATAGCATACTGCACTGAGACCGATAGGTTGATCCTTCCCTATGGGCATGGCTAATGTAGCATGGGGAATGTCCAGACATTTCCTCAGGTTTGTAGTAAAAGTGTAGTATAGTCAGGCTCACACAGAGACACATAATCGGGACTGTTAGCTATCACTCTATCCCTTGAAATTAGGCTTTACATGGATCAGCATTGGTATGTCTGTAGCTGAAATACGAGGAAAGATGAGATGAGATGAGATGGTGAGTTAGAGAGAGTGCAGTCTTCATTTTTACAACAAATGTGTGTCCTCTGCCGGACATTTTCTAAGCAGTGCTAATCCTTACCTCCGCAGAATTGGCATGCATTCATTTTGGTGCTATCATTCTATTCGAAATTTTCTCCACATTTAGGTATTTGGAGAATATATTCAACTATATCTTGGTATTTTATTGCTATTTGCTTGACTTACCACTGATTTCCAAGCTAAAACCAACAACTTTTCTATTTGAATCATGATTGTACTATGAAGGGGGGCAGCTATTAACAATACGTAGCAGGGAAAATGAAGATAGCTTCCAAGTTTATCTGTAAGGGCCTTCTTTTAATACTTCCAAATCCCAAATCCTACTGTGAAAGTACCATAATTTTTATCATAATATCTTGACAACCTTAATCTTCTCTGCTGGCAGAGGCTGTAACTCACCCTTCAGATCCTTTCTCCTGTTTGAAAATGGCTTCAAGAAAAATAGAAACTACTATCTGCTGTTGCTTTAAAAAGGCAATTGAAAGATAAATATCTTGGCATAAAAGTCAAAATCAATCTTAGTTTCTCAATTCAGTGCGGCATTTTCTCATTCCATAAGAAAAGAACACTGTCTGAGGTTTCCAACTACTCTGGGTGGGCTCATGAGCTAGCAAAATGAAGGGGTGGTTTCTACCAAACTTGGCTTGGGTCTTGTGTAGCAGCTCATAAACACTATAATTTGCATAACCTCTCCAGCATCTGAGTGAAGGAGACTGTCAGTCAACACTTCTAGCATGTCAGGGTCATTCTTAACACATTTGATGTGCAGGAGCACAAACAAAGTGAACTTAATATCCTTTCACGGATGTGGCCCACGCCATGAAAGATGGGGAAGGATGTTTTCAATCAGATCAAAATGAAGATGACTACAAGTTGAGACTATTAAGTCTCTGAGCCATTTATTGATCAAACTCCATGTGTGATATTCTTGAAACTATCTAAATTTTCAGGTCTCATTGAGACATAAAATAGCCAGATTGTCAGTCTGGTTTTCATTTGTATTCCTTCCAGCTCAGCTGTAATTGAGATCAGCCTCATGCACTCCATCTACAGCTTCCATATACCTCTTTTAGGCCCATGTGCTTCCTGCTTTTACACAGGGTCCATTAGAGTAGCAATGAGAGAGAACTTCAGGGAAAAAAATAGAAATTGTACTGAAGAAATTTTGCATTTTTAATTCATGCTTGCTTTCTATGCCACAGGCTGATTTTTTGTTTGTCCTTTAATCCTTCTTTGGTTTCAGCAGAATTTAGTTGCTAAGGCACTTTTTAAAGTCACAGGAGGCTTGTGTCTCTATCTTTAAATGATATAGTGCCTTTAATACTCTGTGCCTGCATGACTTGCTCTGTGCACCAGTAAAAGCCAATGAAAAGACATTGTCCATTCCAGGATCCTGGATTGTTTTTCCTTGGCTGTGCCAAGGAAACCGTGTGAGGTACAAGAGGGCAATGGGAAAAATTTAAATTAAACTTTTCATGAAAAAAGTCAATGAGGAAAATGACTTTGTGAAAATTGTCAAACTTGGGGTCTGAGTCCTTCCTTAAGCCATCCAGCATTTCTTGGAGCACTTAAGAGTCATTGCAGTCCATGAGTGACTGGAACTCTCTGCATGTTCTCAAGTGTGATCCCCTTCCTTCAGACAGCTTGAAGGAGGGAATTCTTTAAATCAGGCCTTCTGAGGGTTCAGCAACTGCCCTATCCAATGCCTGTTGCAGCAAACAAATCAGCTTCATTCTTTATATATTTCTTCACCACTTGCCTGTCATTGTTCATTAGGGTGTTTTTCTGATTCACTTTAGACATAACCAGTTGTTGGATGTCTAGTGTTATCATGTTACGTATTATCCCTGAAATCCATTTACTACCTAGTATTTTTTCGAAGCATTTAGTTACAAAAGCATTCACACTCTGACTATATTTTTGATAGATTTCCATCTTTCACATCCACATGATGTAAGAAGTAATGCCTGAGTTGGAGATTGGTACTTTGGTCTTTTAGTAATAGATCTTTCTTGATCAAATATTGTTTAAGGTGGTAAAGGTGATGTCGCCCTCTCAAAGGAGATGGCCTCATCTTCTTTTTTCCATCTCCAGGTATGGAAATGATTTAATTTCTGGTATTCGTTCTTATTTCCAAGTAACACTTGTACTAAGATGCCACCAAGGATCTCATTAGTTTACTTTTTTTTCTTTTATAACAGACAGTTAATACTTTGGTTTTGTGATGCTGAATGCTACTAGGACATTTGCATGTTGCTTGGGCTGTCACTTAGAAGAGTAGGACCATCAGCAAAACTGAGCTTGATAAACTTTGTGATAATTGTACAACAGACCACCACACTTCTCTTTTCTCAAGAGTGAAGTGAGAATCAACAAATGGAGATGGCAATAGGGGTATTGCTCTGGGAGCACCGAAAGAGCTGGGCTTGTGAAGGCTAGGGAGTGTGTGCACCCTCAGGGGAGTGCTCCATGCTCCCACACAACTTTGTCATGGCTTTTGGGGGGATACACTGTTACCCCACAACATTTAGTATGATAAATAATAAACATTAGATAGTACGTAAGAAAAATGTGCTTGTAAAATTAAAACCAGGTCCAGCTTTGGATCAGACTATGGTAATGCCTGCCTTTTGCACACCTGAGTGTATTAATCAATTTTAAAAGAGACTGAAATATCATGATGAGGAACATCATTTGAAGAAAAACAGTTAAAGTAGAAGAGAGTTCAAATGCACATACTTCCTCTTCTTCATTTTAAACAACTTTTGAATAAGGTCCAAATGACACAATCAGTTTAGTTTGCTGGTGCTTTCTGTCAATTGATTTTACTTCTTTTTGACAGCTGTATCCCTGTGCAAATATAAAATCTGAGCTCCCCACTGAGCCCTGAGTTTGGAATAATTCAAACCTCATCTGAAAGTCTTTTTCCAATCTTCAGGCCTGCCACTCTTTGTATGTGTCTGTATATACATGTGTGTGTGTGTGTATATGTATGTATATGTGTACATATATATATTTGTGTATATATATATGGATATATATCTGGTGCAAGTCTTCTTGCATGTAAAATGATTGAAAGAAAAAAATTTTTCACTGAAGACTGGTTGAGTTGTGTTTAGTGTATTGAATTCCAAACAATCAGTTCCATGTGTGATTATAAAATGCTTTGCTTTGCAAAATAATGTGGGCATCTCTTTATTACAGTTTTGTAATGCCAGTACATCTTTCTCCTAAGTCTTGAAGACTATATACAGCTAGTAAGAGTATTAAAAAAGGTCCAGTTATACAGTGTGTGTGTGTGTGTGTGTGTGTGTTTGTGTGTACATATACAAAAAACATGCATGAGTGTTACATTCGCCTATGTTAAGTAGTATCCTCTGGAGTTCTAGGTACATCATTTTCCACAAATATGTTGTTTAAGGTGATGGTAGGTTTTCTATCTTACTCTGTCACACTGAAAAACAATGAGAGCTTTCCAAAATAGTTTAGATGCCATATAATTATTTTAGCAGCTGTGGTTTCAGTTACCTTTAATTAGTTCCCCCTGCAGCTCTAAATAAAGAGAGGCTTCTGTTAAATGCAGTTATTTTCTTCTGCAGATGGCATGATGAAGTGTAGCTACTCATAAAAGGAGACTACTGAACACCACATGGCAAACTTGAGGCTCTAAAGAAATGTGATTATGAGTTAAGGACATGGATTTCTGCATGGATTATTCATGATTTCCAGTCACTATGTTTTTTTATCAGAATGGTCAGCCCTAAATTTTATGACATCTGACATTGCTGAAACAATTGGCTTAGATACTTGAGAGCTGGTGAGATAACCTTCTACCATGGAAACAAATGGTGTTTTGATATTGTCCTGTATTTTCCCTGCATCATTTACTCGGTTCAGTGGTCCCAGCACTTCTAGAAAGCATGGTTCAATCTGTATGAACATGTGTTAAGCAGATGGAAAAGTCTCCTGAAGAGAATTTCTTTCTCTTATATTCATGCCACTACAGTTTTAAAAGATTTCACTGGGAAACTGTAGGGCTCTTTCCATGGGATTCAATAGTATGTGCCCTACTGTCATCCATAGGAGCAAACATAGACACTATTTTTTTTCCAATTAAGATTTCTCATAATAATTTCTTGCGGAATTCTTCAGATATTTCAAGTTCATCAACTTTGTGACTCTTCAGTAGTATAAACAAAAGCTACATGAAGCAAAGCAAGGGTTCACAACAACACAGCTTGAGTTTTAGGCAGAAATATAATTTTTTAAAGGTAAAAATAATTACACATAAATAAAAACGTTTGATTTGTATAGCTTCTGATTGACAAGGAGGCATGGTGTCTGAGCCATGACTTCGTTCCCTGAGGGTGAGCTTCAGCCTGGAAGGCGCTGTAAGATGTCGTGCCGCGGGTCGCGGGAGGGAAGAGGAGTCCTGCTGGCTTCCCTCTGCAACTTCTGGATCATTTAATTAATTAAAGAATTGTTTCTGTTGCAACCACAAATGTTCCAGTTTGCACTGTTACTCAAGGTCAGAGCTCGCCTGACCTCCCTGGCAGAGGAAGAGAAGGGTAAGGAAATTGGGAAAAAAGAGACTAAGCAAATCATTCTAAGGAAGCCTTGTTTCCTTTTCCCCCAAACCCAGCAGAGCAGAAAAGGCTGAATTGAAAGGGAAAAGGGCTAAGACTGAGACTGATTAAGAGAGGTCCAGCCCGAAGAAAAGGCAAAGAATCAAACAAGTAAGACACAAAAATAAACTACATTAAGATTGAGCTCGGATGAGGGAGTCGGCCTCTGGCCAGGAGGGAGCAGCTGCAGCAGGAAGGCCCGGATCCCACTGGAACAGAAAAGGGCCATCTCTCTGCTGGAATGAAAGGGAAACAGAAAAATAATTCACCTTTAAAGGCACAGAAATGGGATTCGAAGCTAGGGAAGGGTAGGAATAAGAATTTGTGAATGAATTCTTTTTTTTTTTTTTCTGAGAGCAAGGCAGTGGTTGTTAAAATCCTCAGAGAGAGCTGTGTGATGGCACAGATAAATCAGATCAGCCAGGGAGAATAAGCCACTCGGAGCAGCTTTGTGGTGCATTCAGTCTCTTGAATGAATGCTGAACATCAAGCATATTTTCTCATTTTCACCAGGGGAGATGAGGCAGATGACATACCATACCGGTGACATCATGCCTCACTCCAGATGTGAACAGAGAAGAAAGTAAGTGTAAGATGGATATTTCACCACAAGCCAGTGTAATCACCTCAAATATTCAAATACTGAGGGTGAACATGAAGTTGTAAATCTCAACACACTGAGCTTCCACCAAAAAAAAAAAAAAAAAAGGGGCAAAAGGAGGCCAGGCAAAACTCAGGGCAATTCTGAGCTAAAATTTCAGGTTCAGGCAACAGAGAACAGATATCCTGAATTAAATATTCATACCTTGTAGAAAATACACCATGCACAGTAAGTTAATGTCATCAGTGCCACAGCAAGAAGTTATACTGAACTGTGTAAGTCTAGAATTTAGGTGTAGGCTGGAGGAGAAGCAAAGGCTATGGAGAGAGCATTTTGCTTAAAAGAGTCCACAAGGAGGTTAGTTAGATAGCTCCTGCATTTTGAATGTGTCACAGCACTTAACTGCTGTTAAAAGAAAGATGTCCCACTTAAAGAACTGTTCCAGTCTTATGGTACCAGAATTGTAAGTTTTGGAGCCCTGCATTGGAAGGAAAGGAAAATTTTCAAGTGTATGTATCTAATGAATGTAGAAGTAAAATACCCTCTTTCAATTCTGCTGGACTGCAGCTCCTATTTCTCCCCATTCCTAAAGTGTCTCATTGATTCTTGCTAAATAAGATGCCAGACCTTTTCTGTTTCAGGTGAACAGTTCTAGCTCCGGCCAGATTATAAAACGATTGAGATTCTTTAGTTTGATGTATCAGTATGTCTGACAAGTCCTGGGAAAAGTGACACTTTTGAAATATATATATTGAAGCATAGGAAATACAGCACACAAACTCAGCTCAGGCCACCTTCAAAAAACCCATTTGTGTCCTTGAAAAAAGGCAATAAGTAATGCTGCTGCAAATCCTTCATTGATAAAATTATTATTTGGGGACATAACAGGAGGGTGGTGCCACGTCCTTTTCTTTTTCTTTTCTCAAAGCTGCTTATACAATTTTTTCATGGTGGTAGATATTAATTAATTGTGAACTTGTTTGAATCTTTTGGTAGTGTTTCCATCAACATTGAATAAGTGATTCATCTTGGGTGCCTGATACTGCAAAAACTTACAGCTGTACCAGAAATAACTATTTCTCAGCACTATGTAAATTGTCCCCAGATTTATACTGATTTATGCTGTCTGTCCATGCAAAAACATTCTGGGGTTTTGCAATATTGTAATGCATGTTGAAGCCCTCCTATAAACTATAAACATTAGGTTAAAGAATGACTGCCATTTTTGCTATTTGAAACTTTTGCAACATTTTCCCAAACTTTGGAGTACTGTTGTAAACAAACAAACAAAGCCACAGGAATGACTACAATTAGTCACTATAAACAGGCTGCAACCAACAAAGCCTAGCTAAATTCAAAGTTACGGTTGCATTCTTATGCAAAAGAGGTTGGTTTGTAGTCTGAATGACCTTATCCCTGCGAAGTTATGCCAGGCTTTCCATTGTGGTGTTTACTATTAGGAGCTGCAGTTAGGTGAAGTGGAGGTTAGAGTATAGCCCTGAGAAACTGTGGCCCAGCTTTGACTCTCTGGTTGTGGCACAACACCCCACAGATAACCACATCCCACGTTTTGAGGTGGTAGCTTAACACCTGCGACCCTGTTCAGCCTGACGCCTTCTCTGAGTTCTATCCTGACTTCCCAAGGTACACACAGCCTAGTTACAGATTGCCAGCCCCTGCTCCGTTGAACAAGGCACAGCAGCAAGCAGAGCATAGCATAGATAGCCAGCTCTGCAGGGGCATTAGCTTGAATTTCACCTTCTTGTGGCAGGGTTGCAGCAAGGTGAGACAGAGCTTCCGAGGAGCCTGTCAGTGAGGTCTGTACAGAAAGTCATACCAGGATGATCCTGCAGCAATGAGCCAGCAAAGGACAAGACACAAGCAGTGAGCCTCTAAAAAGGCCTAGAAATACAAAGTACCCAAAACTGAGATGCTGGCTAAGCTTTGTGTAAATCAAGACCTTGTTTTTTTCAGCCCCACCAAGCTAGCACAATGATGCCAGCTTCCCCACGTCCCGGATAATCTTGATGAATGCAACTTTGAACATGAGAAATGCAAATCCGTACAGTGTGTTGAAAGAGTTGTTGTGACATGTCGCCTGTGGTGAGCAATTCCTAGCAAGTGGGAAGCCACAGTGTGTGGCAGCTGTTGCCTCTGACTGATCTTCAAGGGTTGCTCCAAGCCTGAGTGCATTACAGTAATTACATCCTGAAGAAAAATTAAATGGAAGTGGAAAGTTTTGGTTAATTATGCCAGGACCTGGGTCTGAAGAAGAGGTTGTCAAGCCTTCAGTGAAGCGAATGCCCAAGAAGGGTAGTGTAATCTCAAAATCATAAGCTTCTTGCATGAGGAAAGAATGGCAGTCTTCAACAGCAGCAGAAACAGCCCTTTCCAGTGCATCATTGTCTTTCCCTTCTGTGTGTCAGTGATATACATCTCTTGAGTTTAATCTCAGGCCAAGGGGAGCTTCAGCAAAAAAAGTCGGTCCAGTTGAAGTCCTTGTGCAAATCAGAAACTGGAGAAATAGAGGAAACTGAACTGTGCTGCTTAAATGAAGGCAGACTTGAAATACACATTTCACCTCTGAGTATGTGGCAGCACCGTAGCACTTACTGAACTGGAGAAGCAGCACTAGGATGTGCAAAATAAATGGCATACACATTTTTAATTTCTGATTTGCTTTCTTCAAAGTCTATTCTGTCAAGCCACTGCGGAATGTTAACTACACTTTTAATATCTATTTACATGGCAGAACAGATATTTTGTATATACTTACCGGCTCTAGACTTTTTTTTCCCAGTGTCACATTGCACTGCAGTTGAAACATTTATTTTTTTTAATCCAACCCCATGTTTCCATGGTTTTTGGAAGATAAAGCTAGAAATGTTAATTGTAGTCAAATTTTATACTAGTTTGGTAACAGGAACATGAGAAGCAAGGCATAGTTAAGTTAAACTTAGCTTGGGTTTTGACCTAGCTGTAGCCAAGTGCTTTCTCTTCAAGTTTTTCCCAGTTCTGTGTTATTATATGTTACTAAAAAACATAATGCATGTGAGTGCATATATAAACATCCTCCCCACAGCATGAAACGAGGCAGCATGCAGATCATCTGGTTGAAGTTGTCAGCTACAGATACTTCTCCACACACAGAAATGGAAATCCTGGTGACATTCAGCTGAAGTATTTTGGTTTGGGAGGGGTTTATTATTTTTGTAACTTCCATATAGAATTTATAGTAGATGGCTGTGTCTCTTACTGGGACATCGCACCAATACGCTAGAGCAAGTAGCTTCAGATGAGTTTTCACATGTGTACTGTAAGACTTGGAGTCTGGCATGGTAGGTCCCTTCTCTTGTGTTCTCCTCACCTTTCTCTGAGAGCAGCGAAAGCTGCAACATCCGCCTGATGCCGTTACCTTGTCAAAATATTCTTTAGCAAAATGAGATCAGGAGGCAGTCTAGGGACTCTTGCTGTTTCTCGAAGTCTTGCTAAGATTTAAAAAAACCTGTTTTAACTTGTTGGAACACTTTGAGGTAAATATATATATATTTGCCATATATATATATATATATATATATATATATATGGATTACTGCTAAAATTATTCATAGGAAAACAAAACACACAGGGCCCTGTTCTGATTCAAAATCATGAAAAATTACATGTGGGGCTATTCCCACACAGCTAGAGTTAATAAGAATTTTATGAAGAGATTTCTGCTCTTTGCACAAGGAGAAACAAATATCCTTAGCCTTTTGCTCCAGAAAAGACCAGGCAAAGGTCTGAACTTGACGCTGTGAATTTTCTCTGTGGTATAGTAAGGAGCAGTTGTAAACTGGATACTGGCTGTAAGATCAGACCTTTAAATGATTGTCTTGAATATTGAAAATACTGAGCAAAACTGCTGGCTCAGACCTGCGTGAAACTTCATGTATCATAAAAGAGTATTCTTACTTTGATCATCTTGTAGAGACATAGTTATTTATCCTTGTGCCCTATAGGTCAAATCTAAGGTTTGCCTAGCCTTCTAAGCAGAAATGCTCTGGATAGGTTTGTGTGCACAGTGTTTTTTGAGAAGGGTATTTGGTCTCAGAAAGTCACAGTACTAGGCAACCAGTGTTTTCATTTTTAGATATGAATGCATTTGTCCAAGACATTTGGTATCTCTTCCTGGCCCCTCATAGCTTTTAAGTACAGTTGTAAAAGGATGCAGCTTTGAAGTTGTCTGTGTAGGAAAGTGAAAGCTTTTTTATTCTCCCGAATAAGAGTAACCACATGAGGACGTAACGTGCTTTAAGTCACATGCAACATGCTTCATATGTCTAATTGATTTATCTTAGCTTTCCCACATGTCCTCATACAGGCATGCCTCAATGCAGCTTGAAAGGAGGGAGTACAGCCTTCTGGCTGAAAAGCTGATGGTAAGTAATTAAACCTAGCAGCAGTGAGAACCCCTGAGACAAAATCTTTGGCAGTTTTCTACACCATGTAGTGAGCTTGGGTCACCAAGGGCCTGTAAATAGCATCATAATGACTGGTTCCTCAGCAGGGCTAAACATGTGCTTTGAGTTTTCTAAATGATTCAGAGGCATGCTGTGAGATAACTACTGATAACAAGCAGATGTGAAGTTTGCTTCTCAAGATGGGGAGGCTGAAGGGGAAAGTCAAGTAGGTTTCAGCTTATGGTCCTCTTAGAAAGCCTGATATTTGAAGATCATTAAAGTTTTGGGGTTTTTCTCAGAGAAGGAAGTCAGTTACATCTGATGAAAGTAATGCTGTTTTAAACCAGTTGTTTTCAGGGTAATGAGATAACTGTAGACAAAGCTTTCTGTGAGTTTAAACCTGAACACAAAAGCAAAACATTACTTTGCAGGATAAGGCATGTTGTGTAATTTAGAAATCCATTTCATATTATGCCAGTGTCTTTCCAAAAGCTTGCTCAAAGCTTGGATATGCATAAGTATTTTTCTGTTATTTAAATGGTCCCTAAGTGTTGAAGGACATGTTTCCTCATGCCAGATAGGAGAACACCAAACAAAGGTGCTGGGCTGATATGCCCATACTGGTGCAGCAGAGCTGCTCAGGGATATAGGTGCAGTATTGCTGTGGTGCTGGGAGTCCAGGGATAGGGTCATTGTTAACTTGGGGTCCACAGCACTGTGTTTCACATTTTCAGGAGTGATACACCAACAGTCCTGTAGTATGATGGATTTGCAAGGTATCAAAGAAAATCTGTTGGTTCCCTAAGTCAGGTCATCCATTCTTTCTCAGAGAGGTTTAGAATTTTGCTAGTGCTGCATAAGCAGAGTAAAATATAGAAACTGCATCTTTTGGCATTATTTAAAAAGCCAAAGACTATGTCAATATTTTTTCTTCATTCCAAAAATTCTCAGCACACTGAAACTTGGGATGAAAGCTGTTTCAGTGTTCAAGGAGAGAGTGAACTTTTTAGCAAGAAAAGTGGTTGCAGACATCACTTACCCACAGTCACTTTTTTGAAACATACTGGAATAGTTGTGGGAATGGAGTTTTTAAAAAACAGTTTTGCTGTATGTTGTTTGGGAGTTCCCTTTTAAATGGCTCTCCCAGATGCCTCACAATACTTTGAAAAAACTTCTTTCCTAAAACAACAAAGGAAGAATAAAGGTTTCTCTTCACCCTTCCCTGAGGGTCCAGAGAGGGAGAGAAATGAAATCACCAAACCATACTGGGGCTCATCAGTTGCCATATGTGTCTCATACCTCTTCAGTTTCTACTTTGTCCCAGATTTCCCAAAAGACAGGCACTGATTCCTCCTGACCTGCTGGTCTCTACTATGATATTTTATCTCCCTATTTGAAGGCTGAGCCTCGCTCCAGTGCCCTGGTGATGAACACTACCTTTGTGGGAGCTTGCCCCTACTTGAGGGTGGAAGTATCCAGGTCTTTAGACACAATGGTGCTCTGGAAATACTTGAGTCCTATGTGCCCAGTCAATTCGAATGAGCCCAGCCTGATCCACTTATATATATATTATTAATATTTTCCTTTCTGGTCTTCAACCCAAAGAAGATCCCAGCATAGCTCAGGCAACTTCTGTGCCCTTAGAAAGTCATCTGTGGGGCATCTGTATGTTTGCTCTTTGCAGATGAATCTGTTTCTCCTAAGCACAGCAGTTGGTTACTCGTTGTTGTGAGAGAACCCTTTTCAGCCTGACCATCAAAAAAATCATTCCTGTAGCCATATAGTTTGGTGCAAGTAATGGTTTTCAAGAGCATAGAATGCTTTAAAAATGCATAGGCTCATAACTTTACAGCTAGACCACTGTAATCATGAAACCTGATCTTCTACATAATACAAGACACAGTTATTCCTGAATAATGCCCCTTTTTTCCCTGTAGCTAACACATATCTTATTAAAAGACTTTCAGTCTTAATTTTGAAACTTCATGCAACAGAAAATTCAATAGATGTCTTTTCCACTGTTTCCCATTGTTAATCATCATCTCTGATAAAAATCATCAACTTGTGTCTGTTATGAATATATTTAGCTTCATTGTCCACCACATTGGTTCTTATTGTGACTTTGTTTATTAGAAAGGTGTCAGAAAAGGTTTCATTTATGAACAAAACATGAATAAGTCAGCTTAGCATCATTTATGATAAACTCAGTAAAATGAAGTTCTTTAGCTCCTTATTTGAAGACAGGCTTTCATCATCCTTTCATCTGTACTGTCCAACCCATTACTGCATTTCAGTTTTTCAATGAGTAGATGCAGAAACAACATAAACTATTCCAGTACTATCACCAGACACAGTTATACCACACGTCTAATTTTGCTTAGAAATGCCATTGCATTTACCCTCTCCTCAGTTACAGGGTTTCCTACTGTCAGCCTCTGATGGTTACCCACGCTGTCATCGCCATTTGCTCAAACACAGTCACCTATCCCTCCTATGTGACTGGGCTCTTGCCTTTTATATTTCCTTGGCAATATTTTAAAAAAAGACAATATTGCATGAGCAAAGTCAGTTACCTTACAATCAAACTGCTTTGTGGATCTGACTCCTCTGTATTTTCCAAAGCTTTTGTCCTCTGGTGGGGTTTTCAGCTGTGACTCATGGGTTGAGGTAAACCCTGCTAAGTACCCAGCACAGTTGCTAGATATTTTGTGCTCTACAGTTGCTAGATATTTTATGCTCCATAACCTCATACCTCTTGTTGCAGATTATATTGCCATTATATTGCAAGGATGTGGTGCTGAATATGTGTCAGGCTGTTTCTGTCTTGATATCTCTTTGATGTGTCCTCTTTCAACAGCCAGGTGGGCTTTGAGGTCTGTACAAAAGCTCTTCTGACAACTGCAGCCTTCAGATAACAAGTTTATCAGCATTTTGGTAACTGTCTTTTGAGAGACAGTCAACATCTGTTTCTGTTACAGCCTCCTTACGTGACATGATGTTACATGGGGAGGGCAGATATTCCTCCTGAGCCTTTGTTGAAGTGATATTGCCGTGAAAATGGGTGGATTGCTGTGTCTCCTGCTCTTTTGGGGACTGAGAGAGGGAGATGTTCAAACTCTGTAGTGTTTCAACAGCCCTCACTGCCAGAGTCCAGGTGGTGTAGCTATAATAGTATACTCACCAAGTCATTTATAATACACTTTAGGTCACACCATTCAAACCATAGTCTATTCAGTACATTCAGTCCTTGTCCAGAATTGCTTCCAGGTTAAGGACAGGGATGTACATGACATGAACAAACCCAGAAGGCGGTCCGATGGCAGACTCATGCGGTGCAGCCACTGAATCTTGAGGGCACCGGGAACTCCTGCAGGGGAGTAGG
The DNA here is from genome assembly GCA_013399895.1 of Serilophus lunatus. Lineage (NCBI taxonomy): Eukaryota > Metazoa > Chordata > Aves > Passeriformes > Eurylaimidae > Serilophus > Serilophus lunatus. The sequence continues at coordinate 94,984 of VXBA01004019.1, forward strand.
AGCAAGGGGAATGTGATGGAGCAGGTCTGGGGCTCTGTACAAAGGGTGTGGGGCTCACGAGAGACGGAGAGATTCCCTTGTGTCTCAGAGGTTTTACAAGTGAAAGGAGGGAGGGGAAGGACAGGGTGTGAGAAGACACACATTAGGAGTGGGAGGATGGCTCCTAAGGACCTCTGGAGCAACTGATATGTGTGTGCTGTGGAGATGGGGAAATGGGACATAGCAAGGGGATGCAGGAAATATGATGGAGTCAGATGGGAGAAAGGAAGGTAGCAGCTGCCCTGGAATGCTTCTAGAGGAGGTCAGTAAGAAATGTAAGGAATCCAGTGGTAAGGGGATTTTAATAATTGAATCTAGGGTCCAAAACTTCAGCAGAAAAAATGTGGAAAAAATTCACTGTAGAAACTTTTAAAGAAAGAACCTGTATCATTTAATGGCAACTTCAGCCCGACTTACAAATCTGAGATATGTTTATAAATCAACAAGGAACAAACCATTGATATGCACCCCTTTAAAACAACACAGAACTTTGTTGTAAGTACCTATAGGAAGGCTTTAATTTCACATTGCACAAAGCTTTAGCTATCACAGGGAGAGCTGGAATTGCTGAGCAGATGAGAAACATACTGCACAGGCAGGTGAGATATCAACAGAAAAGGTGTGTAATATCGAGCCATGTGTATGTTCATCCAGGGGAGCTTAGCTGTGTGATAGGCATGGCAGGTAAAGTGTCAGAGCCCTGCAAAGTTTTCAGGGTGTTTGTGAGGGGGAAGATAAGGACATGTGGAGAAGGCTGAAGATAACTGGATCATGAGTTATTGCACAACACAAGACACTCAGTTTTTACCTCATCTGACTAAAATTCAGAATCTGGTTTCAGAGGGCAAATTTATCCCAGCCTGGTCCCTATGTCCCTGGTACCTACTGAACTAATTAGCTAAATTAAAAGAGAGGCCTGGGATGATAGTAGCCAGAAAGCTAGGTCAGTATGGAGGCATGGGAGCCGGGGTGACATTATTCTTCAACTTCACTTTGGTAAATAATGTGCTGCTAATTATGATGTCTTCTGAATGCAGTTCACTTTCAAAAGCTATTAAGTGAGCCTTTAGCCTTTTCTCATTTACCACTTTCATAAAGGAAGAATTTTATGGAAAAGGAAATATTACAATTGTGCATGGTGATCTTGCAAAAAGACTCTACTTTGCATTCATTTCTTTTATTCCCTACAACCCAGGCTTTATATTGCATGTTTTCAGTCTCCAAGAGTGTTTCTGGAAGCACTGCCTTGACAGGGAACCAGGAAGGGCTCCAGAAAGATTTAGTCCTGGGAAGATATAAGCTGATCCTTAACACAATTCTTGTACTGAATTGATGATGCCTCTTTTGAAGTACTTTTGAATATTCCCCGAAACATATTAAAGCAACAAAGCCAGGGCTTTTGGACATGGCTTCTACAATCTATTTCAACAGTAAAACTTCAATTATCTTATTATATTCTAGTGCTGTTTTCTTTTTACTTGTACCAATTTAGATCTAGAGTTACTACACTGAACTTATCCCAGATTTACATTGATGTAAGACTTCAGAATTTGGTTAAGAAGGTAAAATTTTCTCAGGAAGGCAGCAAATTCCATGGAAACCTCCTGTTAGGCCTTTGCTCAGTGTATCTCAGCATTATAGGAAACATATATTTCAAGCTACTGTATTCTGGAAGTCAAATTTTGTTTCTGTGCTACTTAATGTGAACAACATGACTGGCAGTCTGTATTTAAATTACAAAAGTGTAAATGGAAAAAAGAGTAGTAAAAATTTCACCAGCAAGCGTAACAGAATAATGTAGAACTGGTCAATATGGCATATTTTAGGACTGAAAATTGAGTTATGCTAAAAACCTAAATTTAAAGCAAAATTATTGTGAATAAAGGATTTTCTGTTGGAAAAAAGTCACAATTATAGAAAAAGAATCCTTCAGAGTTTTTTTCTATAGTCACTGAATCAAAGATTGTTTTTTCTCGTTAATTCAATGTTTGTCCCAGTCATGTAGGTTTCTTTTTCTAGAGCTTTTGTTTTCACTCTGTCTGCTCAGCCAAAATCAGGAACTCCAGCCAATTGTTGATTGACAGAAATAAGCAAGTGGGATTAGTCCACAGTCTTAGAAACAGGGATTCTGGCTTTATGGTAATAATAGACCAAAATTTCAAAAAAAGCTGAACCACCACCAACTTCAGTTAACCTCTTATTTATGTATTTGATGTTAAACTGTTTCTTTGATAAATGATCCCAATTTCAATAGGAACTCCCAGGTAATTTTGAAATGTAGGCTGTTTATTTAGTAACTCCCGTGAACCTGGAATTGCTTTACATTCCTGTGAGGCAGGAGCAGCTCTTTTTCATATTCAACATAGAGCTGAATGGTGTGTAAATACTGAAAAAATGTCCTGCTGACCAGCATGTTGGAGGCAGAAGAACATATATTTGAAAAACTGAGAGCAGAACTATAAAAACCTTATAATTTTCACTTTATCGTCATTTTTACCCGCAGTGGTGTTTTATACTAGATGTCATGAAACTCTGTATTAGAAAACATCTTTCAATAATCTATTCGCTTGGAAATCATAATACATTAATTTTGTCATCAAACGGTTGCAGATTTAGGGATAAATTCTGCTGATTTCTGTATGCCTACAGCTGCAAGTGAGCTGGCACATCTGCGCTGCCACGTGAATACCAGACTTGATTTAGGAGATGAATTTCCACTACTGAAAATTATCCTAATTCACGGTAATAATATTTTAGAGCTGAGTTTCAGTCTGTAATAGCTGCTAAGCAAATTCAATCTGTTTAAATAAGTATATATTCACCAAAGAGTCTTGATCAAGCAAAGTAAAAGTATAAATTTTATAAGTAGTCTCTTTGGTATGTTTTGCAAGAGCTGAAAAGCAGGACAACAATCGGCACACCTAATTTTGATCTGAGTTTTATCTGTGTGATGATATTCATTCTGTGAAGCTCCACTGGAGCTGGTACAAAGGTAATTTGGCCTCACTGCTTACAGAGAGTAAAATAGGTTAATCTGCAATTTATCTTGAAGATGGAGTAAGCCAATAGAAACTGGCACTGAATCCAAACACTGATCCTTAATGAAAATTCAAGGCAATGTAGTGTTTTTTTCACTTTGTAAGATTGCCAGGTACTGTTCAGATGAACTAAGAAGATAGAGGCCCTCATTGTTTCTTTTGGAAACACATTAATCATCCTTGTTGAAATGCAACAGCGTTCATTTAAGAAGCACCCTCAGTATTACAATAGCATTTTATCTATTAATAGGTGACAGACTAGATTATATAGTATGCCTGGGTGCTCAGCCTTCCACAGTTTGCTGCCTACTGGATGAAAAAGGTGCTAAAACAGGAACAAACCTATAGGCTGCAGAAACACTCAGCATGAGTGTGAACGTCCTTGAGCATTTCCCCGAAATGAACATGGCCATGCATTCTATGCAGTGACCATTCCCCTTTGATGACAGTCACTGCCATGCTGCAGATTCCCAAAAGTGCCCTTACCCCTTCCCCCAGGGCAGCAGTCACGGCTGGAAGCAGAGCACAAGCCACCCCCGCTGTGACTAAGGTGGTGAATAATTCAAGTTACAGCTCACAGGGAGGCAAGTTTCTTGTGGCTGTAAAAGGCTGATGTGTTGATTACCCATTATGCCACGAACCCATTTCTGTCTCTGTTGTCTTGAAAGTTCCAGAAACCCTTGCAACAGGTGTGGATAAAATGAAGTTTACAAGAAAACAGGTTTTAATGCTTAAGCTTTAATGCATGGTTTTCCAGTTCTTCTAGCTGTCTTCAAGTATTTTATTTATTATGTCATTCATTATCCCTATTTGGTTGTAACCAAATTGTCCTGAAATGCAGCATTTCATTTATGGCTATAACTAAGAGGTGCAAATACAACAGAAACCATGCTCAGAATAGGGATTGCAGGAACAGGCTGGACTTCAGAAGGTTTCTCTGAATGTCAAGTGAGCTACATCTTAAGTAGTACTTCATTAAATAGCTTCTACAAGACTATCAAAGTTTTCTACAGAATGCTCCTGTTTTACATCCTGGTCCTAAATCCTTCGTTTCCATACTGTGTCTCTTTTTTAGTAATCACTAGCATTATTAGCAAATTTTCATTGACTTATATAGTAGTATATTTTACTATGACTATCTTTTCTCAATCTGTATTAATGGACTGAAACAGTGTTCTTCCCTCATACTTTTCTGTTCACTCTGTATAATTTTCAAGGAAAAAGTTGCAGTTTAGCAAAAAGAGCTTCCCTTCAGAATGTGGCTGATGGGTCTGAAGGAGGCCCTGCAGATTGGAAGAGCCATCTTTAAAGAAAAAATAAAAGTAAAAAGAAGAAAAAGAAGATGAAGATGAATATGAGAAGTGTATTCTTTCACCTCTACATAAGAGACATATACTTGCCTTGGTTGTTGCCTCCCCAGGTGGATACCTGTGCCCACTTTTCGGAAAAGCAACAATGCAATTTCTCAGCAGTTATATTTAACAAACTGGATCAAAGTTAACTCACCAAAGCTCTTAGCATTTTCTGGCAGTATTGCAGGGCCATGATTCAACATAATGGACTATCACTGAGCAGTTTCTCCCCTTGTACTAATAGAAATAAGCTTTTGATTAGCCTCCAGCCTTTATTCCTTTTGATTCACTCTATTTTGTTTCTTGAACAGACTTATTATACACCCTATATTTTTCTATAAGAAAAAAAGAAACCCTCTCATGTTCCAGCATACACTAACCCTTATCATCCACTGTCTCCATCCAGTGCCATAAAACATCTGGGAGAGTTATCTGCTCACTCCCTGTTTTAATTCTGAGCTCAGCTGGATCTGAAACACATCCCCCTCGGGGCAGTGAGGCGTCTTGTCATCACCATTAATTTACCCTAGAGATATATATTTTCTGTGCAGCAGGCCAGAGCAGAGGCACACATATTTCCATTTGTAGGGATTAGAGCCAAAGCACTTAACTACTCTGACCCCTTGTGTGTGATAGGCTGTGCAATTCTATCTAGTTACTTCTGTACAAAGTCCAATGACTTTGTTCTTGGCTAAAGCATATCTTTTAAATGAGGAGTCGGTCTTGAACTAAAGACATTAAAGTACAGGGAATCCCCTGTGATGGTAATTTGTTCCAGTTGTGATCACTCCCACTGCTTTAATTTTTACTTTTTTTCCAAGAAGGGTCTCTACCTCCAACTTGTAGCCTGGGATGTACATTACTCCTTCTACCTCTTTGTAAAAGTGCCCTTTAGTGCCAGTGCTCCATTAAAGCACCCAGATCTGCAGCCAAGTCTTCTGAGTTGGTTTTTTTGTGTGTTTTACTGTTCTCTCCAAGTATGAAAACATTTAGTTCAATTTAAGCCTCTCACTGCAAACCCCAGACCCCTGGTAAGACTCATAGTGGTGGAAACACCTGGTAGGACTTGCAGCCTCCCCACTATGGACATGAAGGTTAGCTCAATAGCAGCTCCCTCCTGTATGTCCTACCTTGGAGCCAGTGGCCCTCAAGCCTCCTGACCCCATCAGGACCTGCCCTTTTCTTTTGGTCTTGGAATGACTAGCCTGGCCCTGAGCTGTTGATCTTGTCCAAGGTTGTCCAGCCTCCAAGTCCTGTCTCCATCATGAGAAGGCTGGAAGCCACAGTAACAGGTTGGACTTTGGTCCATGTGTTGAGCCGAGTGCCCATCAGTGCTATGATATCCAAGACCCATCCCACTGCCAGCTCACTGCAGGAAGCCAGGAAGCTGGCTCTGCACTTTTGTCTCTAACGTCACGGTGGGGATGCTTTGGTAGCCTTCTTGTCATCTCACCCCTGTTAACCTCTTTGGAGCCACTGCTCTCCCAGCACAGCACACCAGGTTTATGATTTTGTTTCCACCATATTCTCAGATACTCTGATTTTTGCTTTCATGTATGTGGTCCCAGTGTGTCTTGTGATTCAGCTTACTTGAACAGCTGCCCTGTACTCATTGTTAGGCTTAGTTCTGCACTAAGTTTGTGTTCCTTTGGAAAGCCTATAGGGTTTGTGTCTGCAGCTGAGAGAGGCCAAGGAAGGATTTCTCGCAAAGCTGTATGCCATTTTCAGACAATCCAAAACTTTATGAAGCAGCTAAGCAGTTTAGTGACTAATGAAATAACGATTAAAAATTAAGTGCTCTTCTGTCCTCTGGCTTCTGTCCATGTACAGCAATATTTTGACCTGAGTTTGCTCGTGCACCTTGGCAGAACACTTGGAGAAAACTTCTGTAAGTGTGTTTAAACTTCTTCAAGAAAGCTCTCAGCAAAACAAGGAGCAGGAGAAAAAAGAACCTGCGTAACATATTATACTACCCCTATAATTTCTGCAGGAGTGTAACACTTTTTGATGGGCATATCCTCTTTCATCTTTTGGCACAAGGACTACTGGGATATTTATCAAGCAGTTTAATCTATTTGAGAGTCATGTGCACAACTGCACAACACCATTCATCCAAAACTTCACAGACATTGATCTCATCAGTAAAAAAAATAGTATTCCCATAGGATATGAAGATGAATCCATTAATTAACACTAAAATATTTTTGAAACTCTTTTTTTTTCACAGAATTAGTCTTGTGTAAGCTATTTAAATAGAGTAATGCATTGTTCCAATGATAATACAGGATACCATTTTTTCTTGTGGATTGAGAAAGAAGTGCAGAACAAGAAGAACATGGAAAGTAGTGAAAACCATTACTGTCTTACATGAAAAGACTATCACTGCTGTTGAAACATTTCTTCCTTGTGGAGGCTGGAATAAGACTCAGTCAGGGTATGAAGGGATATGAAGTATGCTTAACAAAAAAAGTACATCTTTCATTAAAAAAGAAGATTCTGTTCACACTGAAAAGACCTGCTTTTCCTGATCCTGTTTGCGATGTGTGCCTTTAGTTATAGTTCATGGTTTTCAACATTTCTAGGTCTGCTTTTCAGGATCATATACTTCAGACATGGAAAAAATTCATACTGGACTGAAAGTTGCATACAAGGAACTAGGCAAAAATTAAATGTTCTAAGTCAAAACTGCTGAGAAACAGACATTTTCAGAACATATTTTTACTCTTAATACATGAAAGTTATTTTTCAGCCTATTAGTTATAAACCTTAGAGCACTACAGGATCTAAATGCCTGTGGATTGCAAAGACAAAAAGAAGAGTTATTTTGTATTTTAGCGGATTTTTCTTAAATAGGTTATGGTGCTATGTGTTAATTTTTTTAAAGCAAAGTTTCCACTAAGCTGCCAGTTTGGCTGCTTCGCCTGCTCTTCTGTTTTATGCTTTTAGTTTGACACGGAATAAAAAGTATTTTCCAGCTTCCTGGCTGAGTGATACACCTGCACTGATATAAATTGTGTATAAGTCAAAGCCAGAGAAGTTGCATTCGTGTAACTGAAATTGTGGTAAGGAACAAGAGTATTTAATGCAGTTTAGTGCTAAAAACATTTGACGCTTGCATTGAGCAAATAAATTACATTGTCTCCACACTTAGGTTGAAAGGCTGTGGGTCAAGGGTGTGATGTATTTCTCTGTTTGAGTTCAAAAGAGCAGCTGCAGAGTATGGCATAAATAACAGCAGATATTGACTTTTTGTGAGAGTGAAAAAGCAAGATATATTGACCCCGAAGTTGAATATTGACCCCAGATTTGTTTCAGTCTTTTTTTCTTCTTCAAGGACTAATAAATCTTGGTATTTGGAAAAAATAAGAGTGGGGAAGGAAATTCAGATTAGACACAAATGTGGTCAATTCTACTAGCTTTCTATGTTCTTGCCTCCTTTTACAGAAAGTACAGAAAAAGACTATTTTCCTTATATTTTCTTTGATCTGGTATATCATACTGCAATAGAGAAACTGATTATTATAACCATTATTTGAGGACTTCAACATTCTTCAAAAAGTTAAAGGTGTGATAAAGTTGCTAGAAGAACATTGGAAACCAGTCAAGAATTTTTCAGGTAGATATTTAGGTTTGCTGTCCAAAAGTCTTTGGTGTTAACTTCAGGCAGAATAATTTTTCAAAAGGAATGTACACATCTCAATTGTTTGAGTTCACTCAAACATCCTTCTTTCCTCTTTCTTGAATGGTTGCCCTCCAAATTTTCAGTTACCTTAGGAGTGTTTTCACTGAAATACAAGCTAGTATTTGGGTTTTCTTTTTGTTGGTTTTTTTTTTACGTAGGATTGTACCTTTCTCAAGAACTTTAAATAATATATGAGCATGTCAACTAGGGGTAAAAAAACCCAAGGTCTCCCTTACAACTTCTTGCCTAAATTAAAATTCACAAATTCCTACTTGTAATTATAGATTTATATTATGCATTGTGCCTCTTATTTAAAATGTTCTTGGATTTTTGTCTCCATTAAAGCACATATATTTTATAGTTAAAAGTTCTAAGTTTTTTATTTAGCGTATCTTCTGGGTAAGAAAAGTATCTCATTCAGATTAAGCTTTTCACTGTCAACCTCAATCCCCTGACAAAATTTGTAGCAATAAGCCTGAAATGCCTGGTAAGACTTAAGACTTGTAAGTCATACTAAAGTCTTAACTTTAGGTCAAACTTAAAAGACTTGTAAATCATATGAGGAGCAACTGAGGCAGCTGGGGTTGAACTGGGCTGAGGAAGCTGTGGTTGTTTAGCCTGGAGAAAAGGAGGCTTAGGGGTGACCTTACTACTCCCTACAACCTGAAAGGAGGTTGTAACCTGGTTGGGGCCATCCTCTTCTCGAAGGCAATCAGTGACAGGGCAAGAGGATGTAGCCTCAAGCTGCACCAGGGGAGGTTCGGGTTGGACATCAGGAGGAATTTCTGAAAGGATTGTCAAGGATTGGACTGGGCTGCCCAGAGGTGGTAGAGTTCTCCAGAGTTCTTCAAGAAATAACTGGATGTGGCACTCAGTGATATGCACTAGTTGATATGGTGCAGATGGGTCACACGTTGGACTCGTTGATGTTAGAGGTCTTTTNTGGGGCCATCCTCTTCTCGAAGGCAATCAGTGACAGGGCAAGAGGATGTAGCCTCAAGCTGCACCAGGGGAGGTTCGGGTTGGACATCAGGAGGAATTTCTGAAAGGATTGTCAAGGATTGGACTGGGCTGCCCAGAGGTGGTAGAGTTCTCCAGAGTTCTTCAAGAAATAACTGGATGTGGCACTCAGTGATATGCACTAGTTGATATGGTGCAGATGGGTCACACGTTGGACTCGTTGATGTTAGAGGTCTTTTCCAACCAAAATGATCCTGTGATTCTGTGATTCCAAGTTTTCCATCTGCAGATGTGGAATCACAGGAGACCCTGGCCTCATGGCAACTGCCTTGCTTTTGTGCTGCTCCAGAGATGGAGACCCCAAAACTCCCTGACTCCTTTAAAAAAGTATTTTGCAAATACTTAGTTTTCCATGATTTCATAAGCTATCAAGAATACGATTATAACAAGGAGTATATGTTTCAGAAAGATAATTATTTTTGTCATTGGTATTGTTGTTTTTGTTGTTATTGTTATAATTGTAGCAAATGCTTCATGCTTTGTTAGGGGGTAGTCTCTTAAATTTCTCAAGATATAAAAAAGGCATACAGACACCTTACAGATTTAGTATATTATTGCTTTTAATGGATTTGTCAACTAGTGTATTTTCATGATTGCAGTAGAGTTTCCACCTACTTAACACAGTGATTTTATTGACAATAGAAAGGCAATGGGCTAGGTGCGATGTAGGCAGGTAGTACCTTTGTTGTACTCCTGGCTAATTGCTTATCTTTACAAGTAGAGTGCTCTGGATGTCCTAATGCATGGCTTTTCCACACTTGTAATGAGCAGATTTAATTCAGCACTTCCCCATGTTTGTCAAGACAGTGCAATTTTGCTTATTGCTTTATTGAGAGACAAAACACGAATTGAATTCATCCACCCCACTTCCACATCTGTACAGGAAATTGCTTGTAGCAGTTTTTGGAATAAAAATTTCCTCACTCGATAAGGGTGAATATTAAGCATGGAAAAATCACAGACATTGTGATGATATTAGGTGGAAAAAACCCCATTTATCAGGGCTCTTTGCTCCTTACATTGCACAGTCATTGCATACTGGCACAAGTGTTTGAAAAAATGTTCTAGTTGCCTGGACGTCTGCTTTTTATCCAGGCAATTGGATGCTGGTGAGGTGTGTAAGAGCCAGGGTTAGGGAAACTCAGGAGTCAGAGATACTACAGGACAAGAAGACAGAGTGGGAAAAGGGGAGAGCAGAATGAGAAAACTGAAAGATGGGAGCTGTGTTGGGTCACGGTCTTTCACCTAAACCTAGAGATGCAATTTAGGAAAATCAGGTGGAGACTAGGTGGGTTGGAGGAGGTTGGCTAGGTTGGAGAATGGAAACAGGATTTATTTTCTCTGTCATCAAGCCTGCAATATTTCTGTGGAAAAAGCCCTACCTTTAGAAAGTGGTTTTAGAAGGGCAGTGAGGTGAAAAATAAATCATAGCCCTGCCAACCCCTCTCCTTTGGAGGTGATTTAATGCCAAGTTTCAATTCAGCAGAGGGGAGTAAGGCAGCACATTTCCAGAGGAGCAACATTTATGCCTAGACATAATTTTTCTCCTGTAGTTGAACATGTAGCCTCAGGAGATTAGGAACGAATTTACAGCCAGTGGATTTGTGGCCATGAGCTACGTTCAATACAGCGCCTGCGGGGATTCCGTCTTCTTGGTTTGGTGTTGGCACATCATTTAGGCAGTCTTGATACCACATGGAAAAGGCTAATCAAAAGTGCCAATCTGCACTCACAGCCATAATTAAAAGAGTTGAACAGGCTTTTTTATACCTACTGTGTTTTCTACATTCAGCTTCTTTTTGAGGTCCTCTTGCATTCTTCTTTGTGACCCTCTTCATTTTTGGGTTCACCTTTCAAATAAGGGGTCTATGTAACTGCTAAGTAACTAGCATAAATCAAAACAGTTTTGCTTTTACTTACACATTAGTCTTTTAAATTCCAAGTACTGTTGTCTGGTAGACTTTTCAATTGGAAAAGAGGTAATTTGTATATTAGAATGGTTCTTAATAAAGGCAACAGAAGCCTTACCACTGAATCCAGTAAAGGGTGTATAAAGGTCTATATATTAATTCTAGGGATCAAATCTTTATTAACCTCTTTCGGTTTTGTCAATGCCAGCATTTCATTGCAGCATTCTGGCTGTTACGTGTAACAAAAGCTGTAGATATAGATACATCTACAGATACATCTACAGAATGGACTGCAGGTGTGCTTTTCCACATGAAGTTAGACATCCTTACTTACAGTCAGCAGACAACTATTTTCTTCCTCCTGAAAGCCTCATCAAAAGTACCGCTGTACTTTTCCCTAACGGAAATAGATAAATACAGCTTTTATGCCATCAGCTGAGAAACTTTTGTTCCGCCTCACTAGGTAGAGGAAAAAAAACCTGAATGGTGTTCTTTTGACTACCAAGTGAAAATTGGTTTAGATTCATGAGAGTTAAAAGAGTTTAAAAGCACACTTTTCTGTGACACATGGGATTTTACCATGCTCTTAAACAAATAACCTGCTTCGACCGTGTCAGGGGTGCATGTGTGCACAGAAACTGACATAGAACAGATGGCTGCCAAATATTCCCATTTAACTTGTGATGGTACATTAAAAAATTAATTTCTGTAGATAACTGGAATAGTATTTGTGGCAACATTGGGGAATACAGAAATGTTGCCTCGTTGTGCATGACTGGAGTCTTCATTTGATAAGTGAGATTTTCTTATTTTTTAAAACTGCAATCCAATGTTTTTAGCATTGCCCTAAGTGTTAAAGGTTGCAGAAGTTAGTAAAACACCAGGTGAATGCTTCCTGTGAAGAGAATTGTTTTTCCACCTGTTCTCTGGATGACTTCATCATGTCCTCGGTGAGTTGCCCTGCAGTACAGGTGTCACTGCCATCCATATCAGCACCTACCACACTCACAGCCCTGGATAAGATCATGTTGCCGTCTTAAAGAAATGTATCTCAAAAGCCACAAAGCCCAGAATTACTATTTTTAATACCTACCAGTTAACACCTAAATACTCTGTTACAAAATTAGAGAATGTTAGAGAAAATACATACTTTGAGTGTGTACTTTTTTCCCTTTTTTCTCCTTTCAGTCCAACGTAGTTTGAATTAAGATTGAAAATAAGGTACATTGGTCATCAAATTATACTATCTTAATTAGGAGCTATGTATGCTTAGGAAAACTATTTCAGAATGGAAGACCTGGAGTTAGACAGAAAAGGCATTACTTCACCATCAGGCACAATATCGGTTCCCCTCTGTGACTTTGCTAATGCTTTATTACCTCTGGTTTTATTTAATTCATTGAATGGAATAACTTCAGATTGTCTTTGGAAGCTCTTTCACTAACCAAACATGTGTCTTTGATCTCCCTGTGGATCTGTGTATGTTTCTTCTTGCAAGTCAGTCTAAATTCTTCTCTTTTGAGACAGAATTTGAGAGAGGCTTTTTGTTGTGATGTGTCATCGCTGTCTTGCCTATCATTGAACAGGTCTTTAATTCATACATAATTTATGTCTTCTTTTAAGTGTTCTAGTTTTTCTCTCATCTTCTGAACAGCCTAATTAGATTTTTGGGTTTAGTTCCACAGACATGCTCTGAGTGATCCCTTGCTTGATTTTCAGTAACTGAGGATAGACAGATCTCTTCTGTTCCAGACAGTTATTTTAAAGCACCAGCACTTCCTGAGTTTTGTTCTGGTTTGAGTTTGTCTTTAAGTCTAATAGCCTATGGGTTGCTGGACCCTCTGGTGGTGTGATATTCTTACTGCTTTGCTATGGCTCAACCTTAAGCTGTTGCAAATCCGTGATTTTTCATAGAAAAATTTACCTCACTGGTCCTTCAGTTGGGTTCATAATATTTGCGTAACATACAGTTCAGACACTCAGTAGTCTTTGCTGAGCCTGTGTTGTGGTTGGGCTTTTTTTATCCTTTCAATTAAAATATTTAGTGTTTAATCACAGTATGGCATTGTTTGGTAATGCTATATAATTAAATGGTGATAGTTGCTGAAGTGTGTAATTAGGATTTCTGACAATTCATTGTGAATCTCTGGTCTGCTGCAAAGAAGAACAAAGCCAGAGAGAAAATGCTAGCTGGGTTATATAAATAAGTGAGAGATGATGGTCAGGCTGAAAATGAGGGTTCTCCCCTCCTTTAATGAAAGGGTTTGTGTACATTACATAGAATAAAGTATTTCTTGGGCTGAAAGCTTTCCAGAGATAATAGTGTTGGCCCTCTGAGGCTCTTTATTATGTCAGATGTGGGATTTAGATTTACGAGAAGTGGACGCTCCTCCAATACACTCATTTTGGTGGAGTAGAATTTGCTTGACCTCCCCTGCATTCAGAGTTTTGGGCAGCAATGTGCAGATCATTAAGGGTTGAGTTTTTCCAAGATGTCTCAGAAAAGGAAATCTCTCATGTTTACTGAAATAAGCTCTTGGGACAAAGTGCCCCCCTTCAGCTTCAGACATAAGGGACACAGTGAAACCTGCGAGGCCCAGCCCCAGCATTGCCTTCTTGGTGTTGAGAGTTGCTGTGTAGAGGCAGCACTATGAAAAGTCCTGTAAATGGTGAATTCTTCTGTTGTCTTAAGCCTTAAGGGACGACTCCTCTCCCACTTTTATTTTTTCAACAGGAATATGCTGTTCCTCTAAAATGCAAGCTGAAAGTCTCACATAATTACATAGCTGCAAGAATCATAAAATCATATAACAGTTTGATTTGGAAAGGGCCTTTAAAGTTAGTCATCTAGTCCAACTCCTCTGCAGTGAGCAGGGACATCATCTACATCAGACACCCTGTCCGTCCCTGAATGTTTCTAGGGATGGGACAACTACCACCTCTCGAGACAGCCTGTTACAGTGTTTCACCACCCTCATTGTAAAAAAACTTCATTACATCTGACCTGAAACTACCCTCTTTTAGTTTAAAACCATTACGCCTTGTCCTATCACAACAGCCCCAACTCTCTAACCCTGTCATCACAGGAGAGGTCGTCCAGCTCTTTGATCATTTTTGTGGTCTCCTGTTGGCCCACTCCAACAGATCCATGTCCTTTCCTGTGCTATGGACTCCAAAACTGTATGCAGGTGGAGTCTCACCAGAGTAGAGTAGAGGGGCAGAATCACCTTCCTTGACTGGCCACACTTCTTCTGATGCTGTCGAGGATAGAGCTGTGCTTCTGGGCTGCAGGTTCACGCTGCCAGCTCATGTCCAGCCTCTCATCCACCAGCACTCCCAAGTGCTTCTCAGCAGGGCTGCTCTCAATCTGTTCATCCCCCAGGGATTGGCCCAAATTTGCACTTGAAAAGACAGGGGCACCAGGGTGAGTAAGAAAGTGTCACAGTGTGACATTCAGGATAAAATCACAGAACTGGCGCCACTAGCCATGGTAGGTGTTGCACAGCATTCAACAAATTCTCAGATTGAGCTTTTCAAGTGTGTTTTCTCTTGTCCAAAGGTTATTTGTATAAGCCACCAGCTGTATAGCAGGACAATCAGATTATGTAGAAGACTGTAGAAACCTGTGAAGATAGAGTGGTTTGGGTTTGGTCCAGTTTTTTATTGATACATTAAAAAAGAAGCTCCGTGTCGTGCAGTGTTTACTTGAAATACAGAGTGGCTGTTTCCACCTCTGTCTTGCTGCCATGCTTCATGATTTTTCACCTGGCATAGGAAAACTGGCACAAGTTGGGTGAGCACATACCTACTGCTTAGATTTCAAGTTTAACTGATTTAATTACTCCCTAATAAAAAGCCAGAAACCTTTTCAAAACAAGCATTGCATTTATCCCTGTTTGATTACAAAACCAGAAGCAAACCCAGCAAATTCCAGAACCAATGACAGTGTGTTTGTGCTAAATATTTTTTCCAATGGCATTATAAAAATCTGACAATGAAGTTAAGCAGGCTGTTGCAATCCACCTGCCCACAAGCCTGCACTGCACTACTTGGGTGAGCAGGACCATTGCTGTTGCAGAGACAGGGTTTGCCAAGACTGTGGAATGGAAGGAAAGCTGGCACTCACCTTCTCCCTAGGGCCACATGGAAAGGAAATCATGGCAAGAGCCTGACTAGGGAGTGAAGAAGAAGGGCCGCAGACAGAATTTGGTAGTACCACCCCTGTTTTATCATGTACAGTGAAAGGCCTTGGCTTGCCTGGTCAAGAGCTCTTCCCCACAAAGCCCAGGGGATGGACATGCACACATGAGGGTGACGTGGTGTGAGGAATGGCTCAGTTTGAATAAAGGTTCTCCCAAACAAGGCATTTCATGATGGCAGCCTGAGGACTCTGCACTCCACTGCAGACTGGTCGTGCAATAACCATGATGTTTGCTCTTATAGACATACTTACCCTCAAGAGGGTTTGTCCAGCAGCATTTAGGTCACAAAACCAAATTAGGGCTGGGCACCAGTTAGAGGGATAACTGCTCAAAGAAGCCTCAGTACATGCCATGCTTCCCATGGCTGCAGCCTCTTGTAAAGTCCATCCGATAACTTGGGGTTGGACATGGACCTTTACATGTTAGCTAGGAAAAATGTAGGGAAAATATATTTACACTTAGTTCAAGTTGCAGCTTTAACAGTGTAAGAATAGACTTAAAACTGAAGAAATTAGTTTTATCTCAATAACTGAAAAAGGCATGGACCAGTCTCAATTTCTGCCATTTATAAACATTATAAAGAACAATTGCTTTCTGAAGTAGGTTAGCCATACAGAGCCATCCAACCATCAGTTTTGCTGACTGCAACAAAAGTATTCATGGGGGAATTGTTTTCATAAAGAGAAGACCAAAATCTCACTTTGAATTTTGTGACTGTCTGGATCTAGTAATCTCAAAGCTATACAAAGTTTATTGTTGTCAAAGATGCATCTGCTTTTGATTTGAGTGTGCTAATGTAATATGCTGGGGTTTTGTCATTACCAAAACTTCTCTGTAAAAAACATACACACATACATACTTTTCTATATATTTGAATATGAACGTGTGTGTATGTGTACTTATATATATATATATATATTTACATTCCTGAATTTTAAAATCCCCTCTGTCCTATGAGACAAGCTTTCTTTCATAATTGCTAGTCAGGCACATTAGTAAAACCCTACCATTTTATACTTCAGTGCCTGAATTTAAGCACTTCTAGCCAGGTTTTTCAAAGCACTTAGTTATTTAAGCCTAGAGATGGATTCCTCATGAGATCACCTACTTTTGCTAGTGAGATAGGCACCCACTGGCAGCTTGTTGCAAATCTCAGTATTTAACTCCTACTTACATGTTGAATCACAGAATGGTTTGGGTTGGCAGAGACGCCTTCCTATGGCAGGAGGGTTGGAATTAGCTGCATGTAGTTTGCTCAGACCCCTTTAAATAGACTACTGCTCATCAGCTTTGAAAACATTAGCTTAAAGGAATTTATCATTTGAATGCTGCAACTACTAGGCTTGCAATCTTCCTTCTGAAATTCAAGGGGCATTATCTCTTTCCAGTGAATCACAATGGGGAAAACCCCTCTGAACTAACGTTTTCTGCACTACATTTCTTCATCTTATCAGTACATTTTTTCAAGGTTATGAAGGGAACCTTGCATCTCCGTCAAAACTGATTTGTTAGCAGAAATATTATGAGGCCACCTGTGATCCTGCACCAAGAGGCAAGGAAAGAATACAGAGGCAAGTACCTCTAAGAGAACTATTCAGGAAAAAAAATAGGTGTGCATGTCATATCCCAGTGTTCAAAGGTGTGCTCTTGAAGCATAATATAGTTGAACAGTCAGACATTTTTGTACGGTGGTTAATCCATGTCAAAGAGCAAAAATACTTAGCCTCCCATTAAAATACATGGAACAACAACAACAAAACCCCCAAACAAACAAAACCAAAAAAGCCCAGCTACTCCTTCAGCAAAACCTCTTCTTGGAGCTCAAAAGGAATCTGCAGATGTATACCCCCTGTGTGAGAACAAAGTCTTCAGTCACTGGAATGCAATGCTGTAAAAACAAATACTACAAAGCCTGGTAACAGGGGGATGTCTCACTTGCATATTTTTTGTGACCATCTTGGTTTGCAGAGAAGGGGGTCCCCAAAGCATGTGAGCCAGCAGGATCTCTTTGTACTAGGTTGCTGTCTGTTTGGCCAGATGTCTTCCCAACAGTGAGGCAGAAAAACCAGAGCTCTTATTAAAATAAGTTGGGGAAAGGAATGGAAAAAAGCCTGTGTCCACCGAAATGAGGCACATTGTGTCCCATCTGATATTTATTAAACATTGATGAAATCGGCAGTGAGAAATGCACGTCATGTGAAAGTGACCCTGGCTCCCTGGGTTGGGAGTTCAGTGACGAATGTCTGGGAGAAGACTAACCATTGAAAACACGTGTACAGGACACAGAGGAACATGCTGCACTAGAAGTACCACTAACAAACGGAGAAGAATTGACTTCGGTCAAGAAACCCCTTTTGTAGGTTTTACATATGTTCTGTCAATGGGGTGGGTGTGTAGGGTCCTTCTCTGTTCACTTACTTTACAGCTTTCTAGATGAGATGTGATACATCTCATGGAAGAACACTCCACGTTGTATAAGCCATGACAGCAAGCAGTTGAATGGATAAAATTGGGGAAGTTTTGTAAAACTAAAGCCCAATCATGGGCTCCTTCAAGCCTTGAATCTCAGCTTTTGTGGCAAACCTGAAAGGTTTTATGCCAGCCTGCTGGGTTTTGTGAACATGTAAGCATTTTTAATTGTCTCCCACTTATTGTTGTTTATGTTCTGTTGCTTTTCAGAGCAGCTAGTCAATAAAAATTTGTCCTCACATCATGGACTAAATGCATCTCCTGTAATAGAACAATCTTATTTGAGTGTGATCCTCAAGCAGGGTAGTGGGGAAGAGCAACAGGGCAAGTTGAAGTCAGGGTCTGTGCTGGGGAGGCTGTGGAGCCCTGATTATATTGTAATTCATCCCTATACAGAGAGGGTTGCATTTCTGGGTTTTACCTTTGCTTACAGCCCGAGTTATTTAACTTCAGAGAAGGACATAATGGGTCTTCCAAATCTTTTCTTCAAGCTGCCTCTATCTTTGGTGTTTTTAAAGTAGTTTTTATGCTTAGTGAATCAGCTGTTACTAGCAGTGTAGTTAAGCACAACATATTTGCAATAAAAAGAAAATTTAATAGCTCTGAAAGACTTTACTGTGTCCGTCTCTACACAAAAGAAAACAAAGGAGCTTGTTAGAGCTCCCTGGCTTTTCACTCCAGCCCTAGACCTGACACACATTAAATGAGGGTAGTGGGTATTCAACAACAATCAGATGGAGTTTTAGGCTGACAGGCAGAAAGTCCAAGCAAGCAGTGCTATACATAGCTCCAGCCCACCTCAGTTAATGGAATCACTCCAGACTGTATGCTGTATTTGTGTTATTGATACCAACAGTGCTGGACTGTTAAAGGATGGAAAGGTCTGGCTTTTGTTGGGGTGCTGTTCTGATGTCAGTTTGAAATACACTGAAAGTAAAAGTTCCAAAAAGCCGAAGTGCTGTTTTATTGAACCAGGGATAGAGAAGGCTGAGACAAGTGAAACTAGATCCTTATGAAGCGCTGGGACATCCACGATGCCTGATGTGAACTGCAGTACATCCAGTGACATCAGTGAAGTTTCAGCTCGTTACCCTACCCAGGAAGCTGGAGTATGGTGACAGAAAGCAGGTCATGTCATAAAATGAGTAATCTTAATATGAAAGTTATCAAGTGAAACTTTTCTGTGTGCAATTGCTGTCAAAGGCTTTGTTTTTATTTCTGCCTTTCTCTGTGTTTTGTACCTCTGCAGTCTATCAGTCTTCCCTGATAAGGATCTAGGCCTGCTTCAGTTACATTAAAATAAGGAGGATCAAGCTTTCTGTTATCTATGTATTTAGAAGGTGAATGTGATATGAGTTTTGCCCCAAGCTTCTTGTGGTTTTTGATATATGGGATTTTCGAAGACTTACCAAAATGGAGTCTGAATTTTAAACCCTTCAGGGAAGCAACCTTACATTCAGTGCACAGGAGCTCAGTGAGCCCCATTAGTACCAGCTAAGAGCAATAAAATGGTGCTTCAGATACCACAAGTTCCCACTGTGAAATAATTTCAGTCTCTGCATAGCTATTACAAACCTTTAGAAAACTGCATTTTCCAGCCTTTCCAACCGTTAGGTCTTCCTCACTAGAAAAGTGTTTGAGACTGTCAACCAAACAAAGCCAGCTCACACATCAAGATCCATAAGCAAACTTGGCTACTGGATTATGGACCTTTTTCTTTTGTGATGCAGGAGTTATCAGCCTTCCAAGTCACCAATAAATAGGCTATGCAACTGTCTGTCTCTGCAAGCTCCCACCCTTCCCACCTCACAGGCAGGAGAGGCCTTTCCCCTCTGGAGTTTCCATTCTTGGGTTTATGCTTACAAGACTTTGTCTCATTTTCCTCTAACATTCCTGTTCCTGAAAAAAGAACAAGATGTTGCCAACTGATCTTATGCCTAAGCCCAAAGGAGCCCAAGTCTGACATTGCTTTCATCACATGGCAGGAGAATGGGATGCCACAGCTGCAAAGTTTAGAAAAAATACGTGATGACATAATGTGGAAAGTGGGCTGACCTGTGAGAGATGTATTTCTGCCTTAACCACAGCTAGTATACGTGTAGGGAGTATTGAGGAAAATGCCCTGTCAAATAAACTTTGTATAAATACTCTTTCTGAGCTGCTGCAATATGGTAATCCCTTGTTCTTCAAGTACCTTAGTCTTAAGGAAGTCACTGGAGAATGCTTTTCTTTGAAAGAGATATACAGTTGATTTGACTTGGTATGTTGGTCACCCATCTTCTGTGAACCCAGGGGAAGTGGCCTGTGCTTTTTTCTTAAAAAATTTAAAAAAACTCTCTGCAGAAGGTCATGGGTTTCAAAAAGTGCAATCGTCTGTGGGTTAGGCCTTGGGGAAAATCAAAGTTACTCATAAAAAGCTACAGAGCAAGTTTTGATTAGTTAAGTAATCTGGTACGTAGAATGTATTAGAGCTTAAATCTTTCCTGTGGGACTCCCCTAATTGTACACAAATAGAGTGAAATATCAAGGAACTGCATTTTCTAATGGACACAGGAAGTTACATTAATCCTGGCCTGCTTAACACAACTTGGAAAGAGGGATAAATCCCACCCATTTGTTCCAGCACAGTGGTCCAGTTTTCAGGTTTTTATGCTTTTGCGTTTCTGATTAATATTCAATGGTTCTCAAGGAGCACATGGACTAAATAGGGAAATTTCTTCTCTAACAGACTCAAAGACATCCAGCCATCCTACAGAAAAGCTAAAACATAAAATAGTAAAGGCCTCTTTGCTGTCATCAACTTGACGCCCTTTTTCTTAAGCTTGTCCGCAAGGGCAAATTCACCAGCATTTTTTCTGTGGATGTACCAATGGCTATATAAATAAAACACTCCTTCTTTTCTGTGGAAATAGTATTCTTCAAACCCCCCAAAATAAGAAAAAAAAATCTCTCTTCTTATGGAAAGAAAGTGTTCTTATGTTAACCATCTGTGGCAATGGTTACAAGGCATGACCAGTACTCCTACCGAGTTTTCACTATGCTATTTTATTTCTATGTTTTCCTCCTGCCAGAACATTTACTGTCTCCTATTGCCCCTGTAGGGAGATTGAATGCTAAGAAAGAGCTGTTGCAATGTGATGCCTGACAGAGGAGATTTTACTAAACATCTAATTTCCAAAGCTCACCATAGTCTTGTTAGCACAATAAGAAAATAGCCCTGTTTCTCAGGAAAGCCATAGGTTTTTCAGTGAAGCAGAACCTACTTCTCTTCTCCATGCTAAAATCCCAAAGCGACTGTTTCACTGAAGTGGTGATATAACAGCTGCATAGGCTATCCTGGCAGCATAGGCAAAAAGGCACCCATATATCATCTGTTTACATAAATAATTTGTTCTCTAGGAAACAAATGAAAACGTATGGGGAGAAAAAAACCACCATTTTTTAAACTTTTTTTTAATTTTCTTTTGCAGGTATTCAAGAGGGGAGTCAATGTACCAAGTGTAAAAATAACTGGGCACTGAAGTTTTCCATCATCTTATTATATATTTTATGTGCTCTGTTAACAATCACAGTAGCCATTCTGGGATACAAAGGTATGTATGCATTGATCCCTATATCTCAGTTTCAGATAAGCATCCAAGCACATGTATTAGCTAGCCAGGCAATTTATCACATTTCAACTTAAATATCAGTACTTGAGCAATGTTGGCTTTTTCTGCACATATAACAACAAACTGCAACCTTAGATTCTCACTTTCAAACAATTATGAAGTTTTGAAACTAGATTAGACATTTGAAAGGAAAGGTAGAAAAAAAATGACCATTCCTCCACTGTGAAGGAGTACTGGCTGGAAAGACTTGAATCTGTGTAATATGTGCTATGCTTTGATTTCACTGAGTTGTTTTAAATATATCACACCTTTCCAGAATAAATGTCCTTCTTAATATGAATATTTTCAGGATAATGTGAATAGGCAGGAACAAAGTGTAGTATCAATATTACTTTAAAATATCTGGAAGAAGAAAAATTGTCTCAGGAGGTGTCAGTGTATTCTTTTGTCTACAATAATTGTGATGAACAAAGATGCTTAGATGCTTTCAACAGTAATTTCAAAGATTCTGGTAGTTGGGCAACCCAATAATGGAGAAAATTTAATTTATGCAAGTCTTTGCTAGTGCACATTGGACAACATGGCTTAAAATTCTCCTATGTCCTCATCACTAATTAACTGCAGACACAGGCATTCTCAGGAATGTTTTGGTGTCAATATCTGTTGTGCAGTCACAGCTACAATAAATTAATAAGATATAAGTTTCTGGTAAGAAAAACAAAGTGAACAACATCACTATGAGTATTCTAACAGGATAACACAACATGTTGCAGAAGAAACCAAACTGGCTTTAAACTAGCTGTCTGAGTATGGCTCTGAGAGTAGCCTCAAAACCCCTCCAAGGAGCTGGGTAAATATTCAAGTGATTAGCATGCAGTGCATCCTGTGCCGCCAACAGCTGCACTCATAGTAGAGCTGACATCACCTCTGGTCCTCTGCCAGGTAAAAAAAAGGAAATTGTAGAAATAGAAAGGGATAAATAATTATTTTAGAAGATTTGGTACAGCTTTGTGTGGGAAGAAAATTAAAACTATTTGGTTTAGATGGAAGACTTGTCCAGGGAGAAGAGAGAATGTGAAGGACAGATAGACAGATGCAGCTATTCCTGTTTCATTATAAAGCAGACAGAATATGGCAAATTAACATCAAATATAAAAAAATGCAGTACATCTATAATTGATTGGACACTATCCTGAAGCGTGTTTAACTTGTCTCTGGAAGTCAGATTTTAAGGGAAAAAATACCTTCCAGGATTCAAAAACTTGATCTATAAAGGTAAGATCATTTGGTCATATGGATTAGGGAAGGCCTTTTGCAGATACAAATTTGTGGAGAACTGCTTGCAGCAGATGAAGGTGCAATCTCTCTGGACCGTAACCCAGCTACTAAGTAAATGGGATTTAGCAGAATTTCCCTCAAGAGTTTTATATAAGGCTGCCAGTTCTGGGTCTTAGCAGAAAACTCAGACCTCACTGAGCATTATAAACAGCATATCAACTTGGAAGGACCCTTGCTCTCAATCTTGCTTTGGCAAATGTCTGTATGTGTATAGGAAGCAACAGCAATAAGGAAAGTGTCCAAAAGATCTCTTTGGGAGAGGAAGTTTCTCTTCCTCATTTCAATCGAAATTCCTCTCCCTCCCAAAAAATATGGAAAAATTATAGGAAGGGGGATAATGCAGATCTTGCTCACAGACCTTAAGACACCTTGGTGACTACTTCTCCACTGCTCAACAGCTTGGTGACTGCTCTCGACATTTGAATGCCAAGGGAAAGATGCAGAGAGAGAGAAGTCCTGTTTAATCCAAAATGTCCCTTCTATAACACCAAGCCACAAATGGTCATATGTCAGGCATTAATTTTGCACTTTGTACCTGCAGTTTAAGAGATTTGTCTTCACAGAACCTATGTGCTAATTTGCAGGGAAAACATAAGTTACACCACAGCCCAGCTGATAGTACATATTCAAATGAATTACCAAAATATTTTTGATTGTTAAGAAATTAGGCATTAAAGGAAGAACAAAACTCAAAATAGAATTTTATGGAGCTCTTGAACTCTCTGTTTCAGAACTTGGCTTGTCTTTTTTATTGCTGTATTACACTGAAAAAAGGAATTCTGCTGGCATCGGGGATTCTTTCAGTCTCTTAGCTAAGTTTCCATTAAATTTGCCTCCCACACTTATGTTTATAAAGCCCAAAACTACTTTTAAAACTTTCATTTCCTACATTGTATTTAGATATCCTTTGTGATTTAAAACATTAAAACTACTAATCAGTGGATTAAATATGGCAGGCTAAAAAGTAACTCAATGGGAGGCAAAGTCAACAGAGAACAAACCTCCAAACTGGTGGTCAAAATTACATAGTATGTAGGAGAAACCTGAAACCAAAACATGAATTAAACATCAAGGTCATGAAGGAATAACAAGCTGAGTTTACTATTCTTTTTGTTTGAGAAGACATTAAATTATTGTTTAAAACAGTAATAGAGCAATCTGTACAATTTTTACACATACTTTCTTAAATTAGATGCAAAATATGAAGTTACAATTTTTCTGGCACTAGCCAGTGGTGAATAATCTTTCTTATCACTTGCTCCAGTGAGGGAAGCTAAAATGCTTTCAGCTTGAATTTCTGGTAGTTCTCATTCTCTACTCAGTCCTTGTTTTTAAGTGTCTTGACGAATGCCCACCATGACTTTCATAAACTTCTCTTATCTGTCTCCCAGACACAGCTATTGCCAAGGGCAAACATATCCTGCTGAAATGGCACATTTCGTTGTAGTGGCTTAAATGCAGACAGTCCTCACTGTTCTGGTCAACAACTTGAAATTTTGGCTTCCTTTAGAGGACATTCACCACATTTTCCACTGTGACCTTGTCAAAAAGTGAGATGACAATGCAGCTAGATCTGAACAAGCTGAGAATTGGCATTTCTGAGACTGTTGAAAGTAGTAGAGTGGCCTTTGTAGGGGATATTACAGCTGGTCAGTTTGCCTGTTTTGCCTTTTTTCTGGAGAAGATTGGAAGTGGCTGGTCAAGCCTGGGGCACTCCCAACAGTTCCCAATTGAAGGCTCCATTCAGTGATGGTGATGGAAGCCATTACCAGGGAAGGAAAAACATTTCCAATAATGTGACATTGGTCCTTATGACCTCTTTTGACATCAAGAGCAATGAAGCCAACACTGGCTGTGACTCTCTACTCATTCTGCTTAGAGTTCATCCTTTCCACTTCCAGGGCAGTAGCAAGAAAGTAAGTAACCTACAACTTGTTTGGGCAGGAGATGGAATTTCGTTTGGACATGGAGTCTTAAGATGCCACCTCTGTATAAAGCAAATATATGCATTGGTTTATCTATGGGATGGCAGCTTTGCCCTTGAGCTAACCCTGCAGTTCACATTTGCAGAGACCTCTTGTGTTTCTGCTGCTGGAGCTGAGTGGTTTGAACTTGGCTCTGGCTTGCCCTCTGAGGGTAAACATTTTAAATAAGGGAAATAGTTTGCCGAATGTAGCAGATTAGGCACTACACATCAGTTAATTTGGGTAAGTCATTGGCAGTTTAGTGTCAAATACAAAAAAATCAATACCTTAGGTATTTGAAAGCCTCCTTCTTTTTCCAACCCCTCTAAATGAGCATCTTCCAGCTAAGTTGTGTCAGACCCTCCTGATCACTGCTCTCTGGCATTCAGGTACACACTAGAATTAAAAACTACTATTTTGTGTAGAAGAGAACCTTCTGGGGACTGAAAGACCTTTTAACAGTCCTCAGAAGTCATATTTCAGACACAGTCCAGGCATGGCCTTCTGAGCATATTATGGCCAATCATCAATAACACCAGTAAGGCTTCTGATCAAAACTCTGCTTCATGAAATTTTTTGGATGCTCCCCACAAAGGTTGTTTGTAGTTTCAGAGCTACTTCTTTTTACTGTGGTTTTTCCTTTTTTTTTTTTTTTTTTACTTTGGGCAGTGCTATATGCTGTTCCATATTTAATTCTGTTCAGTCTCATCTAACTGCCAGACAACTACTTAGTGATAGAGTTTCTACCATTTCATTTGCTTTGGACTCTTCATTGCTTTGGACCCAAGTTTCCAGGGATAGATTTCATTTAATCATGAAAAGATACTTGTTACAGGGTGGTATAAAATCTCAGTTTCACAAACTTCAGATCTGAAGTAGCAACTGGCATTCATTTGAACAGCAAAAGAAAGAAACTACATTTTCGTTTAATTACTGATAACATACATTCACTCACCAACTCCAAGTGTGTTGCATAACTGGAGAAAACAGCTGATTACACTTCATCTGAATTAACAAGATCCATAGGTGATCTGACATTGCTAGTCAAGGCACAGGCTCAGCAGAAACACTTGAATTAGGCCTGCTTTTTAGATCCACATGAGGTCCCCTCTAAGTGCCTGGGGTGAGCCATATCCTTCACAGTGACTATCTGTATACAAAGCAGAACACCACAGGGTGAACAAGGAGCTGCCTATAGCCAGAACGGTCCTCATGCTTACTGCATTCAGAGGCATATACATGCATCAGTGGAGTGTAACCGAAGGACCTCTGCTGATCTGGGCTCCAGCCTGGGAGACAGCTGGGCAGGACAAACAGAGAATCAACTCTGGCTTCATTTAGGAGAAATGGCATATAGCATTTTGACAACTTTAATGGGCATAAGAACCAGTGAAAAATTAGTGCTGTAATGCTTTCTGAAGCAGAAGGTATGGAGCAACTGTCCCTCTGAAAAAGCAAAGCCATTATTGTAGCCTGAGTATGGTATTTAGCAAGAAATCTGTCATCATCTCAAATACAGAAAGCCGACTGACTTTGCATACACAGTAGAGTCTCTGTTTTGTTAGCAGTGTAAAAAGGAGCAGACAGGTAATTCACCAAAGGGTATCTGATCTCTCTGAAAACCCTGAGACTTTTCCTGTGTCGTAACTCCATTCACCTCTGTGCTGTTGCATCAGAGATAATTTTGGTCTGATTTTCTCTTGTCGGTTTTGGAGAAGCAGTAAAAGCCTTCTATGTAACTGTGGTACCCAGAATCAGAAAAACACAGGCAAAAATTAATAAAGAAAGAGCACTCGGTGCACTACACTTTAAAGGTTTAGGATTCATGTAGTAACTCATGAGCAGCAACAGATCCTTAAATTTCACTTCTAGTAAAACCCCAAATCTTTACATAGCAGTAATTTCTATGAGGCTATTTTCTAGATGCAGATCATCTCACATACAGAAAGAGTTAGTGGTATCCCTACCCTACACAGGTTTACAGAACTTCAAGACATGGGAAACACCTTATTTCTTCTATTTGAAGATGTAGCCTCTCCCAGGGTTGTTTCAGATGTATTCTATTTCCAGTGTAGCAAAAGGGCAAAATAGTCTCATGATGAGAAGCAAATTCTGCCCCTGGTTGTGGCTTGAATGCAAAAGGTTATTAGACAAGGTTTGGTGTGAGAGTTGTAGACTACCTCTAACCTTGCAAGCATTTCAAGTTTTTGCAACTGGAAGCGACCTCTGGCTCTTTATTTGTTGCTCTGCTTTCTCTATTCTCATATCAATTCCATCAAATAATTGAATGTCGTAGCAACAAGAAAATTACTTGGACATTACAAAATAAAGAGCACATCAGCCATAAATCTGCACTTGCTGAATGACCATCCTTTCAATCTTTACGAGGCAGAATGGTTTCAAGACCATTTTGAGTGACCTGTATCATTACCAAGGTGTTTAAAACCCTTCAAACATTTAGTAATTGCATCTTCAAACTGCTACCTCAATCCTAAATTTGCTATCCAGATGGCAACTTTTAGTGATTAAAAGCCACAAGAAAAAATGTTCTTTTTAAGAAGAAATGGCTCATAGCAAAATAAAAGGATATCTTCTTTCATGTGTCTGAGCCTTTAGCAATCAGTCTGCCTTTGCCACATAGCACAGTGCTTGAAGCATGGAAATATTGTTAAAAGAAAAGGAATTTGTTCGTGAGGAAAACCCACAAAAAGAGATTTTCCTCATTCAGGAGAGACTGCTCATGGGCAAAAAAATGTTTAGGGACTGTTGGCAGATCGAAAAACTGGAAGAATTCTAGGTCCCACAAGCTCGTCCATCCATATTTCACAGAGCAACAGCAGAGTGCAATGGCAAGCAAGAAAATTCTAGTGTTTTCTGTCTTTTTGTTTGTTTGATGGTAGTGGTGTGGGTTCTTTGTTTGCTTTATTGTTTACTAGACTTGTTTTTATTATTTTGCTTTTCTTCTTTCCATAACATACTTTTCTCTTTCCCTTAGTTGTAGAAAAAATGGACAATGTAACAGGTGGCCTGGAAACATCCCACAGAAGATATACAGAAAAGCTCACAGAGGTGGAGAGTGATCTGAAAAAATTAGGTAATCTACACACAAGCAAAGCCTTTTTATATTATGAAAGACTGTTATATTATAAAGGTTATATTAAGGGGCTCCTGGCAAATAACAGCAGGAAATTTGTCTGCAAAATCTTTGCTTATGACATGATACAGCATTTTTCTCAGTTACTTGTGAAAGAACTTAAAAATAATTCAGATCAGCTCTACTTAGGACAGCATTTTAAGCGTACTTCAAAATTCACAGTTCCAACCGAAGTCACTTTGAAAGGATTCATATTTTAATAAACAGACACTTAAAGGTTGTCCTTAGGAGAAAATCTTCTATGAGGTAGAGATGTAAAACAGCAGAAGCTGTTCCACAGCACAAGGGATTCTACATGAAATGAAAATCTGTCACCTAGTCATCTTGATGCTATTTTAGCAATTAAGGTTCAAAATTAAAGACCATTTTAAAAGCTATACAAATAATCAGGTATTCAAAATTCTTATGTTTGAGGCAAGTTGATTACTTCCATAAAATGTTTTTTGATCATCTCAGGGAATACAGGACACAAGGTTATTATGATTTCAAGTCTCCCAAGTGCTATCAAAGTTCTCAATTTGCAGGAAGATGGGAAAAAAAATCGTGGATAAAGATTCTACTCTCTAAGCATACATTTTTTTTCTTTCTTCCTATACACAGATTTATGGTTTATATGATTATTACATAAATGTTAATATACAAATATATGTATGTGCTTCTTTAACTGAATTTTGTTAAGCTTCACAAATCATATATTGAGATGTGTATTGCTAGGAAAAATTACTTGCTTGCAGCTTGATTATAAATTTTTAGGACCCTTTCCCTTCAAAAAAGAGTTGGCTTCTAAAATATTTGCACACTGCATTTAATTCAAAAACATGGGGTAGTTCAGGGGCATATTCTTTTACTGACACATATAAAGAAGTAAATGTTACACCTGAGAGCACATGCCCTTTTGGGTTATAATTGGGTTATTATAGTAAGCCTATTAAATTTTCACAACTTGGAGCAGCTTTGATTCACTCATGCCCACACATTTTTGCACTGCTGGATGTATGGCCAGTGAGATGCTCAGGACTATCAGTTCCCATTTAAGCGGGCTTGCCATGGAGGAAGTTAGAAAAGTTCTGGAGCAATTGTGTAGGGGACACAAAGGTAAGAGAACTGCCAGCAGGGCCAGCAGCAAAACAGTGTGTGGTGAATAGAAGACAGGCCTTCAGGGATTAGTTGTATGCAGACCTGGCAGTTGTCAGAGCTGTATGAGGAACACAATATAAGTTGAGCTGTAGCCAAGAGGTAAACATAAAGTCAGAGCTGAGAAGATCCTGGAATAAGACAAGCGACAGGGAGAGGAGCTGTGCTCATGAAGATGTCCATCCACAAAAGACTCCATAAACACTTCAGGCTGAAGTCTCACAAGCCACCATTTGATGTTTGCCATCGTGACTCAGTCAAACACACCAGAAAAAAGCTCCATACACAGCTGTATTCGCTGTACTTTATGCAAACCATACTGCTCTCTCTTGGACTCATCTGAAATGATGGACTTGAGACTGAGTAATTTGTAGATATAGCTACATTTAGATGAGGACAAAAATATATGGACTGTGAAGTGACTGAGGTCAAGAAAGGGAATCTTCTCTGAAAGCAAGTGTTGACTGCTTATTTCCTTGATTTCTATGACCTGGCTGATAGACTATGCAGCCTCAAATTCTTTATCATACTTAGACAAGCTTCCAGAAATATTCTGTAGGGCAGTGTAAGCAAGAGTAGAGATACTCCTTAAAGATTTACCTTCCTCCAACTCAGAACATGAGGAAACAATAACAGCAAAATAAATGTAATTAAAAGCAATAGTAATATATTAGAGAAAAAACTAGAAATACATCATATCCTGACATATCTCTAGTAGCCTGCTGGCAAAGCTTTTGTTTCTAACCCAGACTGTTTTAAAATAAGTATTAGAACTTTTTTAAAATTAAACTCAAGACTTAAAAAAAATTGAGCTATATGCGCTAAATCACAATGAAGATTTTCCACCTGCCACAAAAAGATGAAAACATGAACAGCTAAAATAAACTTCTGAGCTTTTAGCAAAATCCAATCGTAAACATATCCTTACTGATACCTGTTTAATGTTTTGAATTCTGTTTACCATTCAATTCTCATCCAATTCATGAATACATTACTCGATTGCATATACTCATCAGTTCCTAAGGATAGTTTTTCCCATACATGATAGCAGAATCACCATTTTGATGCCCTCAGCAAGACATTTCTTTGCTTTTTTTATTCTGTGTGGTGGCAGAACTCTCCTTAGTGGTTTCTCTTTTCTGGAAAAGATAACTAGAAGTTCTGTTGAAGAGTTTAGGAATTGACTGTACTTAAAATATACACTGCTGTTTTATACTGTGTTTTAAAGAAAACTCATTGTAAAGCCTTTCAATTTTTTTTCTGTACAACAGATGACCAAGCTGGACAAAAAGCCTTGAATACTAACACTGAACTGTCCAGCTTCAGATCTGACATTCTAGCTCTTCGTCAGCAGCTTCATGACATTGCAGAGAAAACTACCAGAAACAAAGATACACTGGAGAAGCTGCAAGAGTCTGGAAATGTACTAGATGATAGACAGAGCCAAATGAAAAGTGCCTTAGACAGTAACTCTTTCATGATCATCAGTGTCAATAAGACTCTTCAGTCATATACTGGCTATATAAACAATCTTCAACAAGACACAAGTAATATCCAAACAAATCTGCAAAACCAAGTGCACTCTCATAATGTGGTCATCATGAACCTGAACAACTTAAACCTGACTCAAATACAGCAAAGAAATCTTATCAATGTCCTGCAGAAGTCAATGGAAGATACAAGCTTGGCTATTCTAAGAATCAAGAATGACTTTCAAAATCTGCAGCAAGTTGTCCTTCAAGCCCGGAAGGACACCGACTGGATTAAGGAGAAAGTACAAAATTTACAGACTTTGGCTGCCAACAATTCAGCATTGGCAAAAGCTAACAATGATACGCTTGAAGACATGAACAATCAGCTCAGCTCCTTCAGTGGACAAATGGAGAACATCACCACAATTGCCCAAGCCAACGAACAAAATCTAAAGGATTTCCAGGAACAGTATAAGGGATATGAAAACAGAACTGCTGCCAAATTCAATCATCTGGAAGAAAGGTTCCAGGTCTTTGAAACTGATATAGTCAACATCATTAGCAACATCAGCTACACTGCTCATCATCTACGGACACTGACTAGCAATCTCAATGAGGTCAGAACAACTTGTACAGATACCTTAAGTAGACACTCAGATGAGCTGATTTTTATGAACAGCACACTAGCCAATATTCGCCTAGACTCTGCATCTCTCAAGGTGCAACAGGATTTGATGAGGTCAAGGTTAGATGTTGAAGTTGCGAATTTGTCAGTAATCATGGAAGAAATGAAGCTAGTAGATTCCAAGCATGGACAGCTCATCAAGAACTTCACTATCCTACAAGGTATGCAGCTTCCCTATAATGGTCTTTGCAATTCCTGACTGCATTACTTCTTTAGTTCTGTGGAAGTTAATGCATGCTGGTACAGTGTTCTGTACCTAATCTAATCCATTATCTAATCCTAAACTTTGGAAATGTGCGTGTAGCTTGAATTGTCTTTACTAATTTTCCTATGCCTTCTTTACATAGTTAAAATGGGGATGTTATGAAGTAAGGTTCTGACTTAGCAAAATCTTATTCTGTCTGACTGACTAACTGGATCTGCTTTTGATTTAGTTCCTAAAATAAGTGAGTGAAGGTGTGGAGTCTCAAGAAACCAATCCCTGCTAAGGAGGAAATGGCTAAAAAATATACATTGGACTATTCCCAGAAAGGCCCACCCTTACTGAAAAACAAGTTACTATTTCACTTTAAGCCAGTTGTTAGTGTGCCAGAAAACATCCTACTTTGCTTAGGTTTTAATCTTTGGATATTTTATTTTCTCCAGAAATAAATGGTATCAGGTTTAGGAGGTTTTTCCCAGCCAAGTATTATCCCAAATGAAAACTCATATTTTCAACCTGATGTGAACCAGTCAAATTTAAAACTCTAATCAAAAATACAATTCCATTGCTCCAAATAAGCTAAGGCTCAATTAGAGCCAAGATTACATATCAGTAACCGTAACCATTCTCATTTCAACCAGGCCTAAATGATTCCAGTTTGGGAATTTATCTCTGGAGGAGTTTAAATAATGTGGATTGGTGATGGGGGGTAGGAAGGTATTGACAAGGGATTTGCTCATCCATGATCAGAATCCAAAATTGTTTTGTTGCTTATTGCTGTCACAGTATTGCTGTTTCTTGCTGTGAGTCACTGTTCTCTGTCCTGTAATAGCTGGCCAATTAACAACTTCTGATTGGCCTACTGCTTGCTATCCATTGTTTTGTCTCTTTTTGACAGCCCAGTATTGACAGAGTGGCAAACAGGGTCAGGATAAAAAGTCCTGAGGTCTAAGAGCAGAGATGAGACTAGAAGGAAAGAGGGGGTTGGCAGTGTGAGGAAACAGAACCATCAACACACAGGACATTAATAGGACAGAGTGTGTCGTGCAGGGACTGGCACCTTGACTGGTCACCTGGGGCACAGCATCCTGTATTTCATGGAGGCTGAGGCAAGAGCAACAGTATGTAGGACCTGGGAACCAGATGTACTGTTACAAGCACTAATGGAAGCTGCTCTTAACCTGGTTTCTGCATTGTTAACTATCCAGTGTCACTGGTCTGAGATGTATTAAACAAGAACCTCACCTGGGCTCTTTGTTTTGTTTTCTGTGCATATCCTCACTTTGCATGCTTACATTGTTTCAGGCCCTCCTGGTCCAAGGGGACCTAAAGGTGACAGAGGTCCTCAAGGTCCTCTTGGCCCCGCTGGCCTAAAAGGACAAAAAGGAGAGAAAGGAGAACCCGGACCACCGGGTCCTGCAGGTGAGAAGGGCCCACCTGGGCCCGCTGGGCCTCCAGGAGAAAAAGGAGGGAAAGGCTCAAGAGGATCGCCGGGGTCCAAAGGTCAGAGAGGTTCTCCTGGCAAGACAGGTCTGCCTGGACCAAGTGGAGACCCAGGGCCACCAGGTCCACAAGGCAAGGATGGTCCACCTGGGCCTCAAGGCCCACCAGGATTTCAAGGCCTGCAAGGAACTGTGGGAGAGCCAGGGGTGCCAGGACCTCGAGGACTACCTGGACTACCTGGAGTCCCTGGGCTACCTGGTCCAAAGGGACCACCTGGCCCACCCGGCCCGCCAGGTCCAGGGATGCCAATGGCACTGCAGAGTGAGCCCACGTCAGTGCCCGAGGCTAATGGTAAGCTATCAACACTCTACATCCACCTTCCACTGACATACACACAGCAGACAGTGCTCACCACTTAGTTACTGGTTCGGATAACTTTAACAGCTTTACATTAAATCTCTGTGATTTCAGAGAGTCATGATGGAATCACAGAATGGTTTGGGTCAGAGAGAACCTTAAAGACTCTCTGGTTCAAACCCCCTTGCCATGGACAGGGACACCTTCCACTAGACCAGGTTGCTCAAAGCCCCTTTCAGCCTGGCCTTTGACATTTCCAAGAATGGGGCATCCACAGCTCCTCTGGGCACAAAGACCCCTGTTAAGTGAAGCCATACCTGTTAGTCTTGCTTCTGATGACCTGAAACTGATATAAGTTAATGTTTATGGCTAAAGAAAACGTGGCAGCATTGTAAGCAATAAATAATTCCCCTGGCCACACAGTTTAGACTTGATTTTACAGAGTCAGGATCCTAATAAGTAAATCCCCAAACTGTTTGTTAGTAGTTCAGGTAGCAGCATGCTGTAGATGTATATGTGTACTTCTTATTGACCTTATTATTGGCCTATGGAGTTACCAGGCTTAACATAAAAAATTCACATCACAGGTTGTTCTCCTCATTGGAAGAACTATACAGAAAAATGCTACTACTTTTCAATTGAAAGAGAAATTTTTGAAGAGGCAAAGTTGTTCTGTGAAGAGAAAGCATCACGCTTGGTTATCATCAACAACAAAGAGGAACAGGTAATTACCTTCTCTTTCTGTTTTTCAAGGAGAGTTTGAAGTTGTTTACCATAAGGAAACCAGAAGGTAAGTGGGAAGCTGAAAGCATCATGAATTCATAAAGTAAAGTAGAAACAAGTGATTGACTTGTTAGCATTTTAACCACCCTTTTTCTGATCAGCATCTTCTCCATGTGCAAAACAGCAGTGTGAGCAGGTGCTGCTGATAACCCTGAAGGTGGTGGGCACAGAGCAGTCAGAAAGGCTCCTGAGAATTGTAGAACCTTTTTGAACCTTTAAAGACGGAATCCACCATACCTTGAATATTATCGAAAATTTATTTTTTGCATCAATTAATGTAATTTAATTTTAAATTGTCTGATTTAATAGATGCAGCCTAAGACTACTGTTACCCAAAAATATTTTTAATCTGACTATGAAACTGACTTTAATACTATTCAACATAGCAGTGGAGATGTCAAGATACAACTGCTTACTCTTTGTGGGTTTTTTTTCAGTTTGTATCTATAAGACACTAGGTGTGACTTCATGTCAACCTAATTTTCACGTTTCTCTCTCTCTATCTCAAATGTAAACACTTCAATGAAGTCTTCTTTGGACGAGGGGGTCACAAGGCCAACTTCTGAAACATATCTTCAGCTTAGAAAAAATTCTGTCTCTTCCTATTTTGATAACAAGACATTCATGAAACCAGTGTAGCTTATTGGCTTCAAAAACAGTTGTCCTTGTTATGGACTAAGATCTTTCTTTCACAGCAATGGATAAAAAGGCAGATTTTTGGGAAAGGCAGCTTCTGGATTGGACTAACGGATTCAGAGAAGGAAAATGAATGGAGATGGCTGGATGGATCCTTACCAGTTTACACGTACGTAAATAAAAAACAATGCTACCACTCGTGCTGACACTTCTAAAAGCATCATCTAGAAATTATCAAATGGATCCAGACAGTTGTAGATGCCAGTGATTTCACTTTTTATGGAAAGTGTTGTTGAATGGTTTTTTTCTCTCTCCCTTCTCCATGCATAAGGCTTTCTTTCCTTGCCAGAAAGAAAACTGAATGTTGAATGAAAGAATCACATAACTACACAGCGCAGTGTTTCTTGCCAAAACATTTGCTCCTGACTTTTATTACGAAGTTGAGATAGAAAGCACAGACAGTTTTACTGTCTTGGTTTGAATTTTCCTTATTTGCATTACAACTGGCTATAAATAGAGTACTCATTCTGATAAAAATGACCAGTCTTTAGATAAAACCCAAATCCAAGTGCAAAGCATTAAACATAAGCAAAATGCATGAAATGAGGGTGTCTATGCTTTGGCCAGCTGAGAACTGAATTGGCAGCTCTCCAGGAATCCTAGGGCTACACCTAATTTGTCCTAAATGGAACAGATTGCAACCACCCAAATTTTTAATACTGAGGAACAGACTAAAGAGTTTATAGAGCTGAGCATGCTGTGCTTCAGAAAAACAGGCTACAATCAGTCAGATGTTACAAAATGATTAGCTGTGATCTCATTTGTGTTCATTTAGATGAAAAACATGGAAAAAGTCAGATGCGTTTCAAATGAGCTGTAATATTTTCCCCTTTTTCTCCCTCCCTGTTTTCATCATTCTTTCTCTTTATGGCAGCACTGTGACTGATTCCCACTTCAGGCACTGCTTTTAATAGATTTCCACTACACCGTGGTTTTAGGTGCTCTGTTGTAACCTCAGAGCTGTCAATTACTGATTTTCAGAGTATTTCATTACTTCTGGAAAGCTGTGTGTCCTCCCAGGTGCCTGGTTGGCCACTCTGTGTCAGGCAGGCATGTTTTTTAGCTGAGCGTGGACTGTGTCAGCCAGCAAACACAAGCTCCCTTCAACAACCTGTTTCTTCAGTAAAATGGAGCTTTTAAGTCCTGAGGTTGGAAGTGTTGCTCACTCATTAAACAAAAACAGGATGGGGAAACACTTGCTGCAAGATTTTTTATATGCTGCATTCAGTTTCACCATCAAAGCTAATGATCTCAAAACGTGAATTTGTATATACTATGTACATTACTTATAAGTCAAAAAAAATTCCCTTCCCATCTGAGCATGTGTCCCTAAAACATGTGCATCTCTGCTGTTCCTCCTAAGATGCCCACATTGGTGTGGTCAGAGGACTGAGCACCCTTGCAGTGATCGAGGGCAAGGTGTTGCCATCCTGGCAGTACCTGTGATCCTGTGGGCTCTTCTCAGTCTCAGCTGCCAGCAGGAACACAGTGTGCAGGTTTTTCAGGCTTGGAGCAATGCATATGGAGCTTGCAGCACTCCCACTGTGTGTACATGTACATTCAGAAACTAAAATAATGTTCATCAGTCTAAATTTAGGTCTCTGAGTTTTGGCAGCCTGAGGCCGAATAGATTCTCTTCTCTGTAATACATCTGTTTTCCATTTTCAGCAAGAGTCATGTATTGTTTGTTTCAATGTGTATTTCCCGTTCAGAACAGATCTCATGATGTTTTCGTTAATTTCTTGTGGTGAAAAACTGCCATGTGTGCTGTGTTGTGCAATCATATCTATTGCTTTTTGATTGAAAGAAACTGGAAGACTGGGCAACCTGATAACTGGAGTCACGGGCACGGGCCAGGGGAAGATTGTGCCGGGTTGATCTATGCTGGGCTCTGGAATGACTTCTACTGTGAAGATGTTAACAATTTCATTTGTGAAAAAGACATGGACAAAGGTAAGCAGGGCACTTGGTTTGATTATTTCACCTAACCCATAGTAAATGTCCCACAACTAGAGGTGAGAAGATTCAGGTTAAATTCAATGGCAGTGCTCTGTTGAGGAAGAAGGGGAGTACTTCCACTCAGATCCAGCCCAACAAGCATTTTTCTAATACTCCACCCAATGCAGTTGCTGGATTTATTGCATTCAGAAAGAGTGGCCTTGAAGGTGGCTATAGCCATGGCATGGTATGCATCTTGCCCATCTCCTGTAGATTTTAAACATGCTGAAAATGGGGCATGATTGGCACATGCTCCAGACCCTAGCCACATTGGAAGCTGTTTTTATAGGCTCAATGGCCACACAATGAGGAAAGCTTACCTTTGGATGACTCAGGCACCAGCCTTCAAAAACCAAAAAGACTTTGTTTTGAGAGTTTGTGCAGCAGGAGACTCTTGGTGACTGCTAAGGAGGTCTTAAAATTCCCATCACTCCCAGGAGATGTCCCATAGGACTGAGAAGCTGGGTCCACAAACCATAAGCAACTCATGTGCTGCAGCTGGAGTGAAAGACTCATAAACTGCCAGTGTGGCCCGGCAGTCACCCAGGTGATTGCCACAAGGCATCTCTTTTCGTTGATACAGTTATTTCTGTAAGAGCAGAGGGCAGCTGGTTCACATGGCTGCTTAAAGCCCAGCCCCATCATCACAGAACTAGGTGGTGTTTGTGTTCATGTTGGGGCTCTGCCTGAAACATTATCTCCTCCATACAACCTGTTCAAACATTGCTTTGCCAGAGGTGCTTGGCTGCTCCAGTTGGAAACTTGTAGGCTGAATTTCAGTGGAGGCAGACATAAATGTCAGCTGGAGCCAAAATTACATCCCATCCATAGAAATGCTCCCTAAACCAAAACAAAATGAAGTCTTGGACAAGGTTTGTGTGTGTATAACTCTGGATGTCCAGAGTGAAGGTCCATGTGTAAGTAACAATATAATTTGCCCTGGTTTTCCTATATAGCTTACAGGATTTGAATATGAGTCTGCCTAAATTTTTTACACACCGTGATCTCTGTAACTTTTTGTAAATTTGGTTAATCTTCACAGGCTTTTTACAGGATTTTTTTCTTAGTTTTTCTTTCTTCTCTCATACTCTAGGACAAATATTTGGAGTGTAATAGGCTGTGACTTTGCATACACCTACATACTATGGAAATTTACATAAAGAAGAAAATCCTGGGAGAAAGCAACATTGACTTCCAAAATTAAGTATTAAAAAAAAAGAAAGAAAGAAAAAAGCAAGCACTGAAAACTGGTTTAAAAACATAAAGGAATTTAACAGCCACTCTTCTCCAGCATCCTGCAATTATTTGAGGCCTTTCAACACACAGCATCAGGAAATGCCATTGGACTAATTCTGTTACAGATTTTCTTCCCAACCAGTAATCAAGTACATAAGCAACTTGTGTCTTCTGAGAAAAGACATTCTATCAATCTGAATAAGATTGCTGATCACTTATATAGAAAAACATATAAAGCAACTGTGGAAACAGTTGTTTGATTTGCTAAAATCCCAAATGTAGGAAAATTATACAGATACACAAATATATAGATTTTATATAAATATATATATATAGTCCAACTCTTATCAATAATATGGAATATACTTTTAAGAGCTTTTAAAACTTTGTATTTTTGTACAAAATATTTGCTTTTTACAATTGTTCTCTTTTTTACTGACTTTTTTTACAAATATAGTGCACAGGGGCCAAAGAAAACAATAAAGGTACTAATAATTCATTAAGGTTTGCTGTCAGGCCTAGCTCAGCTGTAGAGAATATTTTTTCCAGTTAGAAATATTTGTACTTTCCCAGATGATTTGTTCTGGTTAAATAACTTTTAAAGCAGATTTTAGATAGAGTTTTCCTTACTATATGCAGTCTAGTCTGTGTGTGTAACAACTAAATTGACTAAGGACTAGATACTCATAGCTCTGATCACAGCCAGTGTTCCATTGGGGTACTATGCAAAGACCATGTTAATAAAAGCTTCCCCCCCCCTCCCTCCCTTTCCTCCCTCCCTTTCCTCCCTCCATTCCTTCCTGCCTTCCTGCCTGCCTGCCTGCCTTTTCTGCCTGCCTTCCACCCTCCCTACCTTCCTTCTTTCCAGCCTGCCTGCTTTCCTGACTTCCTGCTTGCCTGCCATCCTACATTCTTTCCATTCATGAGAAAATGCCACAGAAGGAAATCACTAGCTTTCAAGAATGATTTTGAAGTGTTTTCATTCCTTCTCCCTTCTTATAAGGAATTCTACACCAATAGGTGCTACAAATACTGCAGGTCAAGCCCAGATGAGAGACTTTATGAAAAGACAAACAAAGGAGCAGCACATATTGAAATATGTTTGTTTTTAAGACAGATTTCAAGATTTGGTAAGAAGAACATGCCATACTCAGAAAAGTCTAATAAACTTGCACTTCTCCAAAGTGCTTTGTAAATTGATCTCTCTGTTTTCTTGGACCAGTATATCTCTCCCAAACAAAGTAGAAAATAAAATATGCTGCAAAACAGAAAGAGATGATATCATTACCCAGCCAGTTTCCTTTACAGTCCCATGAGCCATTGTCTAGGCAGCAGCATTGCTTATCAGGAATTTAAAAAAATTAGCAGTTAAATTCATTAGCAGAGACTTTTGTATTTGTTCCCATTTTTTTATACTTTTTGCATGGCCACATGCTATATAATGAAGAAAGTTGTTCTGGCATCTTGAGAAAGAGCTGTTTTTCCATTGCCTCCTGACCTGCCATTTGCCTTGGCTGAATGCAGATAAGTTTGTTGAAATACTCCAGCTCTGTTGGAAAGTGACAAGATTTTGTACTTCCAATTTTCAAATATTGCTCCTAAGACCAACCAATTAAAGACTGTTGCTTCCCTATGTCTGACACTCCCTCCAGTGTTTTGAACTTTAATTATAATTTTATTTAAAAATGCACATTTGGGAATCTGTCCTGTGAGTACAAATTAGATATGAGAAAAGAACAACATGATTTCATATGCTTAATTAAAAGTGAAAGATCTGTGCATGACAGCTGCA
Source organism: Serilophus lunatus (assembly GCA_013399895.1). NCBI lineage: Eukaryota > Metazoa > Chordata > Aves > Passeriformes > Eurylaimidae > Serilophus > Serilophus lunatus. Next base: position 134,561 of record VXBA01004019.1, read on the forward strand.
GAAACCATGCCATCTTGGAGGCAGGGCTTTTCTTCAGACAGTCTGGGTTTCCTGAGACTCTCCTTTTAGCTTTTTCATCAGGTCTTGAATACAACTTGATTCTGCTGTACGTTGTGTCATGCTGTACCTTGGAGTTGTGTGTAGATACATTCTGTAGTGTTTACGTATATATATTTACAGTGTCTGTGGAAATAATGTTAAACTGCTATTTTTCAATAATGAGTTACAAAACTATTATTTTGCATGCCCAGAGAGCCTCACAAACCCTGGTGAGTAGAGCCTTGCAGAGCCACACTGAAGTAGAAAAACTGCTACCTTTGTTTTAAATGTTAACTTATTTAGGCAAAATAACCCCCTTTTGACATTAAATGACATTCCTCCTGGTTTTTACTGATATCATAGACTTTCATCACAAAAAGATGTTAACAAGAAACCCTTCAAGCCCAAGCTGTACTGCTTCTTTGCCTCAATTTCATCCTTCTCTTCCTTCAGCAACAGCAGGGTTGGTACATATCAAGATCAGATGATCCAAGAGTCATCTAGTATCCTCTAGTCAGAGGAGTGACATGCTAAGGACACTGAGAAATGGGACAGAGCTTACACCCTCTTTTCACACATTTGAATGGAAGGCTGCAGCTGTTAGGCAAAACTTGCTGGAGAGGGATGCTGCAGTTTCTTGCCTGGTGTCTTCCCTCAAATACGGCCTGAGAAGCCAGGTGGGCTGAGACAGACCATCCTTTTGACCCAGTTTTCCTGCAGGAGGGAAATAGAGGTGTGAAATGGCAACAGAAATTGAAATCACTGAGAGAGTGTTAAGACAGCTCAGGAACCTATCACACAAAGGACAGATTGGAAGGGCTGCAAGCCGGACACCAGAATGAGGAAAGAAATCGTCAGGGAAGTCAGAGCTGCTACTCTTTAATGGAAAAACATCCCCATTAAATCTGCTTTTGTATGGTTTGAGTGATAATGCAGGTTGAACGGAAAGTTTTCAGTGACAGGAAATTCTTTTGTCCCAGCTTGACTTTTGGATTTCCTTCTTATGCACCGAATACTGTAACTTGTCATATTAAGCACACATTCCCATCATCATTTTTCTTGTTTTACATAAAATTATATGCAAGTTCATATACCCTGGCAAGCACTGGAAATTGGAAGAAAGGGAGGAAAAGGAAGAGGGTGCAAAGTTTTTGTGATTTACATTATGTGCTGGATTTCTTAACGTCATTTCTGACTCGTTTCATTAATTTATTTGGAAACACCTTCATCTGATTAGAGCTTATAAATCTTATCTCAAACTCTCATTCTTTTTAATGTCTATAAATAATACCTGCAAATGTTCCAATAAAGGAATGACTAAGTGAAGACATGGAAGTGAATGTTGTTTACTCTGTGCACGCATGTGTAACCAAGAGAGATGTGGAGATCACAGAGATGTGGAGCCAGAAGCCTTCATAGATATTTGTACTGGTTTGTGGGGGCTGGGATTGTGGGGGTTCAAAGGGGGGCATGGGGCTTGGGGGTGTTCTTGGATTTGGGGAGGGGGAAGA